>JAKOGI010000457.1:72500-220000 GCA_029747015.1 Carnegiea gigantea
TTGACTATATTTTAAACTTTAGATTGTGACCTTATTGGCTTATTGCTCATTTTAATCAAATGAATGTGCTAATAACTTAATGGTTTGGTTTTTTGATTTTTTTTTAAAAAAACGGATTAAAAATTAAATTAAAAATGCAGAAAGAAGAATACTAGGTACCCGATTGGGAAACCTGTCCCAATCGGTTCTGGGATCAGGTCTAAAAATTCTAAAACCAGTCCAACCAAGACTAAACCATTTCTCAAATTTCTAAACCCGATCCAATAAAAACTAGGATTGACACCATACAAATGGACTGAGTATCCGATTTTGCTCAACCATAATCCCAACCCACACATCAAAAAGCCCAGAAAAGAAAGAAATTTTTAGTTAAATAAAAGAGGAGATGACATTGAGAGGAAAACCTGTTGACTTTCCGCCGCTCGCTCGCTACTAACTTGCATCCTAAATCTACTTCTTTAGTACATAACCCCCTTTCTCTCTCCACTCCTCTCTGGATTGCCAAGCCCCTGACTCTTCTACTCTTCAACCCTGCTGATGCCATCAATGATCAGTGTCCATCAATCTTGCCGTTGCCCATCAGCATACTCGCTGACACTGGAGAAGTCAATCGGACAATTAGTTACTGTTGTTTAACCTCACTTGGTAAAAGTCCCGTTGAACTACAATAAAACCGGATTTTAATCAGTTTAAAGTGGTTTAATAGCTTCAACGCCTTTGCACGTTTTGCGGACCGGTGATCACAGCAGGTCCCATCGGGACTGGCCAGTCTGGACCAGCAATCCCACCAATGATATTTTGTTTTAATACTGCTAACAGTTTTTTTTTTTTTTTTTGGACCACCACTCAGTAATTTTTTATTTTGGTGGGAAATGGTTCGTTGTTGGGTGGAGACACTCCCCCGCCCCAGGGAAAAGTACACAAAATGGGGCAATGACAGCAAAAATTCTGCAAGTTAATTTTCACCGTTGTTATATCATAGTTCTGAGCATAGATTCAAGAGCCACATCAGCAAATTGCAGGTACACATCAGGGAATTTAATACATGAGATCTGAGAAATACATGCTTAGGAAATTCCATGATAATTTCAAGATATCAGCTCCTCATCTCGATTGTGTTGACCTCATGTCTAATTGCATCAACCCCTGTCCGTTTGCAGACATAAGATGAAACTGTATTGACCAACAATCCCCCCCCCCCCCCCCAAAAAAAAAAAAACAGAAAAAGGTAATCTGACTGAAACCAAAATGAAACACACACAACAAAACACAAGTAGTAAAACAAAAATCATATTTGAAGCAACGCATTGCAAATCTGACCCTAGTTAAATATGCGCTCCCAAAGCCAAAGGCAGCTTGTTCGTCTCTCCATCACAGCATCAACCAGATCTCTCATTGCCATCAAAATGAAATCAGACAATGAACCAAGAAATTTGTGTGCTAGACAACAAACTCACCAAATAAGAGAATTGACTTCACTCCAATCACGTTAGCTGCCACTGCCTTCAACTTGTAGGCATCTACCACATCCTTTTTTTCCTTTGTTTTTTTTGGGGGGGGGGGGGGGGGAGTAAGAGATCATTTCATGTCTCAATCAACTTCATAATGAAAACTCAGCTTTAGCTGGATAGATGCTCATCTCGATTGTGCTGCTTCATATAAAACCAGTCCGGCCTCCCCTTCGGCTGTGCCTATCATATGCAGTGTTGATTTTGTCGACAAGCTCATTCATTGCACTACAAGAAGGTACCAAAGCTAATGAGTGGCAAGCACAAATGCAGAGCACACAGCAACATGACAAAGTGATCGCATAATCAGTTTCGCAAGAAGCACCAGCAACTCATCCATGCGATTACTAGGGTTCAAATCCAAATTAACAGCGACTGCGTACGCGGGGTACGGGGTTCAGATGCAACCTAACACTAAACACGTGATTACCAGATTATCCAGCTATGCAATAAATTCTGACCAGGTCACTCTCCCAGTGAAAATTTCTCCTGGAAGGGACAATACTGCCTGCTCAAGCACCACCTTTACAAATGGCAAAACGTACTAGGGTGTAGTGAGTGTCCACGTATGCTCCCATCAAGCAGAGGATAACCTAGTGCATGCCTCTAACTGAGCCAAGTGAACCCCAAGCCTCTTAGGTGGAAGCTGGGTCACCTGCCTCTACATGACCCCCCAGAGGTCAAACAGTAAGATACATAACCATGAGAGAGCATGGAAGACACCAGATCTAAAAAGCTGTATGCGAGAGGAAATAAATCATTCACAGGAAAGGGACATCACAAAGTGATCACTTGAGGACATAACCCAAAGAAACAGAGTAAAGTCATCATAGAGAACGATCGATTATGAAATAAACATTACCTTGAGCAGTTAGTCAACATTGCAAGATAGGTGACTAACAAGGTGTCATTATATTCCTGCAAAAGATACCCAGTATCCAACTTAGTGAAACAAACGCTTGATAAGCCGAAGTCAACACACGCTGCGCTCAACTAGTATCTCAGCGATACAATTTACAGATCACAATTTCATGAACACTGATATTCCCTAATTCGCATGCAGAAATAGAAAAAGAAAAAAAAAAAAAAACAGAAAACAGAAAGGATTACCATTAAGAAATCATCTTGAAATTTTCCAGACTCAATAGCAGGTAATCTCCTCAAAAGACTAGAGACTTGTCTCAATAATGAATTCTCACAAGGAATATCACCTGCAATAATGTAAGAAAGCAAAACAGAGCTCAGATTAAGTTGCTTGTGATCTCAAAATACTTCCTCAACAGCATGATCAGGTGCAGTGTTCGCAGCAACAAAGTATTATATATAGGAACTTGAGTACAGATCAGCAATCCACAATATCATGCCTCCGCTCAGTCAAAGATGCAATCAATGTTACAAAGCTGCCCCCACCTAAAACAGCATCGCTGCTTGGAGGGGGCCTGGAGTGGAGGTGTTGCCAATGTATGCTACCATAACTTTGCAATACCAATTTCCAGATTGGCCATTATTTCACAACAAAGAACTAGAACTTTAATGTTGGACAAATTCTGCTGAGTTCTTACACTCCACTACTCTACACATAACCAAATTAAGGATCCCAGTAAGTTATGCACATGTTCATTTCAATGGCTTTATTTTCTTTGATAAGTAATCAGACGTTGTATTAAGAAGACACCAAGGGAATGTCACCCATATACAAAAGAAGGTCATTACAAAATACCATCATGCCCTCAAGCTCTTTACAGTAATCATCAATAGCCCTGACCTTGCTCTCAGAAATCTTGCCCATTCCTCTCCTTCCAAGTGCTTCACTAGATAGTCAAAGGCATCAACTTACAAACATCTAGGAAATCAATCTCTTTGCTTGCACAAGTAAGGCTACCAACATGTAGATCTTCAGACCCTACTAAGGCAGGACCTAATTTGTCATACTACATGCCATTCTGTATTCGCATTCAGAATCTATTGCAAACATCACCGCTCCTTCCTCTTTTATTTCACTTTCTCCCTAGTTCTCTCAAGTAGAGAAAAAGCCCAAAATTAAAAAAACAAAAAAGGCAGTACAATTGTTCTGTCCTTTCCAACCATAGTTGATGGTATTTAGAAGCTCCATGCACAAAAAACACAAACAAGCACAAACCGGCTTGAGCATCAAAAGCACCACTATCCGCCTCCTTCCTCTTTTTACTCTAGCTGAAATGTCGGTGTTTTGGGTCTACAAGGCCAAGAACCAAAATATAGTTCTTTAGCGAGATATCAGATACATACGGGTCTTCACAACTCACAACAGCTCATCACAATAGAGAACCTTGAAATTGGATACATTCAAGACCCTAAAACCCTAGAGTTTCTCCAATGGACATGACCTTCTAGTCTAACCCAGATTTTTTTTTCCAAAAAAGTAGAACCTTGATGATCTCAATTGAAAATGGATCCAGAGGTTAACTGCTACAGTCTCATGCTTGCTTTTGGTAAGCAAGCAAAAGAAATTTTCCTCAGACCTATATTTGCACAGTGGACACAGTTGCTGAGAAGATAAAAGTAAATTAGACCAACAGTCCTGCTCCAAAAGCAGGCGTCTGCTCAATGAAACAATAAGAACTCCATCGGCAGCTCAGGGAACTCAAAACCAGTCCAGAAGATCCAGATGTTTTGCAATCTGCACAAGAATAAGCTGCATCCAGCACCTTTTCAGGCCAAAAAGTGTATTGCTCGCCCGATCCACCCCCCCAAACCCCCAAAAAAAAGCAAAAAGAGAAAGATGCAGCTCTAATCCTGCACAGTAACATCCATAAAGAAAAGAATAGAAAACAAGAGTCAATTTACCTTTCTGCATAGCAACAAGATACTCATGGAGTACTCTGATCCTGCTATTCAACATCTTTATTGCACTGTGTATACCCGTCAAATGAGCAGCCACTGCACACAAAAAGAACACCGGCTAACTTAAAATGTTGGTAACCACCGATTTGATTTAGGCAGAAGCACATGCTTCTGGTTATATTCATTTTTAGGTCATCTTGTCTGAAGGAAGAGTAGGCAGGTAGAAGCTCACATTGGGTGGCAGCAGAGCCACCATCAGATGGTTTAAGATGTGCAACATGGTCAACAGAGATCCTTTCTGCTTCCACTGTCTTTAAAGAAAGAAGAGAATGATTTGGCAAAGTCGCACAAATATGCAGGTCTATATGGAGGGGGCTGGGAAGGAGAGAGAATCACCTCGATAGTGTAGCTTGAACGGACAAAGATCAGCTGTGGACTGCCATCTATGACATGCAATTCTGTGATTGAAAATTACAATGATTAGCAACAAGATCTCGTCACAAGCAGCTACCTCAACAAAGAAGCTGTGATTCCTAAGAGCCAGCCAACTAATAGGACTCAAAGCCAAGGTGAACAACAGCTAGACAAAGATGTACTCTAAGATAAGACTATCATCAGATTCAGAGCGCCTGACAAATGACATTAATTAAAAATGTCACTGTAACACATAGAATATCTTGAACATCAGATCCAAATAATAACCCAGCATCCCACCTAGACATGGCGCTGGGGCATCAGATTGAGAGTGCCGAACTAATAATAATTAACAATAGTAAAGTAATGGATAACAATGACATCAACTAACACTGGTTCAGTAACATATAACAAATGACATAATTAACAATGGTAGAGTAATGTAGAGGAATAGTAGAACTTCAAATCCGAATA
Source organism: Carnegiea gigantea (assembly GCA_029747015.1). Lineage (NCBI taxonomy): Eukaryota > Viridiplantae > Streptophyta > Magnoliopsida > Caryophyllales > Cactaceae > Carnegiea > Carnegiea gigantea. The sequence continues at coordinate 77,720 of JAKOGI010000457.1, forward strand.
AAAATCCAAATGTACCACAGTATAAGCCAAACACTGAAGAGCATAGAAGTTGTTTCCATCGGAAAGTAAAATAAAAATAAGTAATTTACCATGGAGAAACTAATTCGAAAAAAACCAAACAACAATATACTAATTTTTGTGAGCTTATACAACCATGACAATATGAATGTTTCAAGTTAAAGAAAAAAGAAAATAAAATACGAAAGGTGAACTCAAAAAAAAAAAAAAAAACGGAAGTTCAACTTCAAAAGAATACGATACGAAAGTTCCACCAAGATTCAACACCTCAAAATTTAGAGATTGATAGAATGAATTTATTGAGCATAAGTTATGGGTGTCTATTCTAGACCCCACCCCAACAAAAAAAAAAAAAAAAAAAAAAAAAAAAACACAGAGAATGAACTGCCCTCCTAGTAGCCATTGCAGATCAGTCAAGTAACGGTCCCATTTTCAGCCCAAAAGCAAGCCCAACGATCATATTCCAAGCCCAAAATAAAACGGTGTCTTTTTATAAAAAAGACCAAAACAAGATGAGAAAGACATGCGAGCCAGAACACAGCATCATTCCTCCACACATTCTGATCCAGGCAAAACGTGGCCTGCAGAGAGTTGTGGATTGCGGACCAGGACAATGGAACACGAGGCAACGATTGCGGATGCTCTCGATGCCTATTACTTCTCAATATCAATAAATTCCCCACAGAGAAACCAAAACATCCAAGCATCTGAAGAAGCTAATAATCATGCCTTTATCCTCCACCAGATAACTGTAGTCAAAAAGAATTCCATAAAAGCCTTCCAATGCGTCTCCAAAAACACAACACATCTCTTTTTCGTACATAAAATGGAACTTGTCCCTTGGGATTGTATCATAGAGCAGGACGTGACCTCTTCATCTGTGTTTGCCATTTAAAATTACGATAACATTACTCTAATGCCTCTCACATAGCTGCTAGCTCCCACCTAAGAGGCAGTACAATAGTCATACCAGGGGCAGGCTTAACCTTACAATTAAAGAAATGCCATTTCCATTAGACCTATCTTGTGTACACCCCACTAAAGAGAAATGAAGAACAGGCAGTTACCAAAACATTTTAGTTAGTACACTATAATCAGAAGATAAAAATTTGCTCATTCATAAGTCCTTCAACTTACTGAAAACACCAGTTCATTCACATTTATAGCTTTCTAAAGGTATCGACTCACAAATAAGTATCACATCAATCAGCATAAAATCTTTCATAGAGCCTTCATTCACATCAACTGGCAACTAAGTACACCTAAACCTTCCCACAAATGTAGAATGCACTGTAATTCAACACTGCCATGACGGACGTCAAGCATTGCAGATTGATAAAATTTAGAAATGGCAAAAATTTGGGTTCGGGTCAAATCCATGTTGGACAAATCGTACAATGTCCAAAATTTGGACAAACAATTTTTAACAATAGTTGGGTTTTTTCAGGTCAGACAAATCAGACAAGCACAAATTCAGGTCAAAATAGGATTTGACCGGGTCGGACAAAATTCAGATGAGAAATTCATAACTACACCCAATTTTTTCCGGGTCGGATAAATTCGGGAAATCGAGTCAGACAAAATTTTGCCAACCCTGATAAAATGTGTAGAGATGGGCCTACATATATCACATTCAACATAATGTCATCAATCACAAATTTAATCCCAAAAAAGGAATCATTTCCAAGATTTCCACCAACAAACATTGGCAAGAAAGCCAGATCTGTAATTTGGTGGCATATACATGATTTCCCAGCATCAGACGGCAACAACAAAAGGAGGGAAGAGAAGCACACAAGCAGCAAAACAGCACGGTAACAGAAGAGTTTCACAAAAATATATTCCCCTTGGCCCTAGTGCATTATCACAAGAAAAATCATACAGTCTCAAGTGCTACCCTCTATTTTCACCCTTGTCAACAGAAATTTTTCCCCAGGCTATTTGTTGCTCTTTGTACAGTCATACGTATGTCTCCAGTGAGAATATGTAAGCATGAATTTTCCTCCAACATTACAGTAACCTTTTAGAGCCTAGTTGCGAAGGAAGTCTGAATGGCAACCCATACCCAAGGAGTTGTTAATCTCCTAGGAATTGTCTCAGCAACACAATATAAACATACTTCACATCTTGTGAAGAAATGACATGGAAGGAAGCCACAGTATAAATAATAAATTAGATAAATAGATACAATGCATCAATTAGCATGTTTAAAAATCGACGGTAGAGACAGAGCTTTCAAGCTCCACAGCACACAGATATTGCATGACAAATTAGAACAAAGAGGACAGGACAAATAGAAATTACCACTTTCGTAAATAGTCACTGGAAGATCCTTCTGTGCAGGATTGATTGCTGGGTTGAGTAGAACATACACAGGGTTCTCATTAATATCCATCAGCTGTAAAGTAATTAATATCTGTCAGCTCCGGCATATTAAATTTTTTGAAGGCATTTCATCACGACCTCTACATCCCTTCCGTTTGTGCTGAGGTAGTTATTCTTAAACACAAGCACAGATTTGACCCACAACATTATGGCTAATACAGCAGGAATACAATCAGTTAACCTAATGAATTCCTTAAGAAAGAATACAAGTGCCAGCTTTGATTCCCAAGATATGTAAAGAAAAACAAACCACAAGTCAGGTCATTGTTGTCTCTGTGACTAAGGAAATACCAACGCCAATGATAATGCAAAAATAAAATTGAATCCAATGTCACTTAACAACTTAGAAATTGAGTTGGACTCAATTTTGAGCTTTGAACAGTTCTCCCAGACCAAGTTGAAACATTACAACCAAGAAGTTGCAGGCATTTTTGCCTTCTTCTGCTCAACTTGTTGGATCAAATAACTCAAAGCAGTAATGAAGGATGGATAAAATACTGACCAAGGGCCTGTTCTTGTTGTTGGTAAATAAACATTTACCAACTCTTCCTAATCCTTATCAATCTTCACCATTATTTCCCATTATTCCCACAGCTTAAAAAAATTTTCCAACTCTTCCCAATCCTTTCCCTCATTCCCAATCCTTACCAATTCTTCCCTTTAACCAATTACTAATCTTATTTACCGAAAAAAAGGAACAGCCTAACAATTTATTTCATTACTTTCTATATTTTCTTACATAACTACCTCGTTTTCCTCCAATACTTTCCCTTGGGAATGGTTACTCTTGATCCCTTTGCTCCCTTAATTTTCTCTCTAGCTACATAACATACAGAGAACATAAAACATGAGACATCAGATTATCAAAATACCAAGCGCACTCTACATAAACAGGTTTCTCTTCTTTTTGTATTCTCCTTTTATAACAACAGCTTGTCTCATATGATGTTCTCTTGTACCCTCCTTAGTCACTATGTCTCAAGTCTCGTTAGACGCCAATATGATTCTGTATTTAAAAAAAAAAATTAACTATTAGCTACCATTAATTAGAGAAAGGTAAGAGACTCTTGACCTGTCAAATTAACCCAAATTCAAAAGTTACAACTGAAGTTCATGCATCCTACAACCAACCTAAAGCAAACGCAAGTGGCGACTCTCCCAACCATCTAACTCCAAGGTACAACAAACCCAAATCCAATCCGACCAATCCAATCCAATTTGCACTTCTGACTACCATTCATGGTAAAATGCCAAGGTTGTGCAATAAACCAAAGAGCTACGATAACAGAGGAAACAGATTGATTGTGCGAAGTAGGAATAAAAGATGCAAATGCAGCTTATCTTGTAAGAGAGACCCAAAGAGACAAATTGTGCATATACATATCAGTCACATAAGTTTTTGGGTAGAAAGCCACCAAAAGATCTCTCAGAAAACTACTATCCTGCCTATACGCCAGACACACTTACACAAAGTCAAACAAATGAATGAAGTCTTCAGGCTTCAAACAATCAAACAAAAGCAGGCAGCCAGTCTTAAACTGAAAGCCACCCACAACCGAAAGCCACCCACGACGCTCTTAGCTTCCCCATACCTATGCTCACCAACCCCTGTGATCTAACTCATTCCCATAAAAACTACATCTTACAGAGGGTATTTTCAAAAATGAATGCCAGCCCACAAATTCACATGATTTAGGGAAGACAATAACTTACAGCTCTATGGATGTGCATATCAGATTCTTGCGCCTCACTCCCCGTTGAATACCATCCAAGTATATAGAAGTTCGGGAACACTTTCTTATCTGAACAGAACACAGAAAATAACCCATTATATAAAAACAATAATTCACAACGGAGACAACAAATATAATTCTAGAATTGGGAAACCCCAATCGCAGGGCTAAAAACAGAAGAAGAATCAGTAGTAGTCAAATATTAAGCAGTAACACCAGCCAGAAAATACAGATGAAAAAATCGCAGAGATAATATCAACGAGAGAAGAGAGACTGACAAAGCTCCTGCTTTTTCTCGAGAAAGGCACGATCGAGGGAGTGAGTGGAGGGATCGTAGAGAAGTTCAAAGCTATTGAAAATCTCGACAGTGCGACCCCGTTGAACGCCGATGACGCAACCGTAGACTCTTAGCGGCGGAAGGTCGACGGCACCGCCATTGCCGGCGGTGGCGAGGTGGTGCTGCGCGGCTTGGGACTTGACTCGAGTGTAATGATCTGAGATGTTGAGAATTACCAAAGGGTGGAGCTTGAATGTTAGCCCACTACTCGAGGACGCCGCCTCCGCCATGGAAGAAAGCCTCTGCTCGACCGACTCCGATTTCGCTCCTCAGTCCGCCCTCCTTGCTTGGCAAAGAACGCTTTTCCAAAGTTCTTAGAACTTTAGCCAGTTTTAATTTTTAATACTCCATCCAATTTAATTTTTTTTTTTCTTCTTTATGCCACTTGAGTTAACCTACGGCTTTTTTGAACTAACCTACAGCCATATTTGACAATCAGCTGTTAGTTATTAGCTGTTAATTAATTACATTAACTGTTTGGCTTAGCTGATTGCATTAACTATTTTTAAAAAAAATATTTGATAAAATTAGCTGTTTCTAATAAGTTTATTTGATGAAATTCTACTTACGCCCCGTAACAAAATTTCATTACTTTTTTAATAACATGATTATTTTTATTGCATTTTCATTTTTCTTTTAACATGAATTGTGAATTATAGATTATGACTGGTGAAATATATAAAATTGCAATTATACCTTTACCAAAATTTGATGCTTATTACCATAGGTTTTTTGTTCAATTGACTTTAATTTTATTTTTGGTAATAATTGAAATTTATAACATAATAACATTTAGAAAGATCTACACCACAAAATACTAATTAATCTACATTATTTCTTAAATTGAAGAAAATTTAAAATTAAAATTATTAATTTAAACATCATAACCTTCCACAATTCTTGTCCCAAAAGACTAAAAAACGAACGAAAAAATCTAAAACAGAAAGGCCAATATTACATATAGCCCATTTGAAAATGAAAAGTAGGGTTTTTATACTAAATATCATAAATGTAATTATGTCAAAAGAAGGGAAGTAATATAGTAAATTTGATACTGAACAGTAATAAGTTGATGCAAAAAGCTCTTCTAAAGAGCTTTTTCTAAATTAAGTTTTTGTACTCAAAAAGCTAATTCAAAAAGTCATCTAATCAAACAACCAAAAGAGTTTTTTGACCCAAGTCAAATGGCTGATACACACAAAAAGAGCTTTTTGAGGCAAAAAAACTTTTTGGGGTGTTTGGTAACAACAACTTTTTGAGGAAAAATAGCTGTTTGGGAGGATTTTGGCTGTTTTGATCAAGTCAAATAGCTAAAAGATGTTTGGCAAAGAGCTGTTTGCAATAGCTGTTTGGCTCCAAAAAGCTCTTTTTGAAAAAGCTATTCCTATTAGCCTTTTGAGAAGAGCTTTTTGTGAAAATGATATAATTGTCCATAAGTTTGGAAAAATTACACACATCTCATTAAAAACTAATTCATAAATAAGGATATAAATGAAATTTTACCAACATATTTTTTAGAAATAGCTAATTTTTACCAACACTTTTTCTAAAAACAGCTAATTCAAACAGCTAATATAAACAGCTAATTCAAACAGTTGACAGCTAACAGCTAATACAAACAGTTAACAGATAACAGCTAATAGCTGTTTACCAAACAGGGCATTTACCAAACAAGGCCTATGTTAATATACTCTAATAAATTATTAAAAAATTTTATGTTTTTATTTAACTTAAAACACCCATAGCCCATGATCCATTTTTTTGACAGCAATGGGTAAGGTAAATGAAAATTACAGAAATTGTCGTAATCCCGCGATCTGCACCATACACTTGGCATGATTAGATATAAACTATTGATTTTTCAATTTAAAATAATGTATTTTAAAATGAATAAATTTAATTTTTGAATATTATGTTTCGAGGAGTAAAATAATTTCACTCTTTCAATTTCAATAAAAAGTTAAAATCAATAAATCAATTAATTTTTAAACTCTTCCCCTTCTCCTTCCCCTTCCATGGTCAGAAATAATGGAGGGTCGGTTGCAATACCGGCGAGGTTGATGAAGCTGCACTAACCGGCGACCTCCCCCCGTCCGATGCACATTTCGATTCGCTTACTCACCCCGTGTGAACGTCATCATCGGAGACAGTGAATGCTTTGGTCGGCAACGAGTTTCATATTCACCGGTAGACGGGTTGACGTTCGACGGTGGACAGGTCAACGTCCGACGGTATGGGTCGACGTTGCAGTGGGAGGCTCGTTTCACTGCTGTTCTATTAAGCACTTATTGGTATTATTCGTTAAAGTGCAAGAATTGTTAGGAAAGAAGAGTGATTGTTTTGGCTAATCTCTGAGTTGCCATAGTGTAGGTTTGGGGTTTGAATCTACTTGAGCTTGTTTTTGGGAATTTTTGGTTCCGATTTTCTTTTTCTTTTGTCGAGCGAAATTTTAGGTTTTTTTTTTTTTTTCCTAACCATCATTGTGACTCTTTACCTTTTACCCTAATCCATCAATAGTATAAATATACTTTTGTAATAAAAATATTAGACATAATTCATTAGTTCGTCTAAATTGCATATTCGTATCGTTATCAAATGAATCTTTTTCCAAGCAAATGCAACCATCATATTGAATTGGAGGCACACATGGTAAGTTATTGAATTTTATTATTAATGTTGAAAGTTAAATACTTTTTATTGGTCTATCTTCAAATTATTTCACTTTGTATTCTAAATTGTAATCGGTAAGTTTTAAAATAATGAATATATGAACTTGTGTGCAACTAATTGGGTTCTTAAATGAAGATTTTATCTTTATGTTTTCACAAATGTTATAATAAAGTGTGTGTAATTTTGTGTTTGATTATATGGACTTGTATATAATTAATTGGGTTCTTAAACAAATATTTTATCTTATGTGTTCACAAATGTTATAATGAATTGTATGCAATTTTTTGCTTGATTATATGGACTTGTATGTATTCAATTGAGTTCTTGAACAAAGATTTTATCTTTATGTTTTCACTAATGTCACAGTGAATTGTATGAATTTTTTTGGTTTTATTTTATGATTTTTTTTGTTCGATTATATCAACTTGTTTGTAATAAGTGGGCTCTTACACAAAGATTTTCTCTTTCTGTTTTTACAAATGTTACAATTGTGTATCTAATTTTTTTTGTTTTATTAGAATAAATATACTTTGTGGTATGTCTTTCTTGGATTCACCTAACATGTTATATGTGTCCTTTTTTTTAACTTGTAGAAATCAAACCAGAAGAATTCATGTGAGATGTGTAAGTGTGCATGCAATTGCTCGGAAAAATTTGAGAAAGTATTTACCGAATTGCAATCAATTAAAAATTTGTTACTATCTGTACATTTCATGGTCATAGATCATACTATGAAAAAGTAGGATACAGTAAAAGATGAAATTTGCATGAGTAATATAGAAAAAATGGAATTTGAATCAAGTAGAGATAATGATGTTCCTCGTGTTACTCCTCCTCCTATTCCAAATTTATTTGATGATCCTTTAGCAAAACTATCAAAACAACACTCAAAATCCCCTTTCATAAAATTCACTAACCAAGACTTTGGCAACCCGGATGATAAAACTTGTAAGCGAATGAGAGAGCTTGCTAGTGAAGATGATAACAACTCTCCAATTACCGGAATGAAATTTCCTGCAACTCTGAAAAACTATGTTTTAATAAATCATACTTTCCCCATGGGCTTGTCACCATAAGGGATAGCCCAATAACTATAAATGAAGCAAAACTAAGACCTCACCCACACAAAGCACCAAAACAGTCACCAGTAAAAAAAGAAGTAGATGAGTAAGGGCATCACTTCGAGATGGCGGCATAAAATCAGCGGGCAGAAGTTGACATTGAAGAAGCATCACGTGTTGGATGAAGACGACGTGATTAAATTTCAACGAAGAGACTTGCTCTTAGAAAATGAAGATACAAGGGTATGCCACTGGTATTTAATACTCTGTCTTATTCAAGAAAAAATAATAACTTTTGGTGTAGTTTTAATTTATTTCCCTACTCATGAACTGCAACTTAGCAAGTTGTGTGGTGTAGATGAGCAAAATAAAATATTATCGCAATGTGGACCCTTGTCAACCAATGTTTTGGATGATTTAGATTTGGATACATTTACCAAAGATGAACACAAGCAGTGATCATTAGAAAACAAAGACGCAATGGTATGACATCAAGTAGTTTTTAATATTTGTTTATTAATACATAATATCGCCAATTTTAATTATTGTTGGCAATCCCCTTCTCATATTGTACAGCTTATGAAATCTGATGATCTATACAATCTGCATGGGTCTAAAAGTAATGTTGGGAATCATGTAACTTATAGGAATACTATACCAAAAGTGGTATATGTATATGATATCTATTCATGCACAATATACTTCAAGAAAAATAAGGGATCAACATGTTTTTTCCCCCTTAAATGACCTATAATAACCTCAGCTTAACCATCACATTCTTTTCCTTTTTAAGCTTTTTCATACGATTCTTTAAATCTTGCTTGAGAAAACCCAATTTGTGATAACTTCCGGCTCATTTCACCAAATTTCGCATGATGCAACGAGGAGGGACGCGAGCACTATGCATGTGTTCAATTTCAGTTTGAGTCTCCTTTGGAATTTTTCTATGAGATCTAAATTTTTAAATGACAAAAATTTGCATTAATAACATAATTAAATAAGTATATATAACAATTTAAAAATTGATATTGTCTAACCTCAAGTATAGTACTTGATCTGCATTGGCAAGGGGATGTGTATGTTCAACAACAAATCTTGTCATAATCCAATGATCTGTTTCTCTAATCTATTTGAATCGTATTTTAGTTTTGCAATGAAAACATGTTTCATCCTTCGTTTTTCGCACTCTTTTAGTATTGTCAACATGTTTTGTTAGGTGTACATCCTCTGCAAAACATTTAAACGATGCCGAAGTGGATGTCCATCTCTTCTGCTCTTGCATATCCCATCCTTCTGAACTCCAAAACATTGAACTTTAGCGTATTTTTTATAAAATTCATGGCCTAAGTCAAGAGTTTTGAATATAAATCTCCTTATGTCTTCCATGGTAAGATCTTGAAATTTTTCATCTGGTGTTAACTTGTATATCTTTCAAACTTGCAATTCTAATGAAATCATCATCTTCATCCGTATATTCTTCTTCTTCTTTTTCAATGTGAAGATTGCACTGAACAAATTGTAAACATTAATCAAAACAAATCAAAAAACAAAGAAGAAACCCTATTGGATAATTGTAAATATTAAGAAAAATCAAATCAACAAAAAATATCACATAGAATTTGATCATTTTTTAAAAATCATGCAGTACTTAGATACACATCTAAGAAAATTAATAATTGATACAATTAAAGATCAAATAAATACACATTATGTGTTGAAATATAAACATAAAATAAGAAGAGCACAATCAAGATAACCTAATAAATATGACATCCAAACACACAAACACATAAAAACATAAACAAAAACAAAGTTAGATTATTTAAAGTTGATAATTTTAGAAGCATATAATATACGTTTCAATGAAATCCACATCCAAGAAAATTTCATTGCATGCAACATTCCCTTATACCAAAGGAATTAAAAATAAATTATAACAAATACAATTAAAGACAAAATAAATACACATTGTAATACAAAGAACTTACATTATTATCGTTACTAGTTGTGTTGAACATTGCCATTGGAGATTGCTCACAATGATAAGAATAGAGAGGGTGGAGAGTTATGAAATAGTGATGAATTAAAATTAGATGACAATTTAATTTATAGAAATTATGGGAAGCTAATTGAAAGGGAGAAGTAGGCAAAGCTTATAGAATCCTCAAAAATAAGGAAATTAATTTTCTATTAAGAAAATAATTCTTATTGTATAGAAACTCTTGGATTTCAAGGGAACAATATTTTCAAAATAATTTTATTAAAAAAAGTATTCAATAATGTTCTCTAATCCAAGCGAGTTTCCAAAATTATATGCTCTTGCATCCGATTTTCTGCAAAATATTTAAGTGCATTGTTGAGACTTAAACCTATGACCTCACTACTATTGTGTAAGGAGCCTAACCATTGGCTGTAAGGCTTTGCTTGAAGCATATGTTGTCGTGTCATACATAACTGTTATGCTGCTGATTAAAACCAAAACACATTCGTGACCTTCCAACTCCTATCCCATTGAACGATACGCCGCCCAGCCCCTCGCCACCGATGACAGCAGCACTGACCGAGATCGGACGACCGCCCAGCCCATCGCCGATATTCATGACCTTCCAACTCCCATTCCGATGAAAGTTTATCTTTTCTGTCTTTTCAGGCGTTAGTTTGGGGGGAGGAAGAGGTCGCCGGAAATATCACTGGCCAAATATAACCTCGCCGACGTCAACTTTGGCGATATCTAGCCGAAAAATGTGGCTTAATGGCCGAAAACAATAGAAGGTGGCTTGGGCTTCATATATCAAATAGTTTAGTTATTTTTTTTAATGTTTCTTAGATCTTTCATTGAATTAAAGACATAATTTTTCACCATCCAAACATGTCCTTAAAAAATAATTTTCTAATTAATAATCATAAGTTTAATAATTTAAAAATATTAAATTTAATGCTATTAAAAAATAAAAATTAACAGTAGAGATTAAATGTCGCCACATGTATGGCTAAGATTGTGGGAATTACCATAACTCCCATAATTGTTGTTTTGCGGAAGTTGCCATATCCGCACTGTTTTTTTTGATATAATCACAAGTGGGAGTTCCTGAAATCCATGATATTTTTTTTATTTTTGGAATTATCAAGTGAGGGGCTATCCTTCCACATTATTTCATAGGTTAATTATATATTTTTTCGAGTGAAGAATCTCGACCTAAACCTAACTTGATTAATTAAATAGATTAAACATGTCAACATATGTAATTAAATAGGCTGAACATGTCTAATGAGCTCCACTTAACTTTGTCTTCAGTATGCGCAACACTCCTAACCGTCTGGCTAGTGTATGTTAGTAAAACTAGCATCATATGAAAGGCAAGTAGTGCCAGAAAGAGTTTAATTAATTTTTAAGTCTTCAATTTTGAAACAAATTGACAAAATTCAACCTAAAAGTTAACACATTTTTTTTAATTATTTGCTTATGAGTACATGTTTGTACTTGTAAAACTACAAGAAAAGATATAAAAGAAAGTCCTAGAATCATCTCAATGGTACATGTTGGAGAAAACAACTCTATGGGTCACCCACCCAGAAGGACATAACTAGTGAATTTAAAGCAAAATATAATAAAAATACAGCTCGATGGCTCACTCACTTGGAGTGTAAGGATTCACATGCCTCTTAATTGTTCCTATTGTATTTATGCAAATGCATATAGATGGCTAGGTCTCGAGCCATGGAGTTGCTATATGGTTGTGACACATGAATATGATACATAACTATGAGCTATCTACTTATATGTATGAATCAAATAATTATACAAGTGATTACCAAACAAAGCTTTCACCATCCTTATGTGCATATTCTTTACTTACAAAACATCAGCAAGAACCAAGTAGGAAACTTCCTAAGAGCCACAATAACCTTATGTAAGAAATTGAATGTATTTTAATCTGAAAAGGGAAAAGTTAGGGGAGGTCATCAATAACCACCTAGTGGTGGGTCTTACATCCTAAAAATAAAAAGACAGTGCGACACACACACACACACACACACACACACACACACACACACGGAGACACACAAACACACACACACAGACACACACACACACACATAGAGGTCACATAAAATGTGAAAAAGGCCATGATCATGAAATAAAGATTATGAAAGTCGAGAGCACTAGAATAGTGACAATCATATAAGGTCGAATAAAATTGTATTGCACATTTAACAATGGGTTTGCAAAGACATGGAAGATCACGCTAATAGGAAATATTGGGTTGAAATGCAAGGAAGATTAACCAATATTGGATAGTATCAAGTTTTGAAGATGAGACAAGCAAACAATTTTAAGAATTACTATAAAAGGGCATTCTTGCAAAAGATAAACGGTAGTTGCATGGTTTAGGTGTGATATCCGAACCTTAAATCATTTCTTGAAAATACCTCTATTGTTGGTAATTAATCCCATAAATCATTTATTTAAGGTATAGGGCACTTGTTTTTGATAGTGATCTTGTTCAACTCTCTGTACGCAGTACACAACCATAAGGTTCTGCCTTCCTTCTTTATACATATAAAACTAGGGTTTCCCATGGTGACATACTTGTTCAAATAACTCCCTTCTGTAATAACTCATCTTACTAAATCTTTAGTTCTTTGAACTCTGCAGGGTCATATGACAGGGGCTCTGAAAATGGATTGAGCACCTAGAACTACGTTGATCTGAAAATCAATGTTTCTTAGGGAAAAATAGTCCTGAAAGTCCTTAGATAAAACATCTTTAAATTCACAAGGATATGTATATACCGAGTGTGGTTGGCATATCACGAATATTCAATGCATTAGTAACACAATAATTCACTTGCTTGCACAGTGTAATTAGGGTGAAAATAACATTTTTCTTCCCTCCGTCCATAGAAACATACGGCTAGTCTTTTCTCATTTCTCAAACTAACCTTAAGATCTTTACAAGTCATCTTCTATATGTACACAGTCAGTTCTTCCCCATAATGATAACAAGGTATGTCAGTCAAACTGGATTGAATGCCTAATGAATACGGTTCCAACAATACTAATAGAGGCATACTTATAAAAGATAACACATTCAACTGCCTACTGGTCTCAGTAAAGTTAAAAGACAGGGGGACAATCTAAAGTGTAAAGAGATGTAACCACACCATGAACTCTTGTAAAGATATTTCTTTATTGGTTATAAAAGACCAGCATGTAAGCTGAATGAATGAAAGGACGAAGATTTGTAATGAAAGAGGTAAGGCATATAAATGACCTGCATATATAAGACATGCAGTTTATTCATGACGGTCATGATAGTAAAGTAAATGAACGATGTTATGAAGTTGAGAGGGAGTATTAAGTACTGAAGGTGAAGAAATCTAACAGATTACCAAAGAGACATTTAAAAAGTCATACGGTACCCGTATATGAGTAAATTGATGAAGATGAGGGTTAACACCACCAGAAGAAAAATTTTATTCATCTGATGTTGGAAAGGCCAATACGTCAGGATGAAGGAGTCAGTCTTATGACTGAACATGATGGCATTAATCAATAACACATTCTGCAGTAAATGAAAGTCTTGGGTAGGCATATAAACTCTGAAACTGTTGGCAGATGGGAATAGCACAAATCATTGTTTATCATTAATAAGATATGCTGTACTAAAGAAAGGATTGTCAAAATAGCTTAAGTAACGACATACGGTCATGGCCATAGAGTAGTATGCCAACATGACGTTACAGTGTTATAGAAACACGAACAATGTGGATCCATTTAATTGCTGAAAGGACGCTCAATAACTAGGTTTGAAGCAACCAAAGGCTTTGCAAGCAATAAATGAATAGTGCCTAAATAGAAGTAAGGAGTTAAAGTAGATAACAGTAAAAATATGAACATAGTGATGAAAGAACTGTAAGTAAAATGGGTCAAATATGATTGGAAAGAACTGCAATTCACACAGTAACACATACCAGAGGTCATTATAGGCTCCATTATAGAAACGGAGAATTAAATGATTATGATTGCCAAGGTTTGAATCGCCTATAAGAAAGGTTGCTTAGATGTGTTTAAAGGACTCCCCATAGACCACATATAAGATTTTTCATAAACAGTCCATTATAAATCAAGAGAGTGTTACTGGCAAAGAAATGATGCCTTCGAACAATTCAAGGTAACTAGGGCAAAAATAAGTCAATGACAGGAAGTAATGGAAGCATTGCTGATGTAAGATCTTAGTGTCAAGACCAGATAATTCCTATACATGGTATCTTAATCTTACTTGTACCACCCATATAATGCCAAGTAGCACACCATAAGCTACTAATTATTATCACCATGTATAAGCACTCATTATAATGTTCATCTCATACTGGTTCACCTTAAAAATATTGCCCACAAGGCATTTCCTCATCTGGAGGTTTACATTTAACTTGGCACTGTATTAATCCCTTAAGAAGTTGCAAATGGCATCCCCACATTGGGTTTCAACCATCATTGTACTCAAGATCAGGTATATTAACACACCTCAATAAAAGTCTCAAATCTTGGGGCAAAACAGACAGAGTTCTGCCTAAACTGACTAAAACCCGGCTTAAAGCCTTACAATAGATACATGAAATGGAGAGAAACACTTAAATAGCTCAACAACTACATGCCGAAGTTTATAACTCAACGATATCACACCGGAGTGCACCATTGCAAAAATTTAAAAAAATAATAGAAATGAAACATACAATACAAATCTTAGATAAATGAGAGCATGCCTCACTAACAGGTGACCCAAATGGTTCCACACTCCACTTTGCTAATGCTCACATCTCAGGATATTACCAAATGATTGAGTCACCTAAATGAAAATGGTTCTCCCATATATACCCATACACATGAACTTATAGTCAATAGCTCATTTAACTGGTCCAACATAACTCATATATACCTTGATAGCTAATCATAAACACTTGATAGCTCACGGCAAACCTTAAAACCTTAGCTCTGATACCAAATCTGTAACACCCCCAAATTGCTAATTACTTGATTCTTAGATAACCCCAACAGAAGACTTAATGATAGAAGGTACTACCACCGTCCTAATAAGGACAAAGCTCACTGAAACCATTCAATCTTGCGACTCATGTTCACAATCACAATATCTATTAAACTTAAACACTCTATGTCCAAAGTTCATAATAGTTCAACTTCAGTACAATCGATTTAATCATACAATGTGCTAACTAGCACTCCGTACTGCATAAGTATATTGAATATAGACCCAACTTGACCTTGAGGTTGATCCCAATATTCATACTATGCTGAATCCACTATGAGCATCTGATGACTTTTAAAAGGGCTTCCTAAATGGAGAAACATATTATACTTCATTACCTAAATGGAAAACATGAAAATAATTCAAAAATGTGAGCTAAAATTCAGTACATGCATTCTTATATTGTAAAATAAGTGTAGAAATATTGTTGATGGATACTTGCCTTTGCAATTTATTTAGTTTGCAATAGCAATGGAAAAGTAACATAAAATTGAATTGCTTATTATTATCTGTAAGTGAACCCCTTGATAGATATGGTGATCCATTAATAGGTGCACACCTGCCAGGTCGATTAGAACCCTGACCTGATATCATGACTTATCACTGATTGAAGGGTCGTCGCCTTACCACTGATGGGTCACTAATTGTGTGGTAAATCTCTGATTAAACTGACCCGTTGGTATACTTATCAAATGATATTATAATTTGATAAAATGGTGCTGAATCTTAAAGATACAGGCAATGACCTTGAGTCTTTAAAATGGATTCAGACTTGATAAATATGTGTTGAATTGATAAAACTTATGCATAATGGGGAACGATAAATTAGGCCTTGACTCTGTTTCACAAATATAATTATAGATATATGTAGTCAGTAAATGATACTCATATAACTTGTAACTTTGATAGAAATTCAGTGAGTAACTCACATGGCTTGTAAGATAGGTTATGCTAAGATAACCCCAAAATTGGATAATTGAAAGTAATTAATCTAATGTAAAGTTAAATGAAAGTAAAATAAACCATAATAAGATAGATGAGATTAAAAAGGAAGAGGCCTTGATGGTTATAAATGGATTGACAATAAGAGTAAATGATTCTTGGCAATAGGCCTTCATGATGGTTATAATGAAAGATTGATTATTTTTTTTGATACCTCTAAAACGAACTGATAATGTGGATTTAAAGTCAAGAGAGATGTATCTTGGTTCAAAATGACATATATAACACTAACTTGATCCGATAAATACTGTTTTCTGAATCATTACTCTTCCCACTTCTCATATTTCATTTATAAGCCCAATAAACGTAGTTTTCCATCCCAAATGAGTCATTAAAAACTATAGAAGCTATTAAACTCATTACACTTGGTATTTTCCTTTGTAAAGTCCATAACTCATAAAAATACTCCCACAATACATACTTATCTCTCTTTCTCTCCACAATTGAGCGAAATGCCCTATTAAACTCCATCAACATTTGTTTTCCCCCTTAAATAACCTTACTTGGCCCAAAATGCACAAAATGAGTGCATGATCAATCTCACTCAATCTTTATTATTGCTCTTTACACAATTACTTAAAATGCTTCCAAAAATCACTAAACTCAAAATACTCAACCAAAATTCATGAAATCTTATACGAAATTCGAAAATAATATGAACAATCTACAGTAGAATTTTCAGAATTTTCCTCCAAGTATACGCTGCACAGAAATTGCAATAACAGTCCAATTTGCACTAAATCAGGTTAGTTCACTTCAAAAATGCATAACTTTCACTCTTGACCTCAAATGGAGACCTAAAACCCCAATATGGAAAGATTAAAAGTCCCAAAAAACTTTTATTTAAAATACAAAGCATGTTTCCCACAATAGGTTTCCCAAAATAGGGGTAGAACACAAGTGTGTCAGTTTTGGTTGAACCTGCGCAATTCTAGCAAAATAGCCATAATGTTAGAACTCGAATTAAGGCGATTAAAAAGGTATTTGAAAGATAACTCACTCATCTATCTACCAATCAAAAATAATAAATTTTAGCTGAGCCAATCATTACCAGTTTATTGGCAAAGTGTCCCATGTTTTTTGTCAGTTCACAGCCACACTGTCACTGTTTTCTCCTTTTTTTCACATAAATCCTCATCTAAAATCACTCCTTAAAATCATGTAACAAAGCTTTAGTCCTTCCCATCACCATACTAAGCCATAATAATCAATTTCACTTCATAATCATATACATTAAAGATTCATTTCTCAATCAAATATACACAGATAACATGCTTGCCATCAAAGGAGAGCTAAACCTTGCAATACCATTAGAACCCTAGTTTATGGCCAACTTGAACTCACCTTCAACTCATTTCAAATAACCAAAAATACCACCATAATCATCAATAAGACTAAAGATTGCAAAATCATATACAAAACAATTCAAATCCATCACTTGACTTTAGCTAACATGATCATGGCAAACCCCTAAACCCTAGCATGCTTCAAGCTCAATCCATAATTAAAAACATCAAAATAACTCTTGTTTCCTTCCAAAGAACATGATTAAAACCCAAATCACAAAAACAAAAATCAAAATGAAAAGAATCAAGTTGAGATCACTTACTTGGAGGTTAAAAAGAGAGAGATGGGGTTGATGTTTTGTGGTTTTGAGGATTGAGGATGATAGCTAGTAGTACTACGGTGTTGGCGTAGTCGGAGGCAACCAAGGGGCGGCAGCAAGCTGGCTAGAAACCACCAGAAAATAGCAGCAGCTGTGAGGGGGAGGGAGTGGCCAAATGGAGAGAAAAAGAGGAGAGAAGATGAGTGTGTGTGGGTTTTAATTGGTTAGAAATGAATCAACATAACTTAGCTAGTATTTAAGCTCCCAGAAAGGAGCTTTTTGGCTAATCATGGTTAAGTTTAAGGTTAGATTTAAATCATGATTTACAATGTAAGCTTCTTGGGCTATGATTGACTTATATGATTTGGGCTTGGGAAGGGAAGTAAACCGATGCGATTGAATCTTCGTAGCTCGGAATTAAATTTTTGTGAGGTTATAGTAGTAGTAGTAGTAGTAGTAGTAGTAATAATAATTTCTTAAATCATAATTATCGAGGCCTACTATCGATTTACCAGATATTTAATCAATCAATGAAACTTGAATTAACAATCAATGAAACTTAAAGTGCAAAATGGGACCCAAATAAAATATCCCCCAACCGAGATGATTAAATACGATAAATAAAAGTGAAAAATTTAAATGACATAAGGTAATTTGGTAAATATATAAATTGAGTGTAATTGAATTAATAAACATGGTTTGGTTAAACAATCAACAAACATAATTAATTAAATGAATAAACATGATTAACTAAATAAATAAATATAATTTAAATAAATAAATATGGGTTAGGGTTGGGTTATTACACTAATACTCCCCAACAGTTACTCTCTCTCTCCTCGTCACTTCGCCAGTTGCTCTCGCTATTCGGCTCGCTAGTCGCTCTCGGGTAGTCGGTCTCGCCTCTCGCTAGTCGCTGGTGGGACTGTCAGAGTAGTAGCTTCCTCCTCAATCCTTGGTTCCTCACTCCAACTCCTTGCTCTCTCTGCCGCTGTCTCTGTCTCTCTGTTTCTGTCTCTCTCCGAGCCTCGTCTTTTTGCTAGTTTTTGCAACGTCGACGCCGAGCATTTCATGGTCCCTCTCTAATCTCTTGTGAGTATACATCTCCTCTTTCTCCTTAATTTAACAGTTCATACAATAAAATCTCAATATATATTTTTATGACGTTGAGTGTTGTTTACATTTTTGTGGTCAAGAACAAGAGAAGGTAGACTTTAGTTTTGCCATTTTGGGGTTTGGAAAGATTGTTGATTTTGTTAATTTTTTGGGGTTGATATGAATTAATGATTCTGTTGATTTATTATGTTTTAATGAGTGTTTAGTTTCTACAAGTCTCTACAATGAATCCTTCAATCTTCACTTTTAGCAAACTGGATGTGTCATTGAAATAGGTTAATGAGGGTCCAATTCGGTAATATGTGGTGATATTATTATGGTTGTGATGAAGATGCAAATGGAAGACATCATGAGAAAAAGAGACAACAATATATAGATTACTGATATGAACAAAATTATATTCTAGCATTTAACTCTAATGAAAATCTCAACTATATACAAATAATAATTATATATATCATTATATATGTACCCTTAGTCAGGGACTAATAGAGAAGAAGGGCCAAATGTAGCAAGTGGAAGATTTGTACTCTTAATTTTTGCTTTTTATGAGTTGGACATATTATTTGTGATATTTTAGATATATTTCGTAATTATTAAGATTTGTAATTGTTGGAACATGTTGTGATTTTGTTGAGTTTGAAATATATTCCTTCTTTTATTCTTCATTAAGTTAATAATGTTCAGAACTCTATTAATACAATATACGAACACACATAAGCGCATCGACAGGTGGGTAGAACATAGAAAAATTGTATAAATTATTGCGTGGCAAAACGAATTATTTCGGATCAGATTAGCTCCGATCCGATCCAACACCGGAGGTTTCCTTCGATTCATCAGATCAGAATTGAATTAGATTTTCGGATCTGAATATAATCAAATGTGGATTCAGATGTTTCGAATCCAATTCGTTGACATTCCTAGTCCTAAGAAAGTCAAGATGCTAATCATTGACCCTTTCAATTGAACTACTAATCCTGATGATCATTTGGATATCTATAAGGCATAGATGTACGTACAACATGTTGATGATATAACTTATTGTTGTTGCCTTCTAGCCATGTTGAAGGGGATTCCGTAAAAGTGGTTTAATGCTCTTCCCAACGGGAGTGTTACTTCCTTCCTCCAGTTGACTGTCGTTCACTATATAGCTAACAAAAGAGAAAGAAAAACGAACATTCACCTTACCAAGATCCGACAGCCAAATGAGGTTCAATCGTGAAGCTGTCCTAATCTCGAATTTGCAGGATAGGGTGACTTACCCACTTTCCTCAAGGATTGCTCACAAGAAGATTCAAATTCTCTCTTACTGATAGTAAAGTAACAACATTGGCAGAAGCCTTAACAAGGCTCAGGACTTCATACAAGCCACAGAGATATGTACTAGGGATGACTTTGTCTAACAAAATACTCGGAAAAGAGGGGGAAAGGACAAGGGCTCTTAGTCGAACAAGCCTCTACGGAAGAATGAGGAAAGAGTTGAGCGTTTCTATACCAGTCCTCGCAACATTTGCATGGAGATCTAATAAACCTCTAACTTCACTACTTAGACCCTTTCATTCCACCAACCTTTTCCATATATTCCCTAAGATTAGTGGAAGATTTGGTAAAAATTTGCTCCTTTTTGCTCATGATTATCTTATTCGGATCGAATCTCTTCTTTGTAGGTGTGTTGGTCTTAATTGGAAGAATTTTAGCGCTTATTAGCTTAGAAATAAATGAGGAGTAATACTACGGGAAGGAACGAGGTTCGAGGATCAAATGGAAGGGTCAAAGACTTAAAGAACCAAAGGGAAGACATTTGCATGGCTAGTTGTGCATGTAAGCATGGTTGTGCAAGTTAGAAATTGAAGCCAGAAAGTTGCACGACCGTGCACCTAAGGTAGGAAATTCCTACAGAGTTGCACGGCTGGTCGCGCGCTTTTGCACGGCCGTGCATCCTGCCCAAAAATTTTGCATGGGTGGCCTTGCGTTTTTGCAATGTCGTGCGTTCCCCCAGTTTTTCACGACTTAATTATTTTTTGGGGGCTATTTTGAGACATCTTTTGTTTTCCTTTAAGAGCACTTTTCTTAAGCGATTTCTAGGGTTTTGTTAGGGGATTTCCTCAGTACTTTTGGATTGAATTGGCTACCATTAAAGATTACTCTACTTTCCCCATATGATTAATTCAAGTTTGTTTCGTGATTCTCTCTCTACTCTTCATTGTTATTCTAGGGTTTTGTGTGAACCTTGTTCATTGAATTAGGTTTTGTGATTGTGGTATTTAATATGATTCTAGGCTAAATTCCCTAACTTAGGTTGGGATTAATGCCAATTAGGTTTAGTTGAATTATGATTTAGCCCCAAAACCCTTACTTTCCCCATGTTTGATTCATGATTTCTACTATGCACACCATGTGTTCGATGAATTGCCCAAAAGAGCATTCATCCATTTTTATTCGGGTTTAGGGAGCATTGAGAGATGAAACCTTTACCTAGCGTGACTTAGTAGACAATTAGGATTTTGATATGAAAATAATTGATGTTCTAATCGGAACTAGAGATTGTAGACCTTATAATCCTTTAACTTAGTCCCATAAAAATAGGTGGCTTTAGTTCTAGCATTATCATTGACCCTTGAGAAAAGGAGGACATGGGCTTGATTGGCATTCTATCCATTCATATTGCATGCTTGGTTTTGTTTGATGAGGTCAGTAATTGATTTGCTAGCATAATTGTGCTATTAATCCCAACCTAGGCGTTTTAGCATTCTGTTCTCTTATTCAATTCCTTAGCTGTTATCATTCTCTTAGTTTATATCTAAACCTAAAACTTTCATTTGCCTAGATTGAGTAGATTGATTAGTTCTAGTAGTTGAAAGCAGTTTTTCTGTGGATACAATCCGTACTTGCTGGTTGCTAGCTACAGCTACACTATGCACTTGTAGCATTTTTATACAACAAGAAAGCAACCCTTTGTGGAGGTGACGAAAGCCCATCGAAACTCCAGCCAAGTTTAAACATAAGAACAAGTATTGTGAGTACCATGAGGACTTTGGGCACACCAGCCCCAAGTGTCACGAACTTAAGAAAGCCCTCTATGAGCTACCTAACCAAGGGTAGCTTAATCGCAACCTAACAAGGGATAAGGGAGAAGATCGCAATCGTCATGATCTAGAAGGAAAGAAAGACAATGTTGATACCAATATGAAGATAATAGCGACCATCATTAGAAGATTGATAACAAAGAATTGAATGCTGGGTATCGAAAGGCTAAGTCTGGAAGCTTAGTGAGGTTATGGCTACCACGGAGTTGAATCCACTCATAGGATCGACCATGACGTTTGGTCTGAAAGACATGTATCCTTTGCAAACCCCTCATAATGATGCATTGGTGATATAACTTAAGATCACAAGCGCTATGATGCATCAAACACTTGTGGATATGGGAAGTTCCGTTGTTATCATCACTCTTGAATGCCTTAAAAAATTGTAATATAATGAGAAGACTTGGAAGCGGTCAAAACTACCATTGTGGGGTTTGGGGGGCAAGCTATCTACCCCTTGGGAACTAAAAGACTACCTGTCTGAGTGGGGGATAAGAAAAACTCATGAACCATTGAGACAAACTTTCTTGTTGTAGACATCCTACTGACATACAACATCATCCTAGGATGTTTGACCCTTAATGCCATCAAAACAGTATTGGCACCTTCACTCTTACTCATTCAGTTTGAACTGGATGACAAGGTGAAAAAATTTTATGGAGACCAAAAGATGGTGAGGGAGTGCTATTATGTGAGTTTGAAGTCCTTAGGAAGGAAGGAAGAACCTCTCTTAGGTAAGACGTCTTAGCAAAACAAGGTTAGAAAGAAGTTAGTCATAGAGCCAATGATGGTACTCTCGGCCTCGGTGGAAAAGCACAGAAGGCCCCATCCAGAACCCACATATAAAGCGTTCCCATCCCTTTGGACCCAAAATGTCTGAAGCAGACTGTTCAGATTGGAAAAGAGTTTGACCCCATGATAAGGGATGGAATCGAGTAACTGTTGGAGTGATATAGGGATGTGTTTGCATTAAACCCTTTCGAAATGCCAGGGATAGCTCTTGATGTTATGGAACACAAGCTATATGAATCCAAACCATAAACCGATCATTCAGAATGAAGGCACTTGGGACAGAGAGGAGTGCGGCCACAATAGCCGATGCACAAAGCTCCTGAAAGTAGGGTTCATAAGAGAATGGCAGTATTTGGAGTGGGTATCGAATGTCGTCTGAGTCAAGAAACCCAATGGGATATGGAGAATATGTGTCTACTGCACCAATTTATACAAGGTGTACCTCAAAGTTAGCTATCCACTTCCGAAGATAGATAAGTTAGTTAATCACACAGCAGGACATGAACTCCTCAGCTTCATGGATGCCTTTTCCAGCTATCACTAGATCCCTTTGACTGAGGAAGATCACAAAAAAAAATAGCTTTCATTATCGATAATAACTTATACTCACAATGTGATGTCATTTGGCTTGAAGAATCCCAGCGTCGCCTACCAACAGTTCATCAAAATCTCATGGCACTTATATGAAAGACAATGGAAGTGTACATGGACAACATGATCATTAAGAATGTCAAGAAAGTCCTCCAAACATGTGATATTTTGGTTACCTAACTTGTCCCCAATGCATGGGCATTCATTGTATCCTTTATCACCACGTATAAGCTTAAGCACCTTGGGTGTACAACCTTGGCCTTCACCTATGTACATATAATCCAACATAACAATAAGGCCAGTGGGGGTAAGGGTTGGTATTAATTAATCAGCCAGGCCAGTTTCATGTCAGCCTTAAACAAGCCTTCCTCCATTTATGAGTGGAACTACAAGTTTGTGTATGTCAAGAAGGTGAATGGGGAGCGAACCATCCACATATGGAATAGATAAGGTCTGAACAAGACTTTAAATGAGCCTCACACCTCCCATGGAGATAAGGAAATGGCCACCATAAATTATTTCAACCTGTCATTTTCGTCTATTCTTAGTTTGAAAGATTATAAAGGTTTTGTGCAATTGGCTTCCTCAACGGTTGCTATTTGGGTACGATGTTTCCTTTGTGCTATTGGGCTTTGTTCGGCTATCCCTCACAGTAACTTGATTATCGCTTTGCCCATTTGGTCTGTGTTTTTCTTTACTAACCTTACTTATTTGGACTTTGTATTTTGTAAAGAAGGCGATCAACGTGCTATTTAAGATGAAGGGAAAGTTAAAAATTAAGAAGAGGAGGCGAATTAATGATGCGAGGCGAGAGAAATAAGTCCAGGAGCATGTCATCCAGTAGGTTCAAGACCATCCTTTCTAGTATGTTCCTCTTTTTGATTACGCAAGCCTAGCATCATCAGGTGTGTCCCTTCCCCAAATTGTATTCCTTTCCCATGTAACATGGTTATAGCATTGGAATAGCAGACCAAAAGCCAAATGCTGGAACAAATGAAGACTCTGATGCGTCTTGAGCGGATCATAGGGACATCCGATTAGCCTGCTGCTATTCCTACCTAGAGGGGATGAGCAACGACCCCTCGAGCCTTCCTCCCACAAAGAAAAGAGAGCCTCCTCCCTGAGTCCCCACCCCTCTTAGCGTTGCTGTTCATCGTTCCTTCGAGGGAAGGAGTTCTTTCCTTTAGGTCAATTACAGCATTACTCCAGGAGCTTTCCCAAAAGTAGAAGCTTTTCCCAGCTCTGTACTTGGAAGAGATTCCTAACACTATAGAGGCCACCTAGGTCTAGTTCATGGAGGTATAGATCTTTACTAGTTATACCTTGTTCTTCCAACGCCATCTTGCTCACCATAATCTTTGCCTTTCTTATTCTAAAGGTGTAGTTCATGCTTTCTCCCCCTTTGTTAGGTTCCTTCTCAGTGCATTGCGAAGGCTAAGCTTAATTCTCTCAGAGAGCAGACGAGGCATGATAAAGAGGAGATAGAGTCCCTTAAAGAAAGGATTTGGGGCCAAAGGGCACAAAAACCAGGTGCTAGAGGACAAGTTGAAGGAACTGGAGTGCCAAGTTCGCTGCTGATAAGGCTTTGATGGAAAGGTAGGCTAACTAGGCCCATCTTGATGCTGCCAACATTTCCTATGAGAAGGGACACGAGACAATGATGGATCTTATGACCAGGGCTACCCAAAAGTATGATGGGGGCAGAGGTATCTTCATGCCCGATTGTGAGATTCACTTAAAGTTGGCCGAGATGGTCAAGATAAAGGATGCCAATACTCATGCTAATAGGAACAAGGAGGCTCACCTAGAGATCTCCTGCTAGCATTCAGGTGTAGCATCTACTGCCCACCCATCCTCTCATAAGTACGCCCCGGAGGATCTACCCAAGGAGGACGACATGGTGACCCATGTTAGCAATGAGGCCACAAACGATGTCGATGATGATGAAACACGAGCCTGACTTCCCCCATCCCTATTTCACCCTTTCTATAAGCTGTTTTGGGCCTTTATATCGGAGTTCTAGGAATGCACTTAATTCCTTGCTTTATTTAGTTTGAACTTCTGTACATGTTCAGCAAAAATTTAATTAAAAAAATAATATGCACAACATAACTTTCCGACGTACAAAAATATACATCGGTTTATTTTGAGTATGACCCTATTCAAAAGGATATATCTCGTTAATTACGTCCTACTGCCGGGGAGACCACCTTTTGATTCCGACTCATTCTGTCTTCATTTTCTTTGTTGGTTTCGTCTTGCATATATAATTTTACTCAACAATTAACGTGTTTCCCGTATCAAAAACTTAATTGCATCAGATAATAGTTGCATAGACACCTTCTAGGAAGAGTACTATACGTACACATTCTTAATGTGCAGATTAGGAAGCGAATAATTTTATTTGATTTGGAATTTGGGTTGCACTCGCTTTTTGTTGGGAGCTACCTACGTACGTCTTTTATAGAGGATCAAACTAGTCATAGTCCTTAAAATTTTATTTGATTTCATTTATACCTTATTTTGGTTAAGTTAATAACCATTTAATGTGATTTTAATTTACTTATGGTGGCCTTAAAAAATGACCGTAATTTTGATTTAATTTTGATGTTTGGATTTTTTTTTAACTTGTGGTTAAGTTGCATTTTATCCATTTCACGATTTACCGACTTAGTCTTGATTAGGGTCGGCCATTAATATCTTTAACTTAAGATTGCATCCGAAATGTATTTGTGGGTTTCCTTCGTACCCTTAATGAGATCAAATCGATGTAGTTCTTAGTCCGAATTTTATTTAGGCTTATGTCATGGAAGGGGAAAATTTAGTAAGCTTTGTTGCACGTTTGGCGCGGGTCTAGTCTATTTTGCCATTCTTATTATTTGAAAAAGGTTTTGACTTTTTGAAAAGGTGATTTTTTTAATTTGTTTGGATACGTAACGTGTAGCAAAAAGTCACAGAACTATAACTTTAGCCTTTTACCAAAGATGGGGGAAATAAATGAGGCTTTTTTTTTGTCCATTTTGTAGACTTAGAAATTTCAGGGGGATTGGTTTCTATATTAGGAGGCTTGACTTTTTGGCGTTTGAGCGGGTAAGGTCCAATCGACTTTCGAACAATTAATTTTTTGAAAGAGAGGGGCATCGGTTTGACCCCATTTGAGGACTTCGATTTAGACTGAACTCAAATATTTTATATCAAGCTTCCTACTTGTCCTTATTGGAATCAAGTCACTGTAGTTCTAGTGATACTTCAAATATTTTGTTAACCCCTTTATGAATTCTGCTCTATCTTCAGAAGGAAAGAAAAAAATTTTGCTCAAGTAGATGAATAAATATTATCTTCATCCACTCAACGTTTAGTAGCACCATTTGCATTAACTTACTGTATCATGGCCTAGGTAATGCCATATGAAGGCAAATGATTTTGCACTTGATTTTTTTTTATCAAAGCTATCACACCCCATCCTTTATGTAGTTATGCATTGACCATAATTCACTTAAGTTTTAATAACATTTATTTTATTGCTTAAAGCACCCCTTCTTTTTTTTTTTTTTTTTTTTTTTTTTTTTTTTGGTCTTGAACGATCAAGTGGACCATGACAAACCTCCTTCTCCTCCCTTTTTTATCATCATTTTTTTAAATCAAAAATAGCCGCTCGCCCCCCTTTTTTTGGTTTTGGGGAATAGTTTATCATTGGTAATCTCGTAGATACATTTGAATTATTTGCTTGCTAGCTATTGTATTTTCTCCCTGTTTTATTGTTTAAGGGCTTAAACTGAGAGTAGAATTTCAAGTCTATGTGAATTACAATATTAGCTAGCATATCTCCTTCTTGGATTTTTTTAAAGCTAGAGTCAATAAGTGAAAAGAGTCCCATAGTGAATCGAATTCATCCAAGACAATAAAAACCCCAAGCTTATTAAAGGGATTTCAACTCTGTGATTTATTTTTGTTCTAATCTTTGAAAACTTTTCACTTTTTAAAAAAAAAAAATTCAATGTGAGACAATTCTCCTGTACAGGTAAAATAAGTCTTCTTCTTCTTCTTGTTTTATGGCAAACTCTTTACATGATGGAATCCATCAATCTTGCGCCATTCCCAGTAGTTAGCCTCCATCAACTTGGAGAAACAAAGTCTAATTATCCCCCCTTGTTTATAGGTATCCATATTTCAAGCACTTCAATACTTGACTTTTTTTTTTTATAAAAAAATTGACAAGATACAAGATCCGACAGGATCAACAGATTTCATGGTTAAAATTTCGCGGCTCTGATAGGAACCAAGCTATAGTATGATTAAATAATTTAAATCAAAACTACAATTGAACTTGATAGTTGGTTTCGTTTTACTCTTCTGCAACATCCTCTTGAACTTTTTAACACACCACTTGCTGTAATTAAACCATGGAGGACCCAAAAACAAGTGTTGAAAATTTTAGGCGGACATGAATCTTCTACCCTCCATTGTTGGATTACCTTGAAATATTGTTGGAACTTATGGAGAAGGCTGGATTTGATACTTGAATCACCTTCTCCGACATTGCAAATGCATGCAAAGTCCTCCTCTGCCTTTCTTTTAATGGCGTGTGTGTTGTTTTTCTGTTGCCTTCGCTCCTTTTTTTTCTCTGTTTCGGGCTTTTTTATACTGATTATATAGAAGGAACTAAGCAGTTGTCCAACTGCCCATGATGCAGTAAGTGAAAACGTGGGAAAGATGATTGCTTTAAGTAAC
The DNA here is from genome assembly GCA_029747015.1 of Carnegiea gigantea. Lineage (NCBI taxonomy): Eukaryota > Viridiplantae > Streptophyta > Magnoliopsida > Caryophyllales > Cactaceae > Carnegiea > Carnegiea gigantea. The sequence continues at coordinate 105,899 of JAKOGI010000457.1, forward strand.
TTCTTTTTTTTTTTTTTTTTGGCTTTGCCCTGGTTCAAAGCATTCATAATTTACAATGTTCGATTCCTTTGTGACCACAAATGTGAACCATGTCACTAGTCATTCAATTCTATTTTATTATTATGATTAACGTCATCAGTATTTCATAGCTTGGCTTGGGTGTTTCGTTTAACACCACATCACATGATGCTATGGGTAGGATAGTAGGGCTAATTTATTGTTATGTATTTTCTTTAATTTTTTTTGGATTGAATTTGATTGCCTTAAAAAAATCAAAAATTAATGGTGGTCTCCACTTTATGATTATAGGAGATATCTTATCACCTAGCAAAATTAACCCCTTCTTTTTTTAATTTGTAAATATTAGGTATGACATACAATTTAATACAATGGAAAATAATAACGATTAAGTCCGCCTCTTGATTTGGCTCCCCCATTTGTTTGACAATGCTAGTAGTAAACTATGTATTGTCATTTATTTTGAATTTCGTAATAATTTTCCTCATTTGTGGCTTTCCCTTTGTTTTTCTTAAGAATCTTCAATTCCTAAAAATTTGACCGCTCTTTGCATAAGAGGAGAATGTTGAGCCTATAAGTATTATTTTTGGCATTGTAGGATTTATCAAAAATCCACACTCTACAATACACGTGCCATGCCACTTTTATCTTATTTTGTGTGTATGATATCTTTCATCTTTGGATGCTTTATTCTACAATACATCTTTTCATTTCTTGTTACCGCTATACATTGACATGTTTGTGATTTATCGATCGAACGCCTTCTCCTTCCCCTAGGGGTTAAAGTGGTTTTGCCCCTATCATCATAAAGGGGGTCTTGTCAATCTAAGTATGGCTTAGCTATGTACCCAACCCTTAGCCCCTATGGGCTAACGGTGGAGTGTGGCGAGCTATTACGTTACACTCATATGATGAGTCCGGACACCAGCGGAATGAGCTAATTTTTGCATTAGCGTATCATTTACCAAACTTTCATGCTTGGTTAGACCGCTTCTTTGAAGGGGTAACACGAGTTAGTTGCAAGGCCAACGTCCTATAATTCTCATTGCTTACCACGACATGCATTGGCTAAGTCCGAACCCCAGCCAAACAAGTTGATCCTTGCATCATTGTATCATTTAACCAAACTATCGTGGTTGGTTAGGCGCCTTCCTTGGGGGTAGGACAAGTTTGGTTGCAAGACCAACGTCCTATTGATCTCATTGCCTACTATGACATTCATAGTTCAAGTTCGGACATTAGTCGAACGAGCTGATCCTTGCATCAGCGTTTCATTTACCAGACGGGTTTCTCGTTAAGTTTTATTACTTGGTTAGGCTTATCATCTCATCCCAAGCCCCTTTGCCCGTAAACATGATGACATAAAAATCAAAACAAATTCAAGGAAATGATCATTCATTGAAATTCACAAGTGAAAAAATAAGGGGTCAACCGAACATACCTGCGAAACAAGCCTTTCTTCTACGTAGATGACCTTAGCTACCCCCCACCTCATGTTTGATGAGGCTGGGCTTATGTGGCTAGGAAGGTAAACATACCAAAGGAAGGCCCTGAACCTGCTGGATAATGTGCTCAATTGAATTGGTTCTCTTGTCTTGCATCGTTAAGGTGTCTCCTTTCCTCCTTTGTCAACTTTCCCTTTATCTTAACTAGCATGTCAATCGCCTCCTATGCAAAATGTAAAGTCTAAATGAGTAAGGTTAGTAAAATAAAAATGAATACTAAATATGCAAATAGATAATCAAGTTACTGTAAGGATAGCTGAACAAAGCCAACAACACAAAGAAAACACTTGTAACCAAATAGCACCTGTTGCGGAAGCCAATTTCCTGGAGCCTTTACGATCTTTTCAGATTGGGGATGAATGGGGATGACAAGTCAGAAATAATTTGTGGTGGCCATCTCCTTCTTTCCAAGGCTGGTGCCAGGTTTATTTTAAGTCTTGTTCGAACCTCGTCTATTCTAATATAGGGTTGGTCTATTCCCCATTTACCTTCTTGACATACACAAACTTGTACTTCTATCCATGGCAGAGGAAGACTTGTCTACGGTTGATATGAAACTAGGGTAGTTGATCAGTCGACACTAACCTTTCCCCCTACAGGTCTTAATGTTACGTTGGATTATGTGCACATAATTGAAGACAGAGGCCGTATACTTAAGGTGCTTAAGTTTGCATGTGGCAAGAAAGGATGTAATAGATACGGGATACCCATGCATTGGGGACAAGTTATTCAGCCGCAATATCGTATGTTTGGAGGATTTCGATGACAATATTAGGGAGCACAAAATGAAGGCCACACTCTGAGGCCTCTAGGTATACCGCGATGCAACCTGGAAAAGGGTTATCTACAGTATCCGTAGGTGAAAGAACAACCACCCTATAGTTAGGTTTGAAAGAAAACTCAAAATCAATTATCTTCTTGAGCTCATTGCAGAAGGATAGATTGATGTAATGGGAGTTAGGCCTGTCCTTTGGGTCGAGCCTGGCAGGGCCACTAAAAAGGGATGAATCCTACTATGACTCTTCAATTATATTTGTAGGGAGTATGCCTATGGTAGTGTAAGGCCCAGGAAGGGGGATAGCAACGGAAACCTCCCATGCGTATGATACATGTCTACTCGAAGATTAGGAGTCAAGAGATAGCGAGCTATTAGGGCTCTCCTCAAGGAAATTCAGGTTTGTCCAAAGAACATCTCATAGCAGAATAGCAGTGGGCGGACTTCAAGAGTGCCTAGTTTCCCATTTTAAATTATCTAGCAATCTTCTAAGGGCCAGATGCCTTCCCTAAGGGGCAGGGTTGGACATGGATGAGCGAAATTATTATTAAACCTATCATCTCTAAAGCCTGACAAGGTGCTAGAGAATGACCCTAACAAATAAGTAAATGAAGACATAGTTATGATACATGAATGCTTAAGGAAGAATGGAAGGATCGATACATACGTGATCATCGGGGCAAAAAAATCACTCCCTCAAAGTTTCTCTCTCTAACTTTCTCTCTCTAAGAAGTTTTAAGAATGGTACAAAATGGAGTGAAAGGAAGTGAATCGTATACATACATGACTGGTGACTTGAAATACGTGCCCAAAACCAACGATCCATATTAGATGAAATGCCACATGTCAAAATCTTAAGTGGGCCAAAAAAAGAAAATAAAAGGAAAAAAGACAGAAAAGACAGCTCACACAGATGGGGCCTAGCCGAATAAAGTAGGAGACCTCCTCCCTCTATCGACCCAGCTAAATGGAAGGAGGATACTCCTCCCTCTAGTCATTTTACCCGAATAGAAGGTGGAGACCGTCTCCCTGTATTTTGAGTGGAAGGAGCCAAATAGAAGGAGGAGATTCCTCCCTCTGTTCGGCCTAGCTGAATGGGATGAGGAGATCTCCTCCCTCTATTTAGCGAATGGATGGAGGACACTCCTCCTTCTATTTGGCTTAGTCGAATAGGAGAAGGAGAACTCCCTTCTCTACTAGGCCAAGCTGAATGGAGGAAAGAGCCCCCTCTCTATATTCGACCAAGCCAAATGGAGGAGAGGGCATCCTTTCTCTATTCAGCTTATACGAATATGGGAGATCCTCTCTTCTCTACTCAGTCCAGTCCAGCGGAGGAGGAGGATCTCCCTCCTATAGTCGACCTCAGTCAAAATGAGAGTGAGAGGATTTCCTCTCCATTCTATGAATTAAATGGAAAGATATTTTTACAGGCAAGTTCAACTGAAGCCCAAAGTAGATGACAATTTGCAGCCCTCATATGAGAAGGGGCAATCAAGGAGACCTTTGCGAAACTCTTACTGATCGGACAGAAAGAAATTCGTTGGTTAAAGAAAAGCCACAAACGAAGGTTGAAGAATGAAAGACACAAATTATGAGAGATAATGAGATTGAGTAGGCATGATGAAAAGATTAATCGTCAAAAGAATTTGGGTACATAACAGCCTGGGTTCACGTCAAATGGAACAAAGAGACCCGTTAGGAAAAAAATGAAAAAGAAAATTGCTAAGCAAGCTAAGGTACTTCAGCTCATCATGGATAGCAATCAACCGCTAGCGACACAACATAAAGGCCCAGAAGTTGAGCCAAGCCTCTTATCAGTTAGGGGAGGTCCTTTATTATCTTTAGAAAGGAGTCTCTTTTGATCATAAGAGGGGGGTTTACTTCCACCTACAGTGCAGCTTCAATCTTTTTCTTTAGAAGAAGTCATTTCCATTCAGGAGCGACACTTCCTTCAAAGGGCTATCCTCTATCTCCACGGAAAAGACCCTTCTATTCCCCCTTGGCAAAAATCTCTTCCACTCCTTCGGAGGGATGCCTTGGGGAAAAAGGAGGGGAGATACCGATGAATCTTGGCTCTCAACACCCTCATGACCAATGGGGACATCAACACCTGCCTATTGCTTGTGACATTGAGGAAGTCGGTCACCATTAACATTCAACCAAATCTCAGAACTCTCATAGTGAAACTCGTCCACGGCCTCGATCAAGTCTTGACCAATGGGGGGGATTTTGACGCGAATTGCTTCTTGAAGGGCAAAAGTATAGAAGATCAAATGAATGATCCCGGGAACCTTGACATCGCACATATAGTACTCTACTTTAGTCTTCACAAAGCAAGGTCAAAGCGATGGCTAGCAAGGTGGAAGAGGCCTGGGCGGAGGAATTAGGGGCTCCCTATGAAGCTTTCCGCAATCAAATTGCGATAGGATGAACCTTGCGTCCTCCTTACTCCCGAGGAAAGGAAATCTATGATTCAATATTATTGACTTGTAAATGTGACAAGCCTCAAATTGAGACGGTGAATGTATTTATACCTCTTTGAAGGGATGAATTGAGTAAATCCACATCTCATTTGAACACTTCGGGAGGCGTTCTGCTAAGATGTGAGGGGCCAAATGATTAGGATATTTAGGACCCTCCAATGGGCGTTCCTATAATAGTATGGATTTTGTTTTTAAGCTAACTAATTCAATTAACTATTCTATTTGTTATAATTTTTATTATATTAGCTAAATTAAGCTAATGTTTGTGTATGAATTAAGTGTATGATTTTATGTGAATTATTTTTGGAATTTTCTTGATTTATTAAGAGGTTACGTGAAATTAGCAATTAGTCGAGAATTAGGCTGGTGGGAGCTTAGGAAGCTGAATTAGGCCACTTGGTGTCGGAATCATTGGGCTTAGCATCTTTGGGGCCAAGCTTATTTTTGGTCTAGTGAATTGAGTCAAAAAAAAGAAAAAGAAAAGAAAGCCAAGCTATTATATTAAATTCCAAGCGCCCCCTTTTTCTCAGTGCTAAACTATGGCACTAAGCATCCCCAAAAACAAACGAAAACATAAACTCAGCTCTTTCTTCAACATCTCAACTCACGCATGCCATCTCTATTTTGATCCAACCGTAACTCACTCGGTTAGAGATAGAAAGGGAGTGAAAGAGAGCAAGAGAAGGAGAAGCAAAGAGAAAAGAGCAAAAACACCAGCATGGCAAAAAATAAGAGGAGAAGTCAAGCAATGTTTTAGTGCAGGGTAGGGGAGGTGCCAAACAAACAGTGTGAGCAGTAAGGAGAGATTTGAATGAATTTCTTAATGGCCCAATCAGCCCATTAATGGGGTCCTATAGTTTGGATTGATGTCCTTCATATTAGTAATTAATTTCAAAGTTTTTCTTCTAGAATTACCCATGGAAGGGTTTGAGATGTTATCAATGAACTTGATGTGAACTAAGGGGTTTATGAGAAGAAATAAGGTTGAATGAGTTATTTGAGTCGACATTGATGTGAAATTGAGGTGCAACTTGGGGTGATGCTTAATGAGAGAGACAAGAGAATTCGAACAGTGAGTTGTTGACTTTTTTTTTTTTTAATTTATTTGTTTTGTGATGAAAGTGTATGGTTTCTAATTAAATTGCTTGGTTGGAAGCATGACGTTACCATGTATTTTATTTGTGTGCAATTGTAGACGGATTTTACAAACTGAGCTACACTAAACTGAAGCCAAACCAAACTGAAACCGGTACTGAATTGAACTGAAACTGAACCGAACTAAACCTAAGCTGAATCAAATTGAATAAGAACTGAACCTGAATCGAAATGTACTTCTGAATTTGTCTGAACATGAACTTGCAAATTTTCTTTGTTTGAATATCTGTGCAAGTGATTAGTATGACACAACACATGTAATTTGTGGAGTTAATATTGGCTAAGTGCAATACCATGAATTGGATTTTTGCAATTTTGAACTTGAGTACTCAACATTTGAAATAAGTGGGTTTAGAGGAAGTGGGAATTTGTTTGTCTTTAAAAAAGCACTGCCTTGCTTGGGTTTAAGTGAATGGCTCAAATGATTTTGAGTGATGTGAGTGGTTGAATTCGTTGACTAACTTGATAATCTGTTTCCTTAATTGATTTTAAAAGTTGTCTACTAAGTCCCTAAGCTCACAAGCTTTATTCAAATAGATAAGTTCATATCAAATAGAAATATTTGGAATGGATTAAAATTATGCTCTATTGTATTTAAAAAGAGGGTGTGAGTGCAAAGTTTTAAGGCTGTGTATGATTTCAATTTTTAAATTAGCTAATTGTGCAAAGTTCATACTTGCTTTAATCATATTTCAATAATGTTTAACAAATAAAAATAAAAAGATGGGGCTATTCTTGTTGTTGTTGATGTACTTACTGCTTTCAATTTATGTGATGGTTCTGTGCTTGTCTCGCCTACGAGTTAGGCTAGGAATAGGGGGAGTCAGCTGATCGGCTCAGCGAGTCGGTTCAGCAGTGAATCGGTTTTGTGAACCGGGCAACAGCTTGCTTCAACTCAACCTTATTCCTCGCCAAGCTAATTGGTGCCATTGTGGATGTGGTAGTTGTTGGCTAATGCTGACTGTAAGGGGGATTGTAGGCTTGGCTAGCGCAGTTACCTTGCTTTTGTCACGAGTAAGGTTACGAATGGTTTCGTGTTGTTAACTTAGAGCACTGACATGAATATGATTATATGGAATAGAGGTGGCAGTTGAGTCATTTCCTAGGACCTTAAACTTCCCCCTTCCCACTAACTATTGAACAAGTTTAACGAACCTCAAAGGCATCCATTTGGCTTGAAGGCCTAAGCTCCTAATTCTCTTTAAGTGAATTTAGCTTTGAGTGGTTACGGAGCTTATAATTCCTGTAAACGAGTTTTAAATGCTTTTTAATACGAATTAGATGGTTACTTGGTTGATCTATGAGTTACAGCCTATTTACCAACCTTCCCATTAAAATAGAAAGTTATGTTTTCTAGAAGGCTTTTATCGTTACTACGGTATAATTTGTTTTCTTAGATTGAAAATGCTCTTAACATTTGAGATTACTTATCTTAGATTATAACACTTTTGAATGATCTCATGGTTGTTTTTGGGAAAAGTACTATTTTGTTGGAATCTTTCACTCAAATAGTACTAGTTTGCTTATAAGCGATGCTTATTGATATGAGGTTCATTTTAATGAACATGATCTTTTCTTACATGTTTGAAAGTGAATTTTAGTTGAGAAGTTTTAGGCTAAGACGATAGTGCTAATGTAGACAACTCAGTTTCGAGAGTAGACCTTAGGATCTTGAATGAAGCATGAATCCTAGCCATTACTATCCTGACAAGGATATGAGTCCGTTGACTTTAGGAGGCCTCGGGACTATAAAAGGTCATGAGTTATATTATTCACTTAATGAGAGCACTAATGTGTGAATCCAATACCTTGAAAGTAATTTCATTATTTGTTATGAATTGAAAACTTCTCATTTATGAAATATGCCAGTGAAAAGATTTGGGAAGTACGTATACTATTTGAAAGATCCTTATTAAATCACAAATGACTTTCTTTAGGGAGAATCACTTTATAAAGGCTTAACTTGGTTTAAACGATAGTTTTACCCTTTTTGTGCATTAAAACCTATTTCTTACTAAAGAACCCAAGTTGGTAGCGCTAAATGAAATTCCTTTTATGATTAAGTGGTTAGCAAGGGCTAAATAGTGAACCATCCTCAATGTTTAGGACAAAGTGAAGAATGGCTTGACAATAGAGTCTTGTGTGCTTAATATATTGATATTGAATATAATTTCTGTATGTCTGTTACTTATGGTATTGTATGCAACTATTTTGTTTCGGGATTGTGGATTATCCACTGAGCGTATGGTAGTTCACCCTCTCTTTATTTCCCTTTTCCCCAAGTTCTTCAAAAGGCATGTAGAGGTCCTCGGTTTATGTAAATCGAGTCAAAACCTCCCTTTTGCTTGAAAAGCAACCATATGTATGTATTGCTGGATTCATGAGTTTAATGATGTAATGTGATATATTCGTAAGTTCTTGAGACATATGGATGTTAAATACAATGGCTCATGTATTGTACATTGTCTAACGATCGCTCTAAATGACTATATTGGGTAACCATTTGATAGTGGAAAATTTCCTTTTGGACCACTGACATTTGGTATGATAATTTCCATGATCTACTTTTTGAGATAAATATTTTTGGCACTACTTTGGTTTAGGTAATTATTTTTTGGGGTACAACTATTTGGGTTATATTACTTTTGGAAGACAAATATCTATTGTTTTGACCCAAAACTTTCTAAAATTACAAATTGGCCCCAAAATGGGGTAGTAATTCTAATTTTGTTATTTTCCAGGGTTTTTGAAGAAATATGATTATCTTTAGTGTTTGTGCTTCTTATAATGACTTTACTCAAGACTACTTGTCACAATCTATTACTTATATCATAAATATTATATTTCCTGTTATTATAGGTCCACCGTACTTAACAAAATAACTAAAGCTTAATTAGAGAGTTTTAACCATTATCTGAACTTAGTCGGTGCTGGACCCTGATGTTCCTCTAACTTCCAGTTTACAGAGATTACTAATCTCAACCATGCTTTCCTTAGATCTGGCACAACATGAATTCATTTTGTTTCTAACTTCGTACTGTAATCACTAATCAAAATTTTATATTTTTAAGAATAATGAGACTGTAATTAAAAAATTATAATATCTAAGACATAAAGTTTGATTGAATAACGTTCCATACTGGGTACCTTCTTTTATTGAAAACTTGAAAGTAGAAATATTACAATGTAAAGATTTGAAGAGACGCTTAAACTGCTATGATCATGAGAGATGCTTGCTCATAGAGAAATGGAAATACCCAACTTCTCTTTTGCTCAAGTATGCTCAAATGATCGTATCCATTCTTGACCCTCAACCTCTCCTTTTGTGGAGGAGATGGATTATGTAGGATGCCGTAATAGCTACAGTACATATTTCATAGGACTACACCTGTTCTCATATGGCTACAACAGATTGTATTATTTTATTGACTTGACACTTGACAAAATAGTACAATAATGATGCAATAACTTTTCAGAATAGTTAATGATGATAAGACTAGTTATCCATATTGAGATTCTACACGCCTTCATCTCCAATAGTGTCTTCCACTCTATCATTATCTAGATAATCATCAAAATCTTCATCAAGTTGAAGATGCTTTGGATCCCATTTTTCAAATAATTCATGAAGATATTTCTTTTCTTTTTCTGAGAAGAATTTTCCAATTCTAATATCAAAGAGATAATCAAAAACATCTTTTAAAGTATCTCCTACCTTCATATATATACTAAAATCATTACGATAAACGTAAATATTGTTCCCGCTATGCATCAATGTTTTTCCTTATTCAATTAATGCCTAAATTTGATGATAAACGTTGTAAAAATCGATGGCTCTTACTAAAGCAAGATCACTAACTACTTTTTATCTTTCCATAAACCATTCTTGTCGTTGATCATTGGGATCGTCTAAATAAACTAGTTGAATAAGATAATGGGTTGGTTTTACCTTTCCATTTTCTACTCAATTACTATACAATGTACCTTAGCATACAGACTTCTACTGTATGGAATTTTTGTTGGACCATCGGGAGATGTGAAAATCCAAAGGATCTTTTTAAACATACAATGTTGAAACTTAGTTTTAGGAAGAAGGGGTACTTCGGGTTTGGGGTTTCAATAAGGTAAGTTGCCATTCCATATTCCTAGGCTTTCATGATGGGATCATCTAGAGAGGTTAAATTTCCTGGGTATCTAATACCCCCAACTCCAGATCTCTAGAAAAGAAGATCGTAGTACTCCATGACTCCCAAATATCATAAGAATAATTAGAATAGTAGTAGATACAGGTTGTGTACTAGTTGTTGAATAATTTTTCTCGAATATGGGAACTTATTTTCTCTTGAATATCCTAAGGACACCCTAGGTAATTCATTTGTAACTCTAAAACATTGAATCATTGTGCTATTAGATAAGCAGAAGATAGTAGACTAAAACTTGATCTACTTTTTGTATGAAATTTCAAAATGTCCATGAAGATTCTACTAGAAGGAGAAACCCGTTCTAACAGTAATGACACTTCATTTTAGATTTGCTTTTTTTTTGGGGGGCAAGAGTTATGCTCTGATGATCACCATTGGCAAGCTCATGAGTTAACTATTTGCCAGATAATTCTTCAAATGTATATGTTCAATAGAGAAAGAAAACTGGTTAGGCCATAATTACCAACGCAGGAGTCACCCTTACATTTACATATTTGATAAATTCTTTTTCACAAAACCAAGTATTCCTTTGTAATCAATTCCAATAAGAAAAGATTTTGGGGCTAAAAGGATTGATAATTTTTTAATTCCCTATGATTATAAGGGTTTCTTCTTTCATCGTGGGATAGTTGCATTCTGGTTTATCAAAATTCCACTACAATATTTGTAAAGATTTCTGCATCTTTGATCTTGAGTACTACACTCTAGTGCTCCTTACTGGCATCTACATCAGAAATTAAATCATCTCCTTCATTGGGCAAAATAAGAATATGAAGATTTTTACACATTTTTTTAAGTTTTAAATAATCTTTGAATCACTAGTGGTCCATAATCAACTTACTTCTTTCTTGAGTTTTTGTTGTAATGGTTTTCTCAATTTAGCTAAGTTTTTAATGAAATTTGAAGCAGTTTTTGGGAAAATTTTTATTTTTTTCAAAAATATGCTCTTGTGAAATGATTTGTCCAGCTTTTGTTTCCAAACCTAAAAACTCGATTTCTTATTTATCATAAATGCACAATTCTTACCATGATTAATGCATCTTTCGGTGACCGTTAGAATATCATCTTTGTGCTATCTTATGGTCTTGGAAAAAGACAAGAATATCATCAATGTAAACAAGACAGCAGTGATTAAGATCTTTAAAGATCCTATCCATTCTTCTTTGAATGTTTAAGGTGCATTTTTTAGACCAAATGACATTATTATCTATTCATAATGCCCTCAAGGGTCACTAAATGCAGTTATAGGAATGCGTTCTTCATCCATTTTTATCTACCCCATATCCACTTTTGCAATCCATCTTTGAGAACTAAGAGACTCCTTTAATTCTATTGAAAAGGACTGTTTTGTTAAAAGTAACCACCAAAGACAGTATTATCATTAAACTTTTCTAATTAATTACCATTCTAGCTTTTCCTCTTGTTTCTTTACTGGTATGAGGACTTTACTATTCCAAATTAACCCTTTATCCAAAAGTTCTTTAGTTTGCTTATCAAATTCTTATATATCATGGTGTGTATACACCATTTGTTTCATTCGGATAATAATGTTGGGATTTAACAAAGTAATCTTTGAAAATGTCTTATCTTTATCCCAAAATTTTGGAGGATTATCACAATACAGTTCTTTGTATAGTTGCTCTTGTTGTTCCGCGATCTGGTCTTTAATAGATTATCATAATGCAACTCTTCATACAGTGTGTAGGTATTACCTTCTCATCACGTTAGCTGCGTGTAAACTCAATCCTCTGACATGTGTAGACCTTGTTTAATTTATCAATAGAGATTGAGTGACCATTTATTATGAATATCATTTGGCTTATGGTTTGCGTGCATGAAGAATATAGCTTCTGAAAATTATTTCCCATAATCACATCAAGGGAGGGTTGATTGGTAGCCCATAAAACTAGTATAATGCATTGGACTCCTCCTGTCTTTATGGGTAACCCTTCTATAGCTTCGTTGTGGCTCATTATGCTGTTGTTAGCTATCCTTACTTGTAAATAATTATTTATTTTTTTTCTACATAAATTTTGGAAATAAAGATATGTTTTCCAAAATAGACAGAACAGCCACTATCTATGTAGACATATAATTTATATTTATTATATCCCTCTAAATATACATTTATTGGGATATAAACGCTATTAGGATTTGTATTGGTGACTTCATAGCATATCTCCATGGTTATATTTTTGACTAATTCATTTTCATAGATTGGCTCACTAACTGTTCTTCTTTTATACCCAATGACTTTTCTATCCAGACTTATACTTAGATCAATATTAGATCTTACGGGTTGAAAACTCATTCTACTATTTCACTAGTTATACTAATTGTATAATCTTCTTTAAGCTCTTCTTTAGTAGTTGAAGATCCTTCTTCCCAGTCTGGTCTTATACTCATGCTTCTTAATAATTAGGTTTAATGGTAATTGTACCATTCTTTTCAATTTTTATTACATTTTTATTATTGATTTTTATAGGATTGACAAAGCTAGATATCTAAGACTTATTGATTTTTATCTTCTATGGATTGGATTTTATCCTCTGAATTTTTTGCATTGGAGTAGGAGTTTCAAATTTATCTATTACCATTGTTATCTTAGTCTTTGGATCTATAATATTATCTAATTTGTAGATTATTTTTCAAAATATTCTTAGTAGGTAAGCTCCCCTTTTCATGTCCATTCCAACTGTTTTCAGCTTAAGGAATAGGGTTTTTCGCAAATTTATCTTTTAGGCTTACATAATATCCAGGTCAACAATTTAATCCTACCGATTCATTACATAAATTGGTCTTAATCCTTGTGCTAATTTGATTATTAAATTTGGTGACGTCATAGAGCAAAATAAATATTAATATCTCTGCTATAGTATTGTAAAAGAGTAATTTGAACTTAGATACTTTCAACATGGATATACCCATACTTTCTAGCTTTGTTATGCTTAAGGATGTTTTTCCAATTAATGAGACTAACTTCTCTTACATCATATTCACAATCTTCTATTTTTAGATCTCCTTCTATCATTTTGTATATGTACTTACTCTTTAATTGAAAGATGAATTTTTTTTATAGATCTTGTCTTTCTGAATTATAGGAAGGATCCAATCTCCTTTGACCTCTTCATTCTCATTATGTACAATAAATTTTTTTCCTTGAAGATCGCTAAGGCTAATTGAGCTACTTTCCATCATACAACTAGTGTTTTCACAATCACTTTCTTTTTATTCATCTTCTAGTATAATCCCAACAATTCCCTATTGTTTTTTAGGGCTAGAGCTAGGGCTTCTTCTTCACTAAGCTCAAAATAACCTAGAGCACACAAGGTTTTTATAAGCTCGTTGTTCTTTCTATTTTTACATTCATTTGCATAATGACCGACTTCTCTGCGTGTCCAACACTTACAATTGTTTTTCTCTGCATGACAATAAGCAGCCTTTCTAAAAAATCTACGTTCCTTGGAGCTTGGCTTATTATAATACTTTCTTTTGTATGTTTATCCCTTTTGTGTATTAAAGCTCTTTTTCTTATAAAATTTTCCTTTTCTTCTCTTCTCAGGTTCATTCCTCCATTGGTGAGGATCATCCCAATAGGCTAAAAAATTATTTCTTCATTTTCTTTTATTTTTGGAGATCAAGACACTGATCATTGGCCTATTTTCTTAAATAAGAAATTCTAGTATTAAGGGTATCAATGACATCTGCTTTTTCAAGCCAATTAATGTATTTTTCATTAGTTATAGAATTGATCGAATATGGTAACTTGTATTCTATAAAGCACAATTCATAATACCCTATAGATTTTGGCTAACACATGATTCTCAAGCAATTAGTGGAGTGTTCTCATAATCAATAGATATGACCTCCTTTTTTCCAAGTCACCATAAGACAACCTTCTTTTATTTGTTTGGTTTGTTTTTGTTTTTGCTTTGAAGTGGAATAACAATGTAACCTACTTTTTGTTTTGCCTTATTATGACTCTTTGATCCAACATATCTAGTTGTTAGATAGAGACCATTGACCTATAAACCTTAGATAGTTTTCTTATTATATCGCATACACTAATATTATAAAAACCATTGCAGTCACTTTGGTTTGAAAAGGGAAAGGTTTATTGTTGTTATAAACTTACCTATCCATTCTAAAGTGTATTTTTTAATTTCTCTGGATCTTTCAATGTGGCGTAAGAGTGTTACAAACTCCCTCAGTTAAGAACTAATGTCCCTAGTGGACCCATAGATCGCTATTTAATATGACCATTGTGGTATGATAATAACATATAATTTCTTTTATATAGGCATCAGATAGCTTTCCTTTTGTAAGAGTAGTGTAACCCACACATGCATAGCTAAGATTTGACACCATTCTATAATGGCCCATTGATCTAACCTTCCCACTAGTATTCTCACTTTAATCAAAGACCAAGCCTTTCAAAACCCAGTGTCCTTATTCTGGTATAGAAATGAAAAACGTATTATCACTCTTGGAGGCAGTTCATTGAATTAGGAAAATTTATCAAAAAGAAATCAAGAAGGAAAAGGTTTTGAAGGGGAAAAAAAATAGAAACTAAGGAAAAATAATCTTCTTTTTTCTCCCATGTGTGACCGCTTGGAAAGATAAATGAAAAAATTGAAGAAAACAAAGAGACTTGCCTCATATGCATCATCTTCTTATCTCTATTATTTACCACTTACCTTTCTGTTAGTTATGAACCATTCAAAAAGGTACTAATTCATCAAAATTGTTGGTAATTGATTCCATGTTGTCACTTTAGCCACTAAAATTTCAAGGGCAAAAGAGATGCTAGAGTATGTATGAAATCAATTTAAGGTAACCATTTGTTAAGGCTTGAGCTTGACGCTATCCAAATCTATAAGTTGGTCGAAAATCTCACATCCCAAATTCGTGCTCACTAAATGACTTTCCACCTGAAAATATTACACCGTCATCGAAAAGATTGATGTGTTCATTAAAGAGGAGAGAGGAGGACATTTTTCAGCGATAAGAGGATCTTGTTAACATCCTTAAGAAGCTCTACCAAGATGTCTTCAATGCATTCATTAAATTAACTTACCCTTCTAAAGCCATTGCCAATGATCAATAAGTCTCTCACCATTCTTCCTAAGGACCTCCACACAGATCCTAAGCATGGTCCCTTGGGTGGCTTGTTTGCTAAGTTGAGTGATTGCGCCAAGAACCAGTTTATGTTCTTGACCAAAATAGCTCTATTTTGGGTATAGACATGAAGTGTCAATTTCCTATCAAACGGGAGCTCGATCGGGTTCCTGCACCAAGGACCTGACCAGATTTTATCGATCAAATCCGCAAAGAAAACTAGTTGGTTTGGGGGAACAAGGAGTACCACGGACTAACAGTGGGGACCACCATGGTCTGTGGTCCCACCATAGACAGGACATAGGGCCTTTGGCCTGGTTATTCTCTCTTGTTCCTCCTACAGCTTCTTCCTGCAACATCCTGAACCATGATTTTGACCATGATTGGTCCGTGTTAGCTGTATTTTGAGTTCTTTTGCAATCTTCTTTGATCCACAAGACCTCAAAATCATCATTTTTCTCATATAACTTGGCGCACAAAGTCAAAATCTGTAAATGCTCTCAAAACAAGAAAAACCAAGCGTGATAGTAGAAATAAGGACATAAATCGTACAGTTAAGCACACTAACGCCCTAAAATAACTCCCAAATACACATGAAATGCATGCAAATATGCCATTCGTCACTCCCCCATGCTTAAACCTCTGTTTGTGCTTAAGTGAACATTAGTGAAAACCAACAAAGGAAGATGCATGTAGGACTCAAAATGGTTAATAACCTCCTCAGATATGGCAGCTCATAGTATACCACAAGCAAGAATATCAATAAATGATAACCCCAAATAGGGCATAACACATTATAAAGTAAGGAGATGTGGACGTTTTCAAAGAAGTATACAATCACAAGGCAGATATTAAACTTGATCACCCCCAAAGAATCACAAAGCATGCCATGTAAGTACCAGGAATTATAGAGCTAAATAGTCGGGTGGAACCTCACTTTTGCGAAATATGAATCATTCCCACTCATGTGTTTAAATTATACCATAAGTTCACACAAGATTCATTCCAAAGATGCAAGCGACCATATGTTCACCAAAACTCTCAAATTTTCCACCATCAAAAATGAAATGTGCAGATAACAATCAAGACTACTTGACTTGGGCTATAGTGTGGGCTATAAGGGCTAAGGAAAGGAGTGTACTAATAAATTTGGGCAATGTCGAGTTATGTAGCCAATTGACTAGGGAGCAACTAAGAAAGAAACCATGAAGTTTGCCAACACTCCAAACCTCAAGAACATAACAAACATACCCATAAATCAACTAGGAACGAGTTGACCAATAAAAACTCAAGCTATTCACATATCCAATGTCAATAACTTATTCATTCCCCTTTTTTTGTTTGTTTGCTTGATGTCATCTTTTTTTTCCAACATGATTTTTCTTTTTTTCTTTTTTTCTTTGGTAGGATGAAATAGAATTCAGCTCTAAAAGACACAGGAACACCAATTGTCAACTCATAACTTAATACATAGATACGCAACCTATATCAATATAAGCAGAATACTCTAAATCTAAACCATCATCCCCTTATCAAGCCGACATACCAAGCAACCATAACCTCAATTGGCCCCATAAGCCTCCCACAAATATACTTGAAGTGATGCTCCATAGAATTTGCTACAAGATAGGAATATGAGTATAGCCAAGGGCTAAAATAGAAGGGATGACAACAAGAAAATGATTATAGCTCAAAGGGGCTCACAAAGGGAATAAATATGTAATACGAGGGTAGGCTATTTGGCTATGTGGCTAAAATGACAAAAGAAAGAATGCCTTTATCATATTATCACCTATGCACATGCTAACGTGGTTTTGCACAAGAATCCAGGCAAGTTCTAGAGATGTAACCTGAAAGAATCACACACATGAAAGGAACAGGAGGCTAAATATGATGAATTAGTCCATAAAAGGCTCAAGGCCTCCTGAGATATTTACCAAAGTCTCAGCGAGCTCATAAAATGACTCTCATGCACAAAGATTACTCTAGCGGGCAACAAAGTTCTCAATCAAGGCAACGGTCAAAATAAGAAATATTCATAAGACCTTCATAAATTTTAGCACCAAAAAGGATTCCACTTCAAAAGTTACTCAAGCTTATGAAAGCTATCATGCCTAGCAAAAACAGCATTGAAGGACATCTCAAACCTATTACACCAATGCTCCATAGAATCCTATATACAAATCTAAAATGCAACACACCATTACAAAAGAAAGGAAATCTAAACCTACATGCTCTAACTAGTATGCAAACTAAAAACCAAAATAGAAACATTAAACCATCCTTTCCCCATGCTTAAATAAAGCATTATTATAAGGAAATAAATGAGGAGAGGGCAAGTGGGAAACAAAAGAGGACAATCTCTCCAGATTAGGTGCTGGATGCACCTAACCTAAGGCCTCTTCGTAAACGGGGCAACTGGATCATCAGGCACTCCATCATTACTTCAAGACCTAGCTCAACATATCAAACTCTGTGAATGCACATAGAAGATTATCGAATGCCACAGCATGGGATTTGCAAGCATGGTAGTAAAAGACTTCAAGATAATAACGACAAAGAAAATCGACACTCTCTTCAACAAACCAAATACAATAGAAAAATCAAAAGAGAAATCAATGAAAGTATTACACATAATTTTCCTAGGCGCATCAACTAGGTACATGCAATATGGGTGAAGGGAGGCATTATACCTACTGAAGTAACCTAGGGTCGTAAGATTATAAAGATTCCAACCAAGTACATGAAACATGGGGTCCTCATAGCCCAAATCAACATTAGCACCACAAATCATAGGATTATCAATGAGATCCTCAATATACTACTCAGAGAAAGAAGAGGGTAGTAAATAAAGAGGGGAAGCATATGAATGATCAAGGGGATTAGGGAGAACACTGTCATAACCAAGGCTAGGAAAGTCCTTATGCATAAACACATCACACAACCCCTCTAAAGGAGTCTCAACTAAATCATGCACCTCATCAAAAGTATATTCGAACTCAAAACATGCATAAACAACACTAAACCTGGCAACTACCCTAAAAGGCTCACCCACATCGAGTCTAGTGCACTGAGGTCAAGGAACGGATGAATTAGCTAAGGTCAGAACCACATCGATATTGTCACTGGGTGATGTAAAGTCAAGTTGAGCATAGCATGCGTAATAAGGAGACGAATTTATATCATGGTCAGAAGAACTACACAAATCCCACCAAAAAGGGGCATAATAAGATCTAGTGTAGAACGCACAAGGATAAAAGCACGAATATCTAGAAACACAATTAACCTTCTCAAATTCGAATGAATCCCAAGCAATTCTCTCAACCAAATACCATACCGCATCAACATTTTTAGCAAGAAAAGCCAAATACTCTAAAGAGTGTAGGTTTTACTATTCACATCCTCATCAATAATGCCCAAATTTCCCATATTCACACAATAATCATATTTAGCAAGAAAGACATTATATCGTTCAAAATACCTCCAAAATAATTCATGCTCAAATTAGGGAAAACTGAAAATGGCCATTGTCTTTTTTCTCAATTTTTAAAAAATTTAAAAAAAATTTGTTTCGGTTTTTGTTTTTTCAAAGAAAAACAAAATTCTTAGTCAAACCTATTGAGAAAAATACAATATTCGACACGAGTTCGCCGGCAATGGCGCCAAAAACTTAATAGGGGTGCAAGCGCACAGTGACATTGTAGCAAATCAAGGTCATCTTCTATAAGGACTATGTTGTTCTACTTGGCTTTGTCCCCTAAGATAGGCTAAGCGAATCAAAATTTGAGATTTGAAATTAAACTATTCAACTATCTAATCTGACGAATCAATAATCATGGAATTAAGCAAATCAAGCAACCTCCCGATCCACGCACCAATCAAATTCCTTTTCCTTAGTTGATTGTTTTAAAACTAACCATCCAAATATCACATACCTCTTTCAAGGTGAAGTGAAATACCTGAATCTGACAAATACTATTTCTCAACGGCTCCCAATTTGTTTAGGTTCATTAAGCATGTGATTATCAAATTTGTGGTTTCTCAATTGGCGTGACTTTCTCAAGGCTCCTCACAATCAAGTCAAATCCTAAGATTCAAGTATTGAATTTCACCTTTCAATTCTTCATTCAATACTCAAAACATGCAAGAAAGTGATCCAATTTCTTACAAGACAATAAACATCTAAGATTCATTAGAACAAGTCCATAGATTCTAAAATAACAAGCAGATCAACACAATATTGGAAAAATTAACAAGCATTTGAATAAACCCAAGATTAAAACAGCAAAAGGTAATCAAACTTACGAAACATAATCCTCAAAATGAAAAAAGAGAAGAGAAGAGAAGAGAAGAGAAATGCTTCGCTAAATAACATGCTTAAATCCGTCGATTGCACCCGACATGGAATCCTTGCAAGATCTTCACTTCAATTTGCTCTCGCCTTCTAATCTAAATCTAAATCTAAATCTAAATCCTAGTCTAGATAATGAATGTTGAAGAGTGTAAGGGAATATCATGCAAGAGAAGCAGTAAAAACTAGCTTTCATCGCTAAAAGCAAGCTTATGAACGTACAAAACACTTGGAACTCAAAAAGCCACGAAGAAAATTAGCAGGTTCGGGGGAACAAGGACCACCACGGACTGACCATGGGCACCACTACGGTCTGTGGGCCCCACGCACCATGGACAGGTCATGGTGGCCTCTGGCCTAGGTCTTCTCTCTTGTTCCTCCTACAACTTCTTCTTGGAATGTCTGGACCGTGACTTTGACCGCGATTGGTCCATGTTGGGTGTCATTGGGCCTTTTTTGCTATTTTCTTTGATCCAAAATGCCTCAAAATCATCATTCTACTCACATAACTTGGCTCACAAAGTCAAAATCTGTAAATACTCTCAAAACAAGCGAAACCAAGTGTAATAATAGAAATAAGGGCATAAATAGTATAATTAGGCACTTGGAATGTCTGGACCATGACTCTGACCACAATTGGTCCATGTTGGGTGTCATTGGGCCTTTTTTGCTATTTTCTTTGATCTAAAATGCCTCAAAATCATCATTATACTCACATAACTTGGCTCACAAAGTCGAAATCTGCAAATACTCTCAAAACAAGTGAAATTAAGCGTAATAATAGAAATAAGGGCATAAATAGTATAATTAAGCACACTAACGCCCAAATATGACTCCTAAACACTCATGAAATCTATGAAAATATGTTTTTTCTCACTCCCCGATGCTTAAACATTTGCATGTTCTCAAGTAAACACTAGAGAGAACTAACAAGGGGAGATGCATCTAGGACTCAAAATGGTTAATAACCTCTTTAGACTAGGCAACTCATAGCATACCACTAACAAGAATATCAATCCATGATAACCCAAAATAGTGCACAATACATTTCAAAGTCAGGAGAAGTAGATTTTTTCAAAGAAGTATACTGCCACAAGCCAAATATCAAATTTGACCACCCCTATAGAATCACAAAGCATGTCATGCAAGTATAAGGAATGTAGAGCTAAATAGCCTGGTATAACCTCAGTTTTGGGAAATGTAAGTCACCTCCCTCTTGTGTTTAAATTATAGCATAGTTTCACTCAAAACTCATTCCAAAGATGCAATCTACTATATGCTTGCCAAGACTCTCAAATTTTCCACCACTAAAAATGCGATGTGCACATAACAATCAAGGGGACTTTACTTGAGCTATAGTGTAGGCTAGAAGGGTTAAGGGGAATGAGTGGCCTAATAAATTTGGACAATGTGGAGCTATGTAGCCAATGACTAGGGAGAAACCAACAAGATACTAAGAAACCTTAAAGTTCACTAACACTCCAAACCTCAAGAATACTAGGAGCATACCCCACAAATTAAGTAGAAAATGAGTTGACCAATAAGGAACGCAAGCTATTTGCATATCCAATGCTAGTCACTTATTCATTCGCCTTTTTTTGTTTGTTTTCGTGATGTCATTTTTTTTTTCAACATGATTTTTTCTTTTTCTTCTTTTTTTTTCTTTTTTTTCCTTGGGAGGATAAAATAGAATTCAGCTATGAAAGGCATAGGACCATAAGTTGTCAACTTATAAGTTAATACATAGATATTCAACCCATATCAATATAAAGGGGAATACTCTAAATCTATAATACAATCATCCCCTCATCAAGCAAACATACCAAGTAAGCATAGTCTTAATTGCCCCCATAAGCCTCCTGCAAATAAACTTGAAGTATTGCTCCACATAATTAGCTAAAGGATGGGAATATGAGTACGATAAAGGGCTAAAATGGAAAGTAATCACAGCAAGAAAAGGATTATAACTCAAAGGGGCGAGCAAAGAGAACAAATATGTAACACGAGGGTAGACCATTGGGCTATGTGGCTAAAATGACAAAAGAAAGTATGCCTCTATCATATCATCAACTATGCACATGCTAACGTGGTTTTGATCAAGAGTCTAGGCAAGTTCTACAGGTGCAATATAAAAGAGTCACAGATGTGAAAGAAACACGAGACTAAATATGATGAATTAAGTTACAAAAGGCTCAAGGTCTCATGGGACATCTGCCAAAGTCTCAGCACGCTCATAAAATGACTCTCATATACAAACATTAGTGCCAACGACTCTGGGGAGCAACAGAATTCTCAATCAAGCCAAGAGTCAAAACAAGAAATATTCAAAAAACCTCAACAAATTTTAGCACCAAAAGGGATTACACATCAAAAGTTACTCAAGCTCGCATGCCTAGCAAAACAACATTGGAGGACATTTTAAACCCATCATGCCATCGCTCCATACAATCTATATGCAAATCTAAAATGCAACACACTATTATGAAAGAAAGGAAACCTACATCTCTAACTAGTATGCAAACTAAAAACCAAAATAGAAACATTAAATCAACATTCTCCCATGCTTAGATAAGACATTATTATAAGGAAATAAATGAGAAGGGAAAGGGGAAACAAAAGAGAATAATCTCATCAGGTTTGGTGCTGGATGCACCGAAGCTAAGGCTTCCTCGTAAACGGGGAAAATTCAGCATTAGCTATTCCATCACAACTTCAAGACTCGGCTCAGCAAATTAGACTCCCTTAATGCATGTAAAAGCTTTTTGAAGGCCACAGCATAGGATTTTTGCAAGCATGGTAGTAAGAGAGCTTCAAGATATTAACAATAAAGAAAATCAGCGCTCTCTTCAACAAAGCAAATATAATAGAAAAATCAAAAGAGAAATCAAGGAAAGTACTCCACATGATATTTCTAGGTGCATTCATAAGGTGCATGCAATATGGGTCAAGGGAGGCATTATACTCAGTGAAGTAACCTAGGGACGCAAAATTATCAAGATTCCCACCAAGTGCCTGAAAAATGAGGTCTTCATAGCCCAAATCAACATTAACATCACACTCATTAATGTAGTACTTAGGGAAAGAAGAGGGTAATAAATAAAGAGGGAAATCATATAAATGATCAAGGGGATTAGGGAGAACAATTTCATAACCAAGGCCAAGAAAGTCCTTATACACAAACGCATCACACGACCCCCCTCTAAAGGAGTCTCAGCTAAATCATGCACCTTATCAAAAGTATCTTCTGGCTCAAAGCATACATTAACAACACTAAACCTAGCAATTACTCCGAAAGGCTCTCCCACCTTAAGCTCCGGTCACTGAGCGAAAGGGAAAGATGAATCTACTAAGGTCAAAACAACATCGGTATCATCCTTGGATGATGTAGTCAGGTTGTAGCATGTGTAATAAGGACACAAATTTGTGTCATGGCCTAAAGAATTACACAAATCACACAAAAAAGGGCATAATAAGATCTAGCATAGAAAGCACAAGGACCATAGAATAAATATCTAGAAACACAACTAACCTTTCAAATTCAAATGAATCCCGAACAATTTACTCTAGCAAACACCATGTCGCATCAACATTTTTAGCAAGAAAACCCCAATACTCTAAGAAAGCGTTGATTTTACTATTCACACTCTTATCAACAATGCTTAAAATTTCCCATATATCCACACAATAACCACATTAAGCAAGAAAGATATATAATCATTTAAAATACCCCCAAAATAATTCATGCCCAAATTGGGGAAAATAAAAAATGGCCATTGTCTTTTTTCTCAAATTTTTTTTAAATTTTCAATAAAAATTTTTAGATTTTGTTTTTTTCAAAGAAAAATAAAATGGCTAGTCAAACCTATTGAGGAAAAACCCAATATGCGACACTAGTTCCCTGGCAATGGGGCTAAAAACTTGACAGGGTCATAAGCACACAGTGGTATTGTACCAAATCAAGGTTGTCTTTCACTATTCACACCCTCATCAAGATGCCCAAAATTTCCCCTATATCGACACAATAACCACATTGAGCAAGAAAGTCATTTAATTGTTTAAAATACCTCAAAAATAATTCATGCTTAATTTGAGGAAATGGAAAATGGCCATTGTCTTTTTTCTCAAATTGGTTTTTTTAATTTTCATTTTTTATTGGTGTTTGTTTTTTTCAAAGAAAGACAAAATTAGTAGTCAAACCTATTGACAAAAACTGTAACACCTCCCAATTAAGCATATTTCACCGCTTACAATCACTGTTCTGATATCCCTTAATTATAACTGATAAACCCAATGATCGGAGCATTAACATCGTCCAAAAGGACAGGGCTTGAAGCATGTGTACTAGAAATAACATAGTTAGGCATAAATTCAACCATACACATTCATACGAGTCATACATGATCAAACCATATATAATCGACTGTTAACCAACATAAGGTTTATACACCATATAGTAAAGCAATTTACCATATAATCTACACCTCCGCCCACTGAAGATTTCAATATATAGCTCCAAAAATATGCATGTACTATATCACTATTGATCCAAGTAGATTCCCTTGCTAAACATATTTTTTAGCTGGTTTGCTTGCATGAGGGCGATTTACTGAGCATTTGCCCAAAACAAAACGTGAAAAATATTTCGAACTGAGTTGAAGCTCAGCACATGTATTCCTATATTGTTAAATGATCTCTGCATAAATTGGATAGACACCCGCTTTGCAATTCATTTTAAGTTAAAATAGTGAATGAGATGAATGTAAAGCTGCATTGTTAGTTATTATCTGATTGTAATCCCTTATAGCTGTTATGATCCATGGATAGGTGTACACCAGCCAAGCCGATCGAGGGACCTGGCCAAAAGCCGCATGAGTAATTAAAGGGCAATGCCCTGTAATTAATAATTGATGGGGTCACTAATTATATGACAAGTCACTCATTAAAATAATTCATTGACGTACTTACCAAAATGTTAAATTTTGATAAATACAATCTGATTTCTAAAGATATAGGCAATGAATACACCTGAAGTCTTTAAAATGTAATGTCACTTGATATACTTATGCACAATGAAAAACGATAGACTAGGCTCTGTTTCTGCTTAAGAAATATAATAATAGGTAAATGCAGTTAGTAACCAACATTCACTCTCATAATTTGAAACTTCAATGGAAATTTTTTAATAAAAAGAGAATCCACAATCGAAACAATTCAATATAAGATAAGTTATACTAAAATTATTTGAAAAATAAATAAGTTAGGGTCATTCAACTCGAAGTAAAACAAATTGGAGCAAAATAGACCAAAATGAAATAATTGAGATGATAATAAAAAGACTTTAATGGACATAAATGGAATATGGATTTTAGATGTTTCTGAAATGAATAATAAAAGGTTTAATGCTAAGAGGGGTGTTGTGAGATTCATGAAAGCTTATATAACCCTGCTTTGGCCCGATAGACGCCGTTCTTGGGTCATTACTCTCCTCACTTCTCAAATTTCATTCTCACGCCCATTTAACTCAGTTTCTCAACCCAAGTAAGCTTTTATACACAATCAAAGTTGTTGAACTCACTAAACTTGGCAATTTCTTTGCAATATCCATAATTGCTCAAAAACTCCTAATAATATTTCCAAATCTCACGATTTCTTTTCTCCCTCATATTACCGTTTCAAGGTCTACTTTAGATAATTCATATCTTTCACCCCTGACCTCCAATTGAGCTGTAAAACCCTAATATGAAAAGCTTAAGAATTCTCACAACACTTTCATTCATAGTGCAAGACATAATTCCCACAATACGGTTCTTAAAATTGGGCTAGAACATAACTGTGTATAGCTTCAGTCTATCTTATGTAGTCTTAGGAAAACGGTCATAGCTTTTTCCACACAACTTGGAACGAAATGATTCAAAAGGGACTTGAAAGATAACTCACCCATCTATCTACCCATAGAATATCACTTCGATTGACCCAACAGTACCATTTTAATCAAAGAGACCCCTATTTCGGGTCTCTTCACAGCCCTACTGTTCTTGTTTTCCCTCTTCTCTGCACATAATCCCCCAATAGAAACATTCCTTAAATGAGTGAACAATACTTTGTTCTTTTATCATCTTACAGAACCATACTACCTCAACATACTTCATAATTATCTTTATATATTCTTCAATTTTTTTCTCTGTACAGAAACACAAAAAATACATCCATAATCACACTTTTTTGCATATATGAGCTAAATAACCTATTTTATTCCATTGGAGAAATTTTATGTAATTCAATACTTTAAGCAAACTCACCCCAAATTGTTTTCCAAGTTAAACAACACATCTAAGATTTATGTTACATCAAAATATATACAAATAACATGCTTGATGCTAAGAATAATCCAAACCATAGACAATCACCAAAACCCTAGCTTAAAACCAACTTAATTCATCTTCATATCACCTAAAATCACCAAAAACACCATCATAATCATCAATAGGATTAAAGACTATAAAATCAATTATAAAAACAATCCAAATCCATCATTTCAACTTAAGCTTTCATGATCATGAACAACCTCAGCTCCCACATAATTTTAAGCTTTGCCAACAATTTAAATGCCCAAATAACACTTGTTTATATCAAGATAACATGATCTATAATCAAATCCTACATAAAAATCCAAAATTAAATATGATTAGGTTAGGATTTACCTTACTTGAAGCTTGGATTATGAGAGATGGATGTGCTGGAGGTGGTGTTCAGAGGTTGTGGGTAGTGGTGGCAGCAACCTTGGCCTGGTGATATGCTGGTGGAAACAGCCCCAAACAACAGCAAAACTGCATGAAAACAAGGGGAATGACCATAGGAGAGAGAGGAAGAAGAGGAGAAAAATGTGTGTTTTGCTTGCTTGAAGATTTTTTTTTTTGACTCGCTATAGACTTGGTTGATATTTATGCTCCAAAAAGTGACTTTTTGCTAAATATGATTAGATATAAATAATAATAATTAGCTAAATCAAGTGTGCAAACTTGTTGGACCTAAAGTTGGGCTCAAATGAATTGGGCTCGAGGCAAAAATAACACTTCATTGTGATCCTATTTTTGCGTGGCTCAAAATTAGATTTTTGTGGTGCTACAAAAAATAATTTAATCTCTTAAACCATATTTATCAGGGCCTACTATCGATTCACCTGAAATTTTATGATAATTAAAACCTGAATTGCAAAATTGGGGCCCAAATGATTTTTTCGCAATGAAAATGATTAAATGTGATAAATGGATGCGGGAAATTAATAACATTTCTTACTTCAATAAATAAACATGATTTAGGGTCGAGCTATTATAGCCTTCCCCCCTTAAAGAGTTTCGTCCTCGAAACTTATGAACTTTGTCAAAACATACAAGGTTATCTCAAATTGGTGTGGGTACTTGGCTTTCATTTCTTCCTCAGTTTCACAAGTGGCTTCTGAGGAGGTATGATTTGCCCAAAGTACTTTGATTAAAGGTATCTGCTTGATGCGTAGCTATTTAATCCAGTGATTTAGTATCTAGACTGTGTGCTCTTCAAGCACTAGATCTTGAATGACCGCAACGGGTTTGGTTATGACAGCGTTATCAAGATCTGAAATGTACTTCTTGAGTTGTGAGGTAAGGACGTTATGCACATGTTTGAGTTATATAGGCAAATCTAGTTGACAAGCTATGAGATTTAACCATTCGATGAACTTGTATGGTCTAATAGATCTTGGCCTCAATTTAGTTTACAGTTTAACCTTCTTATACCCTTAGTTGGCGAAACTTTCTGAAAAACCTTATCATCTGCCTAAAACTCTAGGAATCTCCTTCTTCTATCAGCATAGTTTTTCTGCCGGTTCTAATAGTCTGTTTTCAAGTGTCTTTTGATATATGCGACCTCATTGAATGTTGAAGAATATCTTTCTGACCCAAAAGATGATTTTGTTGTCAATGTTTGCGTCATTTTACCCTGATGTTTCATGTAAATTTCTCTGCTAGTATTTTAACAATACCGACTACTGGGAGTTCCGTGCTTTCTTCAAATTCAAATGTTGGTCCTAGGTCGTGAAATGCTATAGGCTCAAACTTAAAAGAGTTGGATCCATTGATATTTTTAGATGCTTGCCCATTTGACACTAATTGAATGCTCAAGTTCTCAAGCCCTCACAAGAGGTTCAACTGATTAATTACTATAATGTTCAGGGTATGTTGTGCCTTCCTAGTCGGGCATTTGCCACAACATTTGCCTTTCCTGGGTGACAATGGATCTGCATGTCATAATCTTTAAGCAATTCTAATCAATGCCTTTGTGTCAGATTGAGCTTCGTCTGAGTGAAGATATACTTCAAGCTTTGATGATGAGTATAGATCTCACAAGGTACTCCTTACATGTAATGTTTTCAAATTCTCGGTGCAAAAACCACACCGCTAGTCCTAGGTCATTGGTAGGGTGTTTTTCTCTCATAAGGTTTGAACTGTCAGGAGGCATAAGCTACCATTTTATCTTCTTGCTATCTTTGTAGCTCCCTTCAAAAAATTGGTCATGGAAGGTGATCTTTGACAAATCCTTCCTGAAAGTCGATAATACCCTCTTAAACCCAAAAAGTTTCTAGTCTTAGTACATTGGTGGTATTGCCCACTTTATAACTGCTTTCACCTTTTGCAAATCAATATTAATCCCTTCCTTTGAAACCATATGCCCTAAAAATACGAGTTCTTCTAATGAGGACTCACGCCTCACGTATTTGCTATGTAATTGATGTTCCCTCAAGGTCTATAACACCATTCTCAAATGGGTAATGTGTTCATTTCTGTCTTTGGAGTAAATTAGAATATTGTCTATTAATACCACCGCAAACTTATCTAAATAGGGTCTGAAAACTCTATTCACAAGATCTATAAAGGCCGCAGAGGCATTGGTCAGGCCAAAACGCATCACGGTGATTTCATAGTGACCAAACCCGGTCCTAAATGCGGTTTGTGAATGTCTTCGGGTAAAATGTTAAGTTGACGGTATCCTAATCTTAAATAGTTTTTTTAAAAGACTCCTGCTCCTTACAATCGATCAAATAAACCAGCTATTTGGGGCAATGGGTATTTGTTCTTGATGGTGATCTTGTTCAGCTCTATGTAATCAGCACATAACCTCAAGGTTCCATCCTTTTCCTTAAAATAGAACTAGGGCATCAAATGGTGACACACTCGGTCTAGTAAATCCCTTATGTGATAACTTATCTAACTAAATCTTTAGTTTTATAAGCTCTGTTAGGGCTATACACTAAGGGCTTTAGAGATATGTGGGGCACTAGGGATTAATTCAATCTCAAAATTAATTTCTCTTTGTGATGTAGTCTCGATGACTCTTTAGGAAAACATCTCTAAATTCACAACCATAGGGATATCTTCTACTTTTTCTTCCTTCAGTTTAGGGTCAACATCATAACACCAATACCCAATAGATCCTTAACATAACAGCTTACGTGCTTTTATAGCAACATTTAAAGGACAACGTTTTTCCTATCTTTGCCCACAAAACATATTTCTCTCCCTCGTTCATCCCTTGAAATAACCTTAAGGTCCTCACAATCTATCTTGACCCCATAAGTACACAACCAGCTTATTTCCAGAATGATATCAAGGTCTGACGAGTCAAATTGAATCAAAACTCTAGGGAATATTATCCCATAAATAGTAATTGGGACAAGTTTATAGGAGATAGGACACTACACTCTAGGGTCATTGGATAACTTAATTCTATAATTGGTTTATATTTCTTTATTTTCAAGGTTTATTTACAAGGCATATTTAGTGGATATAAATGAATGAGTGGTAACTAAATCAATCAATACACAAAATAACTTTGAAATTAAAAGAGAGTACCAGTAAGTACCGTACTAGAGGTGGCAGCTTTCTTTCTTACTCAACACATACGCCCTTCCTACAGCTGCAGGCCTTGGAGGTGGGAGGCCTTGTCTACAGCCTTCAATCTTCGGGGGTAGGCAGCAATGAGGTGCTCTGAGCAACCGCACCACATGTATTTGTTAGTTTCCACTAGGCACTCAGAAGTGGTGTGGTTAGTCCTTCCACGTTTCTCACAAGGCTCAGTTAAACCTATAGGACAACTCTTGGGAGGAGCGGGAGCAGGCTTCTTCTGGTTTACACTCTCGCTCGGAGCTCGTTACTCAGTCCACTTCCTCTTCTAATTAATCGGGTTTAAGGCCTTCAACTCAGTCTTTACTCGTTCCACTTCAGCTACTCACTTATATAACTCTTGATAGGTAAGGATTGGTTGACTAGTTAGCTGGTTGCAAATATAGAAAGCTAGTCCTCTTCAACTCTTCTCATCTTCAGTTTTTGAGATGACATAAACCCCGGAACAAACCTGGATAGTTCTATAAACTTGCTAGCATACTGCATCACAGTCATACTACCACTCATCTTCTGTTCCATAAATTCTTTCTGCTTTTGCCGTTGAACCACAACTGTGTAAAATTTGGCTCTCGGTTCTTCCAGAAATCTATTCCAAGTGAAGTTAGACCATAAAAGCCTATCCGTAATAGTGTTCCACCAAATATCGGCTCCACCAGTGAGGTAAAACATCCCAATGTTCACCTTTTTATCCTCTAGAATCTCTACTACAATGAAAATTTTCTCCATACCTCGAACCATTCCTCAAGTTCCACTAGGTCATACTTTCGATGATAGACTTTAGGGTTGTATCGGGCGGCCCTATCTGGTAGTTTATCATCCTTAGGAGGGATTTCAGTAGGTGCTTGGAGAATTTGTTTCATAAGCTCAGACACCAAAGCATGCCAATAATTAGGTTCTCAATGTTATTAGCCTACTGAGGGGGAATCGGGGCATTCCACTAAGGTTTGGTGGTATATCAAGCGAAGCTTGGTCACCTGACCCCTAACCCTGGTCTGACTTATCTCCTATGTTGGTATGCTCGTTATCTTGCACAGGTTCAGACATTCTGGCTATTCAATAGACAGAGTAATTCAATCACTTCACTACAGCCATCATATAAGATAAGTATACACAATAGCCTATGTGTACGGACTATAACACTATGAAACTAAGGAAAGGGATTCTGCATGTGGACTACCATACTAGCACGTAGTGAAGAGATGCGAGTGGCCACAAAAGTAACTGGTAAGATACTCACTGCATAAGGATCTATCAATCAAAGCAAAATATAAGAGGAGAACATGAGAGAGATAAGCAGACATTACTGTTGTCATAAATCTCCAATGATATCATAATAACCCTCACCAACTTTCTCGCTTTCCTAACTCTACTCTCCATACTCCATGTCTCATCAAGGAAGATCGAACCAAGCTCTGATACCAAATCAATAACGCCCCCAAATTAAGGACATTTCACCCTTTGCAATCACTATTCTGATATTCCTTAATTATAACTGATAAACTCAATGAACGGGGTGTTATCGCCGTCTAAAAGGATAGGGCTTGAAGCATGTGTATTAGAAATAATATAGTTAGTTATATGTAAGACCCCGCATTTTCGTTTTCCGTTAAGCTAACCAAATTTCCTTTTCCCGTTCTAAATTCGTATTTTTAGTAACTGTATGAGTTAAATTATTATCGATGTGCTTTTAGGAGCTATAATTTCATTAAAAAAAGATTATTATTGCTATTATTGATTTCAAAGTCAATTCGTGCCATTTATGCCTTTAAATTATATCGATAATTTAATTTAGTTGTTATTCGATTTATTTAGTTGTTTCCCGAGTACGATTAGGATTTCAGAACCTCAGAATTAGTTTCGAGGTTTATGAAAATCGAACCTTTATATATTTGGGAACGAATAATCGATAGAAGGTCATTTTAGCGCCTAGGTTTAGAATAGAAGGTTGCGAGATTGAACTAGCAGTTGTAGTTGACTGAGCTATTGACCAAAACAACCTAAAAAAAGGTAAAAGGGGGCCAAACCCCCCTCTCTTTCACGGCAGAGAAACCCAATGGGGGGGTTCTCTGCCCCAGCCCCGGAGGACCACCAACGTAAGAGAGAGAGAGGGAGAGAGAGGGGGGAGGAGGAGACGGTGGGCTGGCAGCCGGCCGCCGTCACGCCTGGTGCGACCCCGGCGCTGCCCCGCAACACCACGACGAGGGAAAGAGAGAGCGAGACTGAGCGAGATTGAGAGAGGATATCAACGACGGTGGAGGTCGAAGGTGAGGGTCGAAGGTGGGCGTCACTCCGACGACCACCACGGCAGGCCAAAACCACCACAAACAGCAGCAGAACTGGGTCTAGGGCATGCTGATTTTGGTCTGTGTCGAGCTAAGGTTTTAATCACATCATTGGGCGTGCGTTTGGGACTAATTAGATCGAGGATTGAGGTTTTCCGACCCTCAAATTCGAACCAAAGCCCTTAGAACGGGTCCTCTAGCATGGAATCGAGGTGGGTGTTCCTCGCCTCCTAAATTAGTATTAATTTCGCAAACGTTTTAGCAGAATCGATGTTGCATGTTAGACTAGCGTAGCCAAATTTGTTAGAATGTGCTGTCTGAGATTGGATTCTAAGATGAAACATACACGCTTAGCTTCGAAGTGGATCAATTGTGTTAGTTCATGCATGAGATTTAATTTCGAAGTGATTTATATATGTTTAGCTTCGATTCGAATCAATTTAGGTGAATTATGCTTGAAATAGTAATTCGAATTGACTTACATATGTTTAGCTTCCATTCGAATCAGTTGACGTAAATTATACCTGAAATGTTAATTCGAAGTGGTTTATATTTACTTAGCTTCCATTCGAGTTAATTGACATAGATTATGCCTGAAATATGAATTCGAAACGAATTATGTATGTTTAGCTTCGATCGAATCAATTTAGTTAATTCAAGCTGAAAGTTTTAATTTGAAGTAAGGTAAATACGTTTGACTTAGATTCGAATCTATTTACTTTGTTCATGCCTGAAGATGTCATTCGAAATGAATTATAAACGCTTAGAATTAACGTATATATGATTAGTCGTGTCATAATCGTATATGAATCATAAACATATATGAATCATAATCATATATGAATTCGAAATGAGTCGTAATTATTTAGAATTAACGTATAAATTGCCTAGTTATTTCATAATCGTTGGTTAATTTCAAAGTGAATTGTAAGTGTTTAAAATCAACGTATATGAAAGTTTAGTCGTTCCATGATCGTTTATAAACTTCGAAGTGAATCGTTTTATATTTAAATAGAGACTTGATTCATGTTAAGCTTGACAGACATGAATAGTTAAGCTTGAATGGCATGAATAGACTTAAATGTAACTTCGAATCGATACTCATCTATTTAGTTGAATTATGCTTATACAATTGCTTTAGACATAGTATTTGAATGACGAACTGAGCATATTTACGTCCCCTAACTGCCATACGTGAATGTAATCATGTTTCGTGCCTAGTTAGTTTAACTTGGCTTACTAAATTAAGGTCGTATAAATGTCTATATGTATAAATGTGTGTGCGATATAACCATTGGTTACAGCGTACTGGTAATTGCTAATTGCTTACTCGGTAAGTTAAGCATGGGTAAGTTTACGTAAGTTTACATATTGCTTTTCAGTATATCATGATGATTAGAATGCTAAATTGCGAAATTGAAACCGAGATGGTAGTTGGATGGTTTGAGGTAGAACTATGAGTGGTTCGAGGTCTTTGTGGTACGGTGCTAGTGAGGAGGGAGTCTGGGTTGTGAATTAACCGCAATCGTGTGGATTGCGAGGCCATGTGTGGCTCATTGTGTTGAATTGATTATGAAGTGCTTGAATGTGATACATGTGCACCCCCTTCCCTTCGATGTTCTCAAGTTGCATTATGTGCATAATGGTGAGTTTTTCAAAGAATGATTTCATGTTTTGAAATGATAGTAGCCATAATTATTAGTGTATGATTGCCTATTTTAACTAAATAAATACGGTTTTGGGAGTGAACTCGCTCGAACGGGGGAATCCCTAAAGAGTTTTATAAATACATGAGTTGTATGAAAAGTATTTTGCTGTGAGAGGCAGCAAAATTATTAGCCGTTATGGCCGATACGCTTTAAATTGGCTAAGATAATGTGGTTCGGACAATATGATATGATATGAATGATGTTAGCCTAGGGGATAAGTCCTGGTACTAGGAGACCCTAGAAGACCCTGACGAGGGTAATGTAATGGTCCGATATGTTATATGTAGCCATCCCGGGAGTAAGAGTTTAAGTGTGAGCGTTAGGTCTCACTATGGGGTTGAGAATAGATCTCACCCAATCAGCACCCTGTAATGATCTTATGCCAGATGTATTTTCCTAAAAAGCAAAGAAAAGCAATTGGCACTTTGCCATTTTATATGTTTCGAAAGGAAAGAAGGTTTTTACGGGCCCTAAGAGGCCATATGAATGAGATATGAAAAGCTTATAAGGGTCTTTGCATGACCAATACGAAATGAAATGTCTTTTGAAAGAACAAGAGCCTCAAGAGGCTAAGCAAAGTGTTTTCAAGAAAAGAAGAAAGATTTTCTATGCATGTTATGTGCTTTTCTTAAGAATGAAATGTGAATGAGATTTCAAGTAAGGTTAAGTGAAGTATTTTCACGAAAAGAAAGAAAGATGCTTGTGCATATCATATGAATGAAATCTAAGTAAAGCATGCTAATGAAAGCAAAGCCTTATGAGCATGTTCACGCATACCCTACGAATGAGACTTGAAATGTGTGTGTGCCTTATGCACACCAAATGAATGAAATGCCAAGACAAGTATGATTATGAAATAAAAAGATAACTTTATGTGCACATCACATGAATGAGGTTTCATGCATAGTTTAAAATGGAAAGCTAAGAAGTTATATTTATGAAAAAGAAAGATCCCTATGCTTAGGCTATAAAAAAAAGTTTCTATGCTTAGCCCTCGATGCTTGCCTATGTGCTAAGTGCTTGTTCGTTAAGAAAGTCAGAGGCCTAAACATGAGTTTCAACGGCTAAAATGAAGTCTATGGTTAGTAGTATTTTATAAGAACTCCGAGAATGCCTAACATGATAGTAAAGTATGAATACGTGATATGTGACTATTAAAGATACTATTGCATGCAACGGTTTTGGTTTTAAGGGGGTCGGGGGACACTCACTGAGCGTGTGATTGCTCATCCCAGTACTCTTTCCTCTTTTCCCCAGGTATTCTTTATAACAGGAAAAAGATTGAATCAGTTATGACCAGATGGAATCTGTTCATGCTTGCAAGGTGTCGTTTGTACTCATTTGAGGGGATCTTACATGTTTAATGAAGTCACGTTATGTATTCTCAGTTTGAAATGTTTGTAAACAGGTATTCTAAGTTCATGTAATGCATATTGTTTATGAGTCGCTCTGTATGGCCTTATGAGCCAACCATCTAGTCAGTTAGATGTCTTTTAGTTAAAGTTAGCTATGTTTGGGATGTAAACCCTAATACTCCGGTTGTGTGAACCATTGAGTTGTATCTCTCGCTTTTCCTTTATTAATGAACTATTCTGTTTGGTGTGCTCCGAGCGGGTAGCTCGTTGAGTTATGAACTCAGACGTGTGGCCGTTGAGTTTCTTTTAATGTTTTGCGCTTCCGTTGATTACAGGGACTTTTTGTAAGGCTTTTAGCCTGGAAAACATTCAGTTTTAGAGGAAACTTTGTCCGTTTCATCCCAAAATTTAAGTAAGAAGTTAGGAAAACGTAATGCTTCCAGCCCTAGGGGCTGGGGGTGTTACATTGATGGTATCAGAGCAAAGGTCCTGCGACCATAGGCCGCGACCTGAGTCTTGCATTCATATAGTCCGATAGGAACGCGTTCATAATGATGTGATATATGGCTACTAGGTCTACAATTGTGCGTTTAATGTGAATCTTGGCGTATTTAGCTAGCTAGGTGCTGCTCGAGTGAGCTCGCTAATCGAGTGAACGAACGAATTGTTAAGGGTGTAAGCCGAGTAACTTGTTTTCTCATGAATGAGTTAAGTATTAGTCCAATCGAAGGTTGTTTGTTTATTTGCTTATACGCCTTGACGGTTTGAAATCGAATGATTGGAAAGTCTTAACTCTAAGCCCATCTTTGCCCCCGAAGTAGGATTTGCTCCTTGGACCCTATAATGGAGTGAGCAGACGCACTCCAAGGTTGGTGGAGAGAGAGGTAGAAGTAGTTAGACTATTTCCTTTCGAAAACCTAAGGACCATGCAGGTTAAAGCCTTTTGTTTAGGGAGTTAGAGCCAAGCCAAGTTTTCTTACACCGAAGGTTTAACTCTCAGTTAGTGATGATGAGGTAGTTTAGATTCGCAAATACGCGCCCTTATGTTTATCAAATGTTGCTCGTAGATGCGTATGCGCTAAGATGTGTACATTGATAGAATCCTTCGTTTTGAGCTAGGAAAGGAATGA
Source organism: Carnegiea gigantea (assembly GCA_029747015.1). NCBI lineage: Eukaryota > Viridiplantae > Streptophyta > Magnoliopsida > Caryophyllales > Cactaceae > Carnegiea > Carnegiea gigantea. The sequence continues at coordinate 141,917 of JAKOGI010000457.1, forward strand.
TTGGAAATTAGCTGCTATGATTGATAATCCCACTAAATGGTACCTTGCTAATGTGAATTTTGAATTGCCTGAGTGAAATTAAAGGATATTTTCATATGCATGCTTGAAAAACTATGTGCTAGCGGTAGGATGTGAATAAACATTGCGTAAAGTGCAGCTACCGTTCTTCTTCTTTGCCATTGTTACCTCATCCGTGTATTACTTGCTTTCTATTATATGGATTGTTATTCGTGATTGGGGTGGCGATGTTTTGGCTTGGAGGAATCCTAATACGCCTAGAAAGCGAAAGGGAGGAAGAACCTAGCAGACTTTGGAATTGTACATAGTAATGATCTCTACTAAGGTAAGCGAACTACAGTGCGACCCATATGATCACCAATGGGATAGGTGTACCTTGTAGACCCTCAACACATACCTATAAGACCATTAACACCTTAGTTTTTACCCATGCCAGTTGATTGATGATCAGCCGTACGTTTTATGAGTGAATGGTACAGTAAATACATGTCATTGGAGTTGCTTATCATGAACTTTAGTTACGTAGTGGCTGGATTGATTAAGTGGTTTAACCTCTGCGAACCATTGCTTGTACGATCTCTGAGTCATTACTTGCACTCCATAAGTTCTATTATCCCATGATATGGTTTGAAGAACTATATGCATACGCACTTAATGCATGATGTGGTGACCTTAGGTGTCTATCTTCACCTTTGCTTGCCTTTGTGCAATCCATGCTTGACTTGCGTTTGGTTTGGTAGGTGACTTGATTATCCAGATGAATGAAGTTTTATAACACACGGCATGACATGACCTTTGACTCGTTGTTTGCATGCACGTATTCTTGCTGTAGCATTATCTTCTCAGTTGTTTCTATCGACATACCATGCTAGTTCATACCATTCATGATTCTTCACCTTTAGTGCTCTGTTGTAGACCCTACGTGATGCCAATGTGAATTCGAGTGTTACTCCAAGTCCCTTCATTGTCAATGTGATGTAATATAATGTTTTTACTGCTTAGGTGCGATGTGATAGCTTCCTGACCAATTGATTTGACTTCAAAGTGACCCAATATCTTGATGCCTTGGAATGGACCTGACTAAGTTAATTGCCTTCATACGAACCTGACATGTCCTGAATAAGTTGTCATGAATGAAAGGGCCTAAAAGTTAGCTGGGATTGATGTACAGACATCGGAATGTTGGTGCATATGTTTTCCTTTTGTAAATTGCTTGCCATGTATGTTTTAGACGCGTTCATGCTCCCCGAGACTCCTAAGCTTAAGAATATTGGATTGCTAATACTATGCAATTCCATTGTGCTTAAATGATACTATGTGGTGCTATGTGACATTTCTATTACTCTAAATGTGTTATAGTAGTCTCCATGTTAATCATTGTGATCCCAAAAGTAACTTGAATTCATGTTTTAGAATGAGACCGCTAGTGTATGACCTTAAGATGTCATTCTCTCAATTGTCGTGCCTTTAGATGCCCACTTATAGATGCATATGCATAGAATTATTGCTTGCCATGCGAACTGAGTCTAGATCATTGAAAATCTATGTTTCATTTTCAAAACAAACTCAATGTGGTTGTCCATGCCGACTCATTTGCCCCTCTTCAATGCGATTTGCCCTCGGCGCCTAAATCGAGTGAGTAGACGCTTGAAGATGACTGGCGAGGAGGAGACTGGATACCACAAGCCATTTCCTTTCGATTTAAAAGAAGTAATGTCTTCAAAATGAAGCCTTTTGAAGACCTATCGCGTAGATCCTAGTTATGTGTGTGCATTCTAGGAAAGACCGAACTTAGATTTAGAATTTCGGGGACGAAATTCTTTTAAGGGGGGAAGAGTGTAAGACCCCGCATTTTCATTTTCCGTTAAGCTAACCAAATTTTCTTTTCATGTTCTAAATTCGTATTTTTAGTAACTGTATGAGTTAAATTATTATCGATGTGCTTTTGGGAGCTATAATTTCATTAAAAAGAGATTATTATTGCTATTATTGATTTCAAAGTCAATTCGTGCCATTTATGCCTTTAAATTATATCGATAATTTAATTTAGTTATTATTCGATTTATTTAGTCGTTTCTCGAGTATGATTAGGATTTCAAAACCTCAGAATTAGTTTCGAGGTTTATGAAAATCGAACCTTTATATATTTGGGAATGAATAGTCGATAGAAGGTCATTTAAGCGACTAGGTTTAGAATAGAATGTTGCGAGATTGAACTAGCACTTGTGGTTGACTGAGCTATTGACCAAAACATCCCAAAAAAAAGGTAAAAGGGGGCCAAACCCCCCTCTCTTTCATGGCAGAGAAACCCGACAGGGGGGGTTCTCTGCCCCAGCCCCGGAGGACCACCAACGCAAGAGAGAGATCCCTATGCTTAGGCTATAAAAGAAAGTTTCTATACTTAGCCCTCGATGCCTGCCTATGTGCTAAGTGCTTGTTAGTTAAGAAATTCAGAGGCCTAAACATGAGTTTCAACGGCTAAAATGAAGTCTATGGTTAGTAGTATTTTATAAGAACTCCGAGAATGCCTAATATGATAGTAAAGTATGAATACGTGATATGTGACTATTAAAGATACTATTACCTGCAACGGTTTTGATTTTAAGGGGGTCGGGGGACACTCATTGAGCGTGTGGTTGCTCATCCCACTACTCTTTCCCCTTTTCCCCAGGTATTCTTTATAACAGGAAAAAGATTGAATCAGCTATGACAAGATGGAATCTGTTCATGCTTGCAAGGTGTCGTTTGTACTCATTTGAGGGGATCTTACGAGTTTAATGAAGTCACGTTATGTATTCTCAGTTTGAAATGTTTGTAAACAGGTATTCTAAGTTCATGTAATGCATATTGTTTATGAGTCGCTCTGTATGGCCTTATGAGCCAACCATCTAGTCAGTTAGATGTCTTTTGGTTAAAGTTAGCTATGTTTGGGATGTAAACCCTAATACTCCGGTTGTGTGAACCGTTGAGTTGTATCTTTCGCTTTTCCTTTATTAATGAACTATTCTGTTTGGTGTACTCCAAGCGGGTGGCTCGTTGAGTTATGAACTCCGGCGTGTGGCCGTTGAGTTTCTTTTAATGTTTTGCGCTTCCGTTGATTACAGGGACTTTTTATAAGGCTTTTAGCCTGGAAAACGGTTAGTGTTTAGGGGAAACTCTGTCCGTTTCGTCCCAGAATTTAAGTAAGAAGTTAGGAAAACATAATGCTTCCGGCCCTAGGGGCTGGGGGTGTTACATTGATGGTATCAGAGCAGAGGTCCTGCGACCATAGGCCGCGACCTGAGTCTTGCATTCATATAGTCCGATAGGAACGCGTTCATAATGATGTGATATATGCCTACTAGGTCTACAATTGTGCATTTAATGTGAATCTTGGCGTATTTAGCTAGCTAGGTACTGCTCGAGTGAGCTCGCTAATCCAGTGAACGAACGAATTGTTAAGGGTGTAAGCCGAGTAACTTGTTTTCTCATGAATGAGTTAAGTATTAGTCCAATCGAAGGTTGTTTGTTTATTTGCTTATACGCCTTGACGGTTTGAAATTGAATGATTGGAAAGTCTTAACTCTAAGCCCATCTTTGCCCCTGAAGTATGATTTGCTCCTCGGGCCCCCTAATGGAGTGAGCAGACGTACTCAAAGGTTGGTGGAGAGAGAGGTAGAAGCAGTTAGACTATTTCCTTTCGAAAACCTAAGGACCTTGCAGGTTAAAGCCTTTTGTTTAGGGAGTTAGAGCCAAGCCAAGTTTTCTTACACCGAAGGTTTAACTCTCAGTTGGTGATGATGAGGTAGTTTAGATTCGCAAATACGCGCCCTTATGTTTATCAAATGTTGCTCGTAGATGCGTATGTGCTAAGATGTGTACATTGATAGAATCCTTCGTTTTGAGCTAGGAACGGAATGATTGGAAATTAACTGCTATGATTGATAATCCTACTGAATGGTACCTTGCTAATGTGAATTTTGAATTGCCTGAGTGAAATTAAAGGATATTTTCATATGCATGCTTGAAAAACTATGTGCTAGCGGTAGGATGTGAATAAACATTGTGTAAAGTGCAGCTACCGTTCTTCTTCTTTACCATTGTTACCTAATCCGTGTATTACTTGCTTTCTATTATATGGATTGTTATTCGCGATTGGAGTGACGATGTTTTGGCTTGGACGAACCCTAATGCACCTAGAAAGCGAAAGGGAGGAAGAACCTAGCAGACTTTGGAATTGTACATAGTAATGATCTCCACTAAGGTAAGCGAACTACAGTGAGACCCATATGATCACCTATGGGATAGGTGTACCTTGTAGACCCTCAACACATACCTATAAGACCATTAACACCGTAGTTCTTACCCATGCTAGTTGATTGATGATCAGCCGTACGTTTTATGAAGTGAATGGTACAGTAAATACATGTCATTGGAGTTGCTTATCATGAACTTTAGTTGCGTAGTGGCTGGATTGATTAAGTGGTTTAACCTATGCGAACCATTGCTTGTACGATCTCTGAGTCATTACTTGCACTCCATAAGTTCCATTATCCCATGATATGGTTTGAACAACTATATACATACGCACTTAATGCATGATGTGGTGACCTTAGGTGTCTATCTTCACCTTTGCTTGCCTTTGTGCAATCCATGCTTGACTTGAGTTTGGTTTTGGTAGGTGACTTGATTATCCAGACGAATGAAGTTTCATAATACACGGCATGACATGACCTTTGACTCGTTGTTTGCATGCACGTATTCTTGCTGTAGCATTATCTTCTCAGTTGTTTCTATCGACATACCATGCTAGTTCATGCCATTCATAATTCTTCATCTTTAGTGCTCTGTTGTAGACCCTACGTGATGCCAATGTGAATTCGAGTGTTACTCCAAGTCCCTTCATTGTCAATGTGATGTAATATAATGTTTTTACTGCTTAGGTGCGATGTGATAGCTTCCTGACCAATTGATTTGACTTCAGAGTGACCCAATATCTTGATGCCTTGGAATGGACCTCACTAAGTTAATTGCCTTCATACGAACCTGACATGTCCTAAATAAGTTGTCATGAATGAAGGGGCCTAAAAGTTAGCTGGGATTGATGTACAGACATCGGAATGTTGGTGCATATGTTTTCCTTTTGTAAATTGCTTGCCATGTATGTTTTAGACGCGTTCATGCTCCCCGAGACTCCTAAGCTTAAGAATATTGGGTTGCTAATACTATGCAATTCCATTGTGCTTAAATGATACTATGTGGTGCTATGTGACATTTCTATTACTCTAAATGTGTTATAGTAGTCTCCATGTTAATCATTGTGACCCAAAAGTAACTTGAATTCATGTTTTAGAATGAGACCGCTAGTGTATGACCTTAAGATGTCATTCTCTCAATTGCCGTTTAGATGCCCACTTATAGATGCAAATGCATAGAATTATTGCTTGCCATGCGAATTGAGTCTAGATCATTGAAAATCTATGTTTCATTTTCAAAACAAACTCAATATGGTTGTCCATGCTAACTCATTTGCCCCTCTTCAGTGCGATTTGCCCTCGGCGCCTAAATCGAGTGAGTAGACGCTTGAAGATGATCGGCGAGGAGGAGACTGGATACCACAAGCCATTTCCTTTCGCTTTAAAAGAAGTAATGTCTTCAAAATGAAGCCTTTTGACAACCTATCGCGTAGATCCTAGTTATGTGTGTGCATTCTAGGAAAGACCGAACTTAGATTTAGAATTTCGGGGACGAAATTCTTTTAAGGGGGGAAGAGTGTAAGACCCCGCATTTTCATTTTCCGTTAAGCTAACCAAATTTCCTTTTCATGTTCTAAATTCGTATTTTTAGTAACTGTATGAGTTAAATTGTTATCGATGTGCTTTTGGGAGCTATAATTTCATTAAAAAGAGATTATTATTGCTATTATTGATTTCAAAGTCAATTCGTGCCATTTATGCCTTTAAATTATATCGATAATTTAATTTAGTTGTTATTCGATTTATTTAGTCGTTTCCCGAGTATGATTAGGATTTCAAAACCTCAGAATTAGTTTCGAGGTTTATGAAAATCGAACCTTTATATATTTGGGGACGAATAGTCGATAGAAGGTCATTTTAGCGACTAGGTTTAGAATAGAATGTTGCGAGATCGAACTAGCAATTGTAGTTAACTGAGCTATAGACCAAAACAACCCAAAAAAAAAGGTAAAAGGGGGCCAAACCCCCCCTCTTTCATGGCAGAGAAACCCTACAGGGATGTTCTCTGCCCCAGCCCCGGAGGACCACCAACGCAAGAGAGAGAGAGGGAGAGAGAGAGAGGGGAGGAGGAGACGGCGGACTGGCGGCCGGCCACCGTCACGCCTGGTGCGACCCTGGTGCTGCCCCGCGACACCACGACGAGGGAGAGAGAGAGAGCGAGACTGAGCGAGATTGAGAGAGGATGTCAGCGACGGTGGAGGTCGAAGGTGAGGGTCGACGGTAGGCATCACTCCGGCGACCACCACGGCAGGCCGAAACCACCACAAACAGCAGCAGAACTGGGTCTAGGGCATGCTGATTTTGGTCTGTGTCGAGCTAGGGTTTCAATCACATCATTGGGCGTGCATTTGGGACTAATTAGATCGAGGATTGAGGTTTTTCGACCCTCAAAGTCGAACTAATGCCCTTAGAACGGGTCCTCTAGCATGGAATCGAGGTGGGTGTTCCTCGCCTCCTAAATTAGTATTAATTTCGCAAATGTTTTAGCAGAACCAATGTTGCATGTTAGACTAGCGTAGCCAATTTTGTTAGCATGTGCTGCCTGAGATTGGATTCTGAGATGAAACATAGATGCTTAGCTTCGAAGTGGATCAATTGTGTTAGTTCATGCATGGGATTTAATTTCGAAGTGATTTATATGTGTTTAGCTTCGATTCGAATCAATTTAGGTGAATTATGCTTGAAATGGTAATTCGAATTGACTTACATATGTTTAGCTTCCATTCGAATCAATTGACGTAAATTATACCTGAAATGTTAATTCGAAGTGGTTTATATTTGCTTAGCTTCAATTCTAGTTAATTGACGTAGATTATGCCTGAAATATGAATTCGAAACGAATTATGTATGTTTAGCTTCGATCGAATCAATTTAGTTAATTCAAGCTGAAAGTTTTAATTTGAAGTAAGGTAAATACGTTTGGCTTAGATTCGAATCTATTTACTTCGTTCATGCCTGAAGATGTCATTCGAAATGAATTATAAATGCTTAGAATTAGCGTATATATGATTAGTCGTGTCATAATCGTATATGAATCATAAACATATATGAATCATAATCATATATGAACTTCGAAATGAGTCGTAATTATTTAGAATTAACGTATAAATTGCCTAGTTATTTCATAATCGTGGGTTAATTTCAAAGTGAATTGTAAGTGTTTAAAATCAACGTATATGAAAGTTTAGTCGTTCCATGATCGTTTGTAAACTTCGAAGTGAATCGTTTTATGTTTAAATAGAGACTTGATTCATGTTAAGCTTGAAAGACATGAATAGTTAAGCTTGAATGGCATGAATAGGCTTAAATGTAACTTCGAATCGATACTCATCTATTTAGTTGAATTATGCTTATACAATTGCTTTAGACATAGTATTTTAATGACGAACAGAGCATGTTTACGTCCCCTAACTGCCACACATGAATGTAATCATGTTTCGTGCCTAGTTAGTTTATCTTGGCTTACTAAATTAAGGTCGTATAAGTGTCTATATGTATAAATGTGTGTGCGATATAACCGTTGGTTATAGCGTACTGGTAATTGCTAATTGCTTACTCGGTAAGTTAAGCACGGGCAAGTTTACGTAAGTTTACATATTGCTTTTCAGTATATCATGATGATTAGAATGCTAAATTGCGAAATTGAAACCGAGATGGTGGTTTGAGGTAGAACTATGAGTGGTTCGAGGTCTTTGTGGTACGGTGCTAGTGAGGAGGAAGTCTGGGTTGTGAATTAACCGTAATCGTGTGGATTGCGAGGCCTCGTGTGGTTCACTGTGTTGAATTGATTATGAAGTGCTTGAATGTGATACATGTGCACCCCCTTCCCTTCGATGTTCTCAAGTTGCATTATGTGCATAATGGTGAGTTTTTCAAAGAATGATTTCATGTTTTGAAATGATAGTAGCCATAATTATTAGTGTATGATGGCCTATTTTAACTAAATGGATATGGTTTTGGGAGTAAACTCGCTCGAACGGGGGAATCCCTAAAGAGTTTTATAAATGCATGAGTTGTATGAAAAGTATTTCGTTGTGAGAGGCAGCAAAATTATTAGCTGTTATGGCCGATACGCTTTAAATTGGCTAAGATAATGTGCTTCGGACAATATGATATGATATGAATTATGTTAGCCTAGGGGATAAGTCCTGGTACTAGGAGACCCTAGAAGACCCTGACGAGGGTAATGTAATGGTCCGATATGTTATATGTAGCCATCCCGGGAGTAAGAGCTTTAGTGTGAGCGTTGGGTCTCACTATGGGGTTGAGAATAGATCTCACCCAATCAGCACCCTGTAATGATCTTATGCCAGATGTATTTTCCTAAAAAGCGAAGAAAAGCAATTGGCACTTTGCCATTTTATATGTTTCGAAAGGAAAGAAGGTTTTTACGGGCCCTAAGAGGCCATATGAAATGAGATATGAAAAGCTTATAAGGGTCTTTGCATGACCAATACGAAATGAAATGTCTTTTGAAAGAACAAGAGCCTCAAGAGGCTAAGCAAAGTGCTTTCAAGAAAAGAAGAAAGGTTTTCTATACATGTTATGTGCTTTTCTTAAGAATGAAATGTGAATGAGATTTCAAGTAAGGTTAAGTGAAGTATTTTCATGAAAAGAAAGAAAGATGCTTGTGCATATCATATGAATGAGATCTAAGTAAAGCATGCCAATGAAAGCAATGCCTTATGAGCATGTTCACGCATGCCCTATGAATGAGACTTGAAATGTGTGTACGCCTTATGCACACCAAATGAATGAAATACCAAGACAAGTATGATTATGAAATAAAAAGATAACTTTATGTGCACATCATATGAATGAGGTTTCATGCATAGTTTAAAATGGAAAGCTAAGAAGTTATATTTATGAAAAAGAAAGATCCCTATGCTTAGGCTATAAAAGAAAGTTTCTATACTTAGCCCTCGATGCCTGCCTATGTGCTAAGTGCTTATTAGTTAAGAAATTCAGAGGCCTAAACATGAGTTTCAACGACTAAAATGAAGTCTATGGTTAGTAGTATTTTAGAAGAACTCCGAGAATGCCTAATATGATAGCAAAGTATGAATACGTGATATGTGACTATCAAAGATACTATTGCATGCAACGGTTTCGATTTTAAGGGGGTCGGGGGACACTCATTGAGCGTGTGGTTGCTCATCTCACTACTCTTTCCCCTTTTCCACAGGTATTCTTTATAACCGGAAAAAGATTGAATCAGCTATGACAAGATGGAATCTGTTCATGCTTGCAAGGTGTCGTTTGTACTCATTTGAGGGGATCTTATATGTTTAATGAAGTCACGTTATGTATTCTCAGTTTGAAATGTTTGTAAACAGGTAGTCTAAGTTCATGTAATGCATATTGTTTCTGAGTCGCTCTGTATGTTCTTATGAGCCAACCATCTAGTCAGTTAGATGTCTTTTGGTTAAAGTTAGCTATGTTTGGGATGTAAACCCCAATACTCCGGTTGCGTGAACCGTTGAGTTGTATCTTTCGCTTTTCCTTTATTAATGAACTATTCTATTTGGTGTACTCCAAGCGGGTGGCTCGTTGAGTTGTGAACTCTGGCGTGTGGCCGTTGAGTTTCTTTTAATGTTTTGCGCTTCCGTTGATTACAGGGACTTTTTATAAGGCTTTTAGCCTGGAAAACGGTTAGTGTTTAGGGGAAACTCTGTCCGTTTCGTCCCAGAATTTAAGTAAGAAGTTAGGAAAACATAATGCTTCCGGCCCTAGGGGATGGGGGTGTTACATTGATGGTATCAGAGCAGAGGTCCTGCGACCATAGGCCATGACCTGGGTCTTGCATTCATATAGTCCGGTAGGAACGCGTTCGTAATGATGTGATATATGCCTACTAGGTCTACAATTGTGCGTTCAATGTGAATCTTGGCGTATTTAGCTAGCTAGGTACTGCTCAAGTGAGCTCGCTAATCGAGTGAACGAACGAATTGTTAAGGGTGTAAGCCGAGTAACTTGTTTTCTCATGAATGAGTTAAGTATTAGTCCAATTGAAGGTTGTTTGTTTATTTGCTTATACGCCTTGACGGTTTGAAATTGAATGATTGGAAAGTCTTAACTCTAAGCCCATCTTTGCCCCCGACGTACAATTTGCTCCTCGGGCCCCATAATGGAGTGAGCAGACGTACTCAAAGGTTGGTGCAGAGAGAGGCAGAAGCAGTTAGACTATTTCCTTTCGAAAACCTAAGGACCTTGCAGGTTAAAGCCTTTTGTTTAGGGAGTTAGAGCCTAGCCAAGTTTTCTTACACCGAAGGTTTAACTCTCAGTTAGTGATGATGAGGTAGTTTAGATTCGCAAATACGCGCCCTTATGTTTATCAAATGTTGCTCGTAGATGCGTATGTGCTAAGATGTGTACATTGATAGAATCCTTCGTTTTGAGCTAGGAAAGGAATGATTGGAAATTAGCTGCTATGATTGATAATCCTACTAAATGGTACCTTGCTAATGTGAATTTTGAATTGCCTGAGTGAAATTAAAGGATATTTTCATATGCATGCTTGAAAAACTATGTACTAGCGGTAGGATGTGAATAAACATTGCGTAAAGTGTACCTACCGTTCTTCTTCTTTGCCATTGTTACCTAATCCGTGTATTACTTGCTTTCTATTATATGGATTGTTATTCGTGATTGGAGTGACGATGTTTTGGCTTGGACGAATCCTAATACACCTAGAAAGCGAAAGGGGGGAAGAACCTAGCAGACTTTGGAATTGTACATAGTAATGATCTCCACTAAGGTAAGCGAACTACAGTGAGACCCATATGATCACCTATGGGATAGGTGTACCTTGTAGACCCTCAACACATACCTATAAGACCATTAACACCGTAGTTTTTACCCATGCTAGTTGATTGATGATTAGCCGTACGTTTTATGAGTGAATGGTACAGTAAATACATGTCATTGGAGTTGCTTATCATGAACTTTAGTTGCGTAGTGGCTGGATTGATTAAGTGGTTTAACCTATGCGAACCATTGCTTGTACGATCTCTGAGTCATTACTTGCACTCCACAAGTTCTATTATCCCATGATATGGTTTGAACAACTATATACATACGCACTTAATGCATGATGTGGTGACCTTAGGTGTCTATCTTCACCTTTGCTTGCCTTTGTGCAATCCATGCTTGACTTGCGTTTGGTTTGGTAGGTGACTTGATTATCCAGATGAATGAAGTTTTATAATACACGGCATGACATGACCTTTGACTCGTTGTTTGCATGCACGTATTCTTGCTGTAGCATTATCTTCTCAGTTGTTTCTATCGACATACCATGCTAGTTCATGCCATTCATGATTCTTCATCTTTAGTGCTCTGTTGTAGACCCTACGTGATGCCAATGTGAATTCGAGTGTTACTCCAAGTCCCTTCATTGTCAATGTGATGTAATATAATGTTTTTACTACTTAGGTGTGATGTGATAGCTTCCTGACCAATTGATTTGACTTCAGAGTGACCCAATATCTTGATGCCTTGGAATGGACCTGACTAAGTTAATTGCCTTCATACGACCCTGACATGTCCTAAATAAGTTGTCATGAATGAAAGGGCCTAAAAGTTAGCTGGGATTAATGTACAGACATCGGAATGTTGGTGCATATGTTTTCCTTTTGTAAATTGCTTGCCATGTATGTTTTAGACGCGTTCATGCTCCCCGAGACTCCTAAGCTTAAGAATATTGGGTTGCTAATACTATGCAATTCCATTGTGCTTAAATGATACTATGTGGTGCTATGTGACATTTCTATTACTCTAAATGTGTTATAGTAGTTTCCATGTTAATCATTGTGATCCCAAAAGTAACTTGAATTCATGTTTTAGAATGAGACCGCTAGTGTATGACCTTAAGATGTCATTCTCTCAATTGCCGTTTAGATGCCCACTTATAGATGCATATGCATAGAATTATTGCTTGCCATGCGAACTGAGTCTAGATCATTGAAAATCTATGTTTCATTTTCAAAACAAACTCAATGTGGTTGTCCATGCTAACTCATTTGCCCCTCTTCCATGCGATTTGCCCTCGGCGCCTAAATCGAGTGAGTAGACGCTTGAAGATGACCGGCGAGGAGGAGACTGGATACCACAAGCCATTTCCTTTCGATTTAAAAGAAGTAATGTCTTCAAAATGAAGCCTTTTGAAAACCTATTGCGTAGATCCTAGCTATGTGTGTGCATTCTAGGAAAGACCGAACTTAGATTTAGAATTTCGGGGACGAAATTCTTTTAAGGGGGGAAGAGCGTAAGACCCCGCATTTTCATTTTCCGTTAAGCTAACCAAATTTTCTTTTCATGTTCTAAATTCGTATTTTTAGTAACTATATGAGTTAAATTATTGTCGATGTGCTTTTGGGAGCTATAATTTCATTAAAAAGAGATTATTATTGCTATTATTGATTTCAAAGTCAATTCGTGCCATTTATGCCTTTAAATTATATCGATAATTTAATTTAGTTGTTATTCGATTTATTTAGTCGTTTCCCGAGTATGATTAAGATTTCAAAACCTCAGAATTAGTTTCGAGGTTTATGAAAATCGAACCTTTATATATTTGGGAACGAATAGTTGATAGCAGGTCATTTTAGCGACTAGGTTTAGAATAGAATGTTGCGAGATTAAACTAGCAATTGTAGTTGACTGAGCTATTGACCAAAACAACCCAAAAAAAAGGTAAAAGGGGGCCAAACCCCCCTCTCTTTCATGGCAGAGAAACCCGACAAGGGGGGTTCTCTGCCCCAGCCCCGAAGGACCACCAACGCAAGAGAGAGAGAGGGAGAGAGAGAGGGGAGGAGGAGACGGCGGACTGGCGGCCGGCCACCGTTATGCCTGGTGCGACCCCGGTGCTGGCCCGTGACACCATGACGAGGGGGAGAGAGAGCGAGACTGAGCGAGTTGAGAGAGGATGTCAACGACGGTGGAGGTTGAAGGTGAGGGTCGACGGTAGGCATCACTCCGGCGACCACCACGGCAGGCCGAAACCACCCCAAACAGCAGCAGAACTGGGTCTAGGGCATACTGATTTTGGTCTGTGTCGAGCTAGGGTTTCAATCACATCATTGGGCGTGCATTTGGGACTAATTAGATTGAGGATTGAGGTTTTTCAACCCTCAAAGTCGAACCAATGCCCTTAGAACGGGTCCTCTAGCATGGAATCGAGGTGGGTGTTCCTTGCCTCCTAAATTAGTATTAATTTCGCAAATGTTTTAGCAGAATCGATGTTGCATGTTAGACTAGCGTAGCCAATTTTGTTAGAATGTGCTGCCTGAGATTGAATTCTGAGATGAAACATACATGCTTAGCTTTGAAGTGGATCAATTGTGTTAGTTCATGCATGAGATTTAGTTTCGAAGTGATTTATATGTGTTTAGCTTCGATTCGAATCAATTTAGGTGAATTATGCTTGAAATGGTAATTCGAATTGACCTACATATGTTTAGCTTCCATTCGAATCAATTGACGTAAATTATAACTGAAATGTTAATTCGAAGTGGTTTGTATTTCCTTAGCTTCAATTCGAGTTAATTGACCTAGATTATGCCTGAAATATGAATTCGAAACGAATTATGCATGTTTAGCTTCGATCGAATCAATTTAGTTAATTCGAGCTGAAAGTTTTAATTTGAAGTAAGGTAAATACGTTTGGCTTAGATTCGAATCTATTTACTTCGTTCATGCCTGAAGATGTCATTCGAAATGAATTATAAATGCTTAGAATTAACGTATATATGATTAGTCGTGTCATAATTGTATATGAATCATAAACATATATGAATCATAACCATATATGAACTTCGAAATGAGTCGTAATTATTTAGAATTAACGTATAAATTGCCTAGTTATTTTATAATCGTGGGTTAATTTTAAAGTGAATTGTAAGTGTTTAAAATCAACGTATATGCAAGTTTAGTTGTTCCATGATCGTTTATAAACTTCGAAGTGAATCGTTTTATGTTTAAATAGAGACTTGATTCATGTTAAGCTTGAAAGACATGAATAGTTAAGCTTGAATGGCATGAATAGGCTTAAATGTAACTTCGAATTGATACTCATCTATTTAGTTGAATTATGCTTATACAATTGCTTTAGACATAGTATTTGAATGACGAACTGAGCATGTTTACGTCCCCTAACTGCCATACATGAATGTAATCATGTTTCGTGCCTAGTTAGTTTAACTTGGCTTACTAAATTAAGGTCGTATAAGTGTCTATATGTATAAATGTGTGTGCGATATAACCGTTGGTTACAGCGTACTGGTAATTGCTAATTGCTTACTTGGTAAGTTAAGCATGGGTAAGTTTACATAAGTTTACATATTGCTTTTCAGTATATCATGATGATTAGAATGCTAAATTGCGAAATTGAAACCGAGATGGTAGTTGGATGGTTTGAGGTAGAACTATAAGTGATTCGAGGTCTTTGTGGTACGGTGCTAGTGAGGAGGGAGTCTGGGTTGTGAATTAACCGCAATCGTATGGATTGCGAGGCCATGTGTGGCTTACTGTGTTGAATTGATTATGAAGTGCTTGAATGTGATACATGTGCACCCCCTTCCCTTTGATGTTCTCAAGTTGCATATGTGCATAATGGTGAGTTTTTCAAGGAATGATTTCATGTTTTGAAGTGATAGTAGCCATAATTATTAGTGTATGATGGCCTATTTTAACTAAATGAATACGGTTTTGGGAGTAAACTCGCTCGAACGGGGGAATCCCTAAAGAGTTTTATAAATGCATGAGTTGTATGAAAAGTATTTCGTTGTGAGAGGCAGCAAAATTATTAGCTGTTATGGCCGATACGCTTTAAATTGGCTAAGATAATGTGCTTCGGATAATATGATATGATATGAATGATGTTAGCCTAGGGGATATGTCCTGGTACTAGGAGACCCTAGAAGACCCTGACGAGGGTAATATAATGGTCCGATATGTTATATGTAGCCATCCCGGGAGTAAGAGCTTAAGTGTGAGTGTTAGGTCTCACTATGGGGTTGAGAATAGATCTCACCCAATCAACACCCTGTAATGATCTTATGCCAGATGTATTTTCCTAAAAAGCAAAGAAAAGCAATTGGCACTTTGCCATTTTATATGTTTCGAAAGGAAAGAAGGTTTTTACCGGCCCTAAGAGGCCATATGAAATGAGATATGAAAAGCTTATAAGGGTCTTTGCATGACCAATACGAAATGAAATGTCTTTTGAAAGAACAAGAGCCTCAAGAGGTTAAGCAAAGTGCTTTCAAGAAAAGAAGAAAAGTTTTCTGTGCATGTTATGTGCTTTTCTTAAGAATGAAATGTGAATGAGATTTCAAGTAAGGTTAAGTGAAGTATTTTGACGAAAAGAAAGAAAGATGCTTGTGCATATCATATGAATGAAATCTAAGTAAAGCATGCCAATGAAAGCAACGCCTTATGAGCATGTTCACGCATGCCCTATGAATGAGACTTGAAATGTGTGTGCGCCTTATGCACACCAAATGAATGAAATGCCAAGACAAGTATGATTATGAAATAAAAAGATAACTTTATGTGCACATCATATGAATGAGGTTTCATGCATAGTTTAAAATGGAAAGCTAAGAAGTTATATTTATGAAAAAGAAAGATCCCTATGCTTAGGCTATAAAAGAAAGTTTCTATACTTAGCCCTCGATGCCTGCCTATGTGCTAAGTGCTTGTTAGTTAAGAAATTCAGAGACCTAAACATGAGTTTCAACGGCTAAAATGAAGTCTATGGTTAGTAGTATTTTAAACTCCGAGAATGCCTGATATGATAGCAAAGTATGAATACGTGATATGTGACTATCAAAGATACTATTGCATGCAACGGTTTTGATTTTAAGGGGGTCAGGGGACACTCATTGAGCGTGTGGTTGCTCATCCCACTGCTCTTTCCCCTTTTCCCCAGGTATTCTTTATAACAGGAAAAAGATTGAATCAGCTATGACAAGATGGAATCTGTTCATGCTTGCAAGGTGTCGTTTGTACTCATTTGAGGGGATCTTACATGTTTAATGAAGTCACGTTATGTATTCTCAGTTTGAAATGTTTGTAAAGAGGTATTCTGAGTTCATGTAATGCATATTGTTTATGAGTCGCTCTGTACGGCCTTCTGAGCCAACCATCTAGTCAGTTAGATGTCTTTTGGTTAAAGTTAGTTATGTTTTAGGATGTAAACCCCAATACTCCGGTTGTGTGAACCGTTGAGTTGTATCTTTCGCTTTTCCTTTATTAATGAACTATTCTGTTTGGTGTACTCCAAGCGGGTGGGTCATTGAGTTGTGAACTCTGGCGTGTGGCAGTTGAGTTTCTTTTAATGTTTTGCGCTTCTGTTGATTACAGGGACTTTTTATAAGGCTTTTAGCCTGGAAAACGGTTAGTGTTTAGGGGAAACTCTGTCCGTTTCGTCCCAGAATTTAAGTAAGAAGTTAGGAAAACATAATGCTTCCGGCCCTAGGGGCTGAGGGTGTTACATTGATGGTATCAGAGCAGAGGTCCTGCGACCATAGGCCGTGACCTGAGTCTTGCATTCATATAGTCCGATAGGAACGCGTTCATAATGATGTGATATATGCCTACTAGGTCTACAATTGTGCGTTCAATGTGAATCTTGGCGTATTTAGCTGGCTAGGTACTGCTCGAGTGAGCTCGCTAATCGAGTGAACGAACGAATTGTTAAGGGCGTAAGCCGAGGAACTTGTTTTCTCATGAATGAGTTAAGTATTAGTCCAATTGAAGGTTGTTTGTTTATTTGCTTATACGCCTTGACGGTTTGAAATTGAATGATTGGAAAGTCTTAACTCTAAGCCCATCATTGCCCCCGAAGTACGATTTGCTCCTCGGGCCCCATAATGGAGTGAGCAGACGTACTCAAACGTTGGTGGAGAGAGAGGTAGAAGCAGTTAGACTATTTCCTTTTGAAAACCTAAGGACCTTTCAGGTTAAAGCCTTTTGTTTAGGGAGTTAGAGTCAAGCCAAGTTTTCTTACACCGAAGGTTTAACTCTCAGTTAGTGATGATGAGGTAGTTTAGATTCGCAAATACGCGCCCTTATGTTTGTCAAATGTTGCTCGTAGATGCGTATGTGCTAAGATGTGTACATTGATAGAATCCTTCGTTTTGAGCTAGGAAAGGAATGATTGGAAATTAGTTGCTATGATTGATAATCCTACTAAATGGTACCTTGCTAATGTGAATTTTGAATTGCCTGAGTGAAATTAAAGGATATTTTCATATGCATGCTTGAAAAACTATGTGCTAGCGGTAGGATGTGAATAAACATTGTGTAAAGTGCAGCTACCGTTCTTCTTCTTTACCATTGTTACCTAATCCGTGTATTACTTGCTTTCTATTATATGGATTGTTATTCGCGATTGGAGTGACGATGTTTTGGCTTGGACGAACCCTAATGCACCTAGAAAGCGAAAGGGAGGAAGAACCTAGCAGACTTTGGAATTGTACATAGTAATGATCTCCACTAAGGTAAGCGAACTACAGTGAGACCCATATGATCACCTATGGGATAGGTGTACCTTATAGACCCTCAACACATACCTATAAGACCACTAACACCGTAGTTCTTCCCCATGCTAATTGATTGATGATCAGCCGTACGTTTTATGAGTGAATGGTATAGTAAATACATGTCGTTGGAGTTGCTTATCATGAACTTTAGTTGCGTAGTGGCTGGATTGATTAAGTGGTTTAACCTATGCGAACCATTGCTTGTACGATCTTTGAGTCATTACTTGCACTCCACAAGTTCCATTATCCCATGATATGGTTTGAACAACTATATACATACGCACTTAATGCATGATGTGGTGACCTTAGGTGTCTATCTTCACCTTTGCATGCCTTTGTGCAATCCATGCTTGACTTGCATTTGGTTTGGTAGGTGACTTGATTATCCAGATGAATGAAGTCTCATAATACACGGCATGACATGACCTTTGACTCATTGTTTGCATGCACGTATTCTTGCTGTAGCAATATCTTCTCAGTTGTTTCTATCGACATACCATGCTAGTTCATGCCATTCATGATTCTTCATCTTTAGTGCTCTGTTGTAGACCCTACGTGATGCCAATGTGAATTCGAGTGTTACTCCAAGTCCCTTCATTGTCAATGTGATGTAATATAATGTTTTTACTGCTTAGGTGCGATGTGATAGCTTCCTGACCAATTGATTTGACTTCAGAGTGACCCAATATCTTGATGCCTTTGAATGGACCTGACTAAGTTAATTGCCTTCATACGACCCTGACATGTCCTAAATAAGTTGTCATGAATGAAAGGGCCTAAAAGTTAGCTGGGATTGATGTACAGACATCGGAATGTTGGTGCATATGTTTTCCTTTTGTAAATTGGTTGCCATGTATATTTTAGACGCGTTCATGCTCCCCGAGACTCCTAAGCTTAAGAATATTGGGTTGCTAATACTATGCAATTCCATTGTGCTTAAATGATACTACGTGGTGCTATGTGACATTTTTATTACTCTAAATGTGTTATAGTAGTCTCCATGTTAATCATTGTGATCCCAAAAGTAACTTGAATTCATGTTTTAGAATGAGACCGCTAGTGTATGACCTTAAGATGTCATTCTCTCAATTGCCGTTTAGATGCCCACTTATAGATGCATATGCATAGAATTATTACTTGCCATGCGAACTAAGTCTAGATCATTGAAAATCTATGTTTCATTTTCAAAACAAACTCAATATGGTTGTCCATGCCAACTCATTTGCCCCTCTTCAACGCGATTTGCCCTCGGCGTTTAAATAGAGTGAGTAGACGCTTGAAGAGGACTGGCGAGGAGGAGACTGGATGCGACAAGCCATTTCCTTTTGATTTAAAAAAAGTAATGTCTTCAAAATGAAGCCTTTTGAAAACCTATCGCGTGGATCCTAGTTATGTGTGTGCATTCTAGGAACGACCGAACCTAGATTTAGAATTTCGGGGACGAAATTCTTTTAAGGGGGGAAGAGTGTAAGACCCCGCATTTTCATTTTCCGTTAAGCTAACCAAATTTCCTTTTCATGTTCTAAATTCGTATTTTTAGTAACTGTATGAGTTAAATTATTATCGATGTGCTTTTGGGAGTTATAATTTCATTAAAAAGAGATTATTATTGCTATTATTGATTTCAAAGCCAATTCGTGCCATTTATGCCTTTAAATTATATCGATAATTTAATTTAGTTGTTATTCGATTTATTTAGTCATTTCCCGAGTATGATTAGGATTTCAAAACCTCAGAATTTGTTTCGAGGTTTATGAAAATCGAACCTTTATATATTTGGGAATGAATAGTCAATAGAAGGTCATTTTAGCGACTAGGTTTAGAATAGAATGTTGCGAGATTGAACTAGCAATTGTAGTTGACTGAGCTATTGACCAAAACAACCCAAAAAAAAGGTAAAAGGGGGCCAAACCCCCCTCTCTTTCATGGCAGAGAAACCCGACAGGGGGGTTCTCTGCCCCAGCCCCGAAGGACCACCAACGCAAGAGAGAGAGAGGGAGAGAGAGAGGGGAGGAGGAGACGGCGGACTGGCGGCCGGCCACCGTCATGCCTGGTGCGACCCCGGTGCTGGCCCGTGACACCATGACGAGGGGGAGAGAGAGCGAGACTGAGCGAGTTGAGAGAGGATGTCAACGACGGTGGAGGTTGAAGGTGAGGGTCGACGGTAGGCATCACTCCGGCGACCACCACGGTAGGCCGAAACCACCACAAACAGCAGCAGAATTGGGTCTAGGGCATGCTGATTTTGGTCTGTGTCGAGCTAGGGTTTCAATTACATCATTGGGCGTGCGTTTGGGACTAATTACATCGAGGAGTGAGGTTTTCCGACCCTCAAAGTCGAACCAAAGGCCTTAGAACGGGTCCTCTAGCATGGAATCGAGGTGGGTGTTCCTCGCCTCCTAAATTAGTATTAATTTCGCAAACGTTTTAGCAGAATCAATGTTGCATGTTAGACTAGCGTAGCCAAATTTATTAGAATGTGCTGTCTGAGATTGGATTCTGAGATGAAACATACATGCTTAGCTTCGAAGTGGATTAATTGTGTTAGTTCATGCATGAGATTTAATTTCGAAGTGATTTATATATGTTTAGCTTCGATTCGAATAATTTAGGTGAATTATACTTGAAATGGTAATTCGAATTGACCTACATATGTTTAGCTTCCATTCGAATCAATTGACGTAAATTATACCTGAAATGTTAATTCAAAGTGGTTTATATTTCCTTAGCTTCAATTCGAGTTAATTGACGTAGATTATGCCTGAAATATGAATTCGAAACGAAATATGTATGTTTAGCTTCGATCGAATCAATTTAGTTAATTCAAGTTGAAAGTTTTAATTTGAAGTAAGGTAAATACGTTTGGCTTAGATTCGAATCTATTTACTTCGTTCATGCCTGAAGATGTCATTCGAAATGAATTATAAATGCTTAGAATTAACGTATATATGATTACTCGTGTCATAATCGTATATGAATCATAAACATATATGAATCATAATCATATATGAACTTCGAAATGAGTCGTAATTATTTAGAATTAACGTATAAATATGCTCAGTTATTTCATAATCGTTGGTTAATTTCAAAGTGAATTGTAAGAGTTTAAAATCAACGTATATGAAAGTTTAGTCGTTCCATGATCATTTATAAACTTCGAAGTGAATCGTTTTATGTTTAAATAGAGACTTGATTCATGTTAAGCTTGAAAGACATGAATAGTTAAGCTTGAATGGCATGAATAGGCTTAAATGTAACTTCGAATCGATACTCATCTATTTAGTTGAATTATGCTTACACAATAGCTTTACACATAGTATTTGAATGACGAACTGAGCATATTTACGTCCCCTAACTGCCATACGTGAATGTAATCATGTTTCATGCCTAGTTAGTTTAACTTGGCTTACTAAATTAAGGTCGTATAAGTGTCTATATGTATAATTGTGTGTGCGATATAACCGTTAGTTACAGCGTACTGGTAATTGCTAATTGCTTACTCGGCAAGTTAAGCATGGGTAAGTTTACGTAAGTTTACATATTGCTTTTCAGCATATCATGATGATTAGAATGCTAAATTGCGAAATTGAAATCGAGATGGCAGTTGGATGGTTTGAGGTAGAACTATGAGTGGTTCGAGGTCTTTGTGGTATGGTGCTAGTGAGGAGGGAGTCTGGGTTGTGAATTAACCGCAATCGTGTGGATTGCGAGGCCATGTGTGGCTTATTGTGTTGAATTGATTATGAAGTGCTTGAATGTGATACATGTGCACCCCCATCCCTTCGATGTTCTCAAGTTGCATTATGTGCATAATGGTGAGTTTTTCAAAGAATGATTTCATGTTTTGAAATGATAGTAGCCATAATTATTAGTGTATGGTGGCCTATTTTAACTAAATGAATACAGTTTTGGAAGTGAACTCCCTCGAACGGGGGAATCCTTAAAGAGTTTTATAAATGCATGAGTTGTATGAAAAGTATTTCGCTGTGAGAGGCAGCAAAATTATTAGCTGTTATGGCCGATACGCTTTAAATTGGCTAAGATAATGTGCCTCGGACAATATGATATGATATGAATGATGTTAGCCTAGGGGATAAGTCCTAGTACTAGGAGACCCTAGAAGACCCTGACGAGGGTAATGTAATGGTCCGATATGTTATATGTAGCCATCCCGGGAGTAAGAACTTAAGTGTGAGCGTTAGGTCTCACTATGGGGTTGAGAATAGATCTCACCCAATCAGCACCCTATAATGATCTTATGCCAGATGTATTTTCCTAAAAAGCAAAGAAAAGCAATTGGCACTTTGCCATTTTATATGTTTTAAAAGGAAAGAAGGTTTTTACGGGCCCTAAGAGGCCATATGAAATGAGATATGAAAAGCTTATAAGGGTCTTTGCATGACCAATACGAAATGAAATTTCTTTTGAAAGAACAAGAGCCTCAAGAGGCTAAGCAAAGTGCTTTCAAGAAAAGAAGAAAGGTTTTCTATGCATGTTATGTGCTTTTCTTTAGAATGAAATGTGAATGAGATTTCAAGTAAGGTTAAGTGAAGTATTTTCATGAAAAGAAAGAAAGATGATTGTGCATATCGTATGAATGAAATCTAAGTAAAGCATGCTAATGAAAGCAAAGCCTTATGAGCATGTTCACGCACACCCTATGAATGAGACTTGAAATGTGTGTGTGCCTTATGCACACCAAATGAATGAAATGCCAAGACAAGTATGATTATGAAATAAAAAGATAACTTTATGTGCACATTATACGAATGAGGTTTCATGCATTGTTTAAAATGGAAAGCTAAGAAGTTATATTTATGAAAAAGAAAGATCCCTATGCTTCGGCTGTAAAAGAAAGTTTCTATGCTTAGCCCTCGATGCTTGCCTATGTGCTAAGTGCTTGTTAGTTAAGAAATTCAGAGGCCTAAACATGAGTTTCAACAGCTAAAATGAAGTCTATGGTTATAAAACTCCGAGAATGCCTAATATGATAGTAAAGTATGAATACGTAATATATGACTATTAAAGATACTATTGCATGCAACAGTTTTGGTTTTAATGGGGTCGGGGGACACTTATTGAGCGTGTGGTTGCTCATCCCACTACTCTTTCCCCTTTTCCCCAGGTATTCTTTATAACAAGAAAAAGATTGAATCAGCTATGACAAGATGGAATCTGTTCACGCTTGCAAGGTGTTGTTTGCACTCATTTGGGGGGATCTTACATGTTTAATGAAGTCACGCTATGTATTCTCAGTTTGAAATGTTTGTAAACAGGTATTCTATGTTCATGTAATGCATATTGTTTCTGAGTCGCTCTATATGGCCTTATGAGCCAACCATCTAGTCAGTTAGATGTCTTTTGGTTAAAGTTAGCTATGTTTGGGATGTAAACTCCAATACTCCAGTTGCGTGAACCGTTGAGTTGTATCTTTCGCTTTTCCATTATTAATGAACTATTCTGTTTGGTGTATTCCGAGCGGGTGGCTCGTTGAGTTATGAACTCTGGCGTGTGGCCGTTGAGTTTCTTTTAATGTTTTGCGCTTCTGTTGATTACAGGGACTTTTTGTAAGGCTTTTAGCCTGGAAAACGGTCAGTCTTTAGGGAAAACTCTGTCTGTTTCGTCCCAGAATTTAAGTAAGAAGTTAGGAAAACGTAATGCTTCCAGCCCTAGGGACTGGGGGTGTTACATTGATGGTATCAGAGCAAAGGTCCTGCAACCATGGGCCGCGACCTGGGTCTTGCATTCATATAGTTCGATAGGAACGCGTTCATAATGATGTGATATATGCCTACTAGGTCTACAATTGTGCATTTAATGTGAATCTTGGCGTATTTAGCTTGCTAGGTACTGCTCGAGTGAGCTCGCTAATCGAGTAAACGAATAAATTGTTAAGGGTGTAAGCCGAGTAACTTGTTTTCTCATGAATGAGTTTAGTATTAGTCCAATCGAAGGTTGTTTGTTTATTTGCTTATACGCCTTGACGGTTTGAAATTGAATGATTGAAAAGTCTTAACTCTAAGCCCATCTTTGCCCCCGAAGTACGATTTGCTCCTCGGGCCCCATAATGGAGTGAGCAGACGTACTCAAAGGTTGGTGGAGAGAGAGGTAGAAGCAGTTAGACTATTTCCTTTTGAAAACCTAAGGACCTTGCAGGTTAAAGCCTTTTGTTTAGGGAGTTAGAGCCAAGCCAAGTTTTCTTACACCGAAGGTTTAACTCTCAGTTAGTGATGATGAGGTAGTTTAGATTCGCAAATACGCGCCCTTATGTTTATCAAATGTTGCTCGTAGATGCGTATGTGCTAAGATGTGTACATTGATAGAATCCTTCGTTTTGAGCTAGGAAAGGAATGATTGGAAATTAGCTGCTATGATTGATAATCCTACTAAATGGTACCTTGCTAATGTGAATTTTGAATTGCCTGAGTGAAATTAAAGGATATTTTCATATGCATGCTTGAAAAACTATGTGCTAGCGGTAGAATGTGAATAAACATTGCGTAAAGTGTACCTACAGTTCTTCTTCTTTGCCATTGTTACCTAATCCGTGTATTACTTGCTTTCTATTATATGGATTGTTATTCATGATTGGGGTGACGATGTTTTGCCTTGGACGAATCCTAATACACCTAGAAAGCGAAAGCGAGGAAGAACCTAGCAGACTTTGGAATTGTACATAGTAATGATCTCCACTAAGGTAAGCGAACTACAGTGAGACCCATATGATCACCTATGGGATAAGTGTACCTTGTAGACCCTCAACACATACCTATAAGACCATTAACACCATAGTTTTTACCTATGCTAGTTGATTGATGATCAGCCGTACGTTTTATGAGTGAATGGTACAGTAAATACATGTCATTGGAGTTGCTTGTACGATCTCTGAGTCATTACTTGCACTCCATAAGTTCCATTATCCCATGATATGGTTTGAACAGCTATATACATATGCACTTAATGCATGATGTGGTGACCTTAGGTGTCTATCTTCACCTTTGCTTGCCTTTGTGCAATCCATGCATGACTTGCGTTTGGTTTGGTAGGTGACTTGATTATCCAGATGAATGAAGTTTTATAATACACGGCATGACATGACCTTTGACTCGTTGTTTGCATGCACGTATTCTTGCTGTAGCATTATCTTCTCAGTTATTTCTATCGACATACCATGCTAGTTCATGCCATTCATGATTCTTCATCTTTAGTGCTCTGTTGTAGACCCTACGTGATGCCAATGTGAATTCGAGTGTTACTCCAAGTCCCTTCATTGTCAATGTGATGTAATATGATGTTTTTACTGCTTAGGTGCGATGTGATAGCTTCCTGACCAATTGATTTGACTTTAGAATGACCCAATATCTTGATGCCTTTGAATGGACCTGACTAAGTTAACTGCCTTCATACGAACCTGACATGTCCTGAATAAGTTGTCATGAATGAAAGGGCCTAAAAGTTAGCTGGGATTGATGTACAGACATCGGAATGTTGGTGCATATGTTTTCCTTTTGTAAATTGCTTGCCATGTATGTTTTAGACGCGTTCATGCTCCCCGAGACTCCTAAGCTTAAGAATATTGGATTGCTAATACTATGCAATTCTATTGTGCTTAAATGATACTATGTGGTGCTATGTGACATTTCTATTACTCTAAATGTGTTATAGTAGTCTCCATGTTAATCATTGTGACCCCAAAAGTAACTTGAATTCATGTTTTAGAATGAGACCGCTAGTGTATGACCTTAAGATGTCATTCTCTCAATTGCCGTTTAGATGCCCACTTATAGATGCATATGTATAGAATTAT
Source organism: Carnegiea gigantea (assembly GCA_029747015.1). NCBI lineage: Eukaryota > Viridiplantae > Streptophyta > Magnoliopsida > Caryophyllales > Cactaceae > Carnegiea > Carnegiea gigantea. Next base: position 167,524 of record JAKOGI010000457.1, read on the forward strand.
TGCTTGCCATGCGAACTGAGTCTAGATCATTGAAAATCTATGTTTCATTTTCAAAACAAACTCAATGTGGTTGTCCATGCTAACTCATTTGCCCCTCTTCAATGCGATTTGCCCTCGGCGCCTAAATCGAGCGAGTAGACGCTTGAAGATGACCGACGAGGAGGAGACTGGATACCACAAGCCATTTCCTTTCGATTTAAAAGAAGTAATGTCTTCAAAATGAAGCCTTTTGAAAACTATCGCGTAGATCCTAGTTGTGTGTGTGCATTCTAGGAAAGACCGAACTTAGATTTAGAATTTCGGGGACGAAATTCTTTTAAGGGGGGAAGAGTGTAAGACCCCGCATTTTCATTTTCCGTTAAGCTAACCAAATTTTCTTTTCATGTTCTAAATTCGTATTTTTAGAACTATATGAGTTAAATTATTATCGATGTGCTTTTGGGAGCTATAATTTCATTAAAAAGAGATTATTATTGCTATTATTGATTTCAAAGTCAATTCGTGCCATTTATGCCTTTAAATTATATCGATAATTTAATTTAGTTGTTATTCGATTTATTTAGTCGTTTCCCGAGTATGATTAGGATTTCAAAACCTCAGAATTAGTTTCGAGGTTTATGAAAATCGAACCTTTATATATTTGGGAACGAATAGTCGATAGAAGGTCATTTTAGCGACTAGGTTTAGAATAGAATGTTGCGAGATTGAACTAGCAATTGTAGTTGACTGAGCTATTGACCAAAACAACCCAAAAAAAAGGTAAAAGGGGGCCAAACCCCCCTCTCTTTCATGGCAGAGAAACCCGACAGGGGGGGTTCTCTGCCCCAGCCCCGAAGGACCACCAACGCAAGAGAGAGAGAGGGAGAGAGAGAGGGGAGGAGGAGACGGCGGACTGGCGGCCGGCCACCGTCATGCCTGGTGCGACCCTGGTGCTGCCCCGCGACACCATGATGAAGGGGAGAGAGAGCGAGACTGAGCGAGTTGAGAGAGGATGTCAACGACGGTGGAGGTCGAAGGTGAGGGTCGATGGTAGGCATCACTCCGGCGACCACCACGGCAGGCCGAAACCACCACAAACAGCAGCAGAACTGGGTCTAGGGCATGCTGATTTTGGTCTGTGTCGAGCTAGGGTTTCAATTACATCATTGGGCGTGCGTTTGGGACTAATTAGATCGAGGAGTGAGGTTTTCCGACCCTCAAAGTCGAACCAAAGGCCTTAGAACGGGTCCTCTAGCATGGAATCGAGGTGGGTGTTCCTTGCCTCCTAAATTAGTATTAATTTCGCAAACATTTTAGCAGAATCGATGTTGCATGTTAGACTAGTGTAGCCAATTTTGTTAGAATGTGCTGCCTGAGATTGGATTCTGAGATGAAACATACATGCTTAGCTTCGAAGTGGATCAATTGTGTTAGTTCATGCATGAGATTTAATTTCGAAGTGATTTATATGTGTTTAGCTTCGATTCGAATCAATTTAGGTGAATTATGCTTGAAATGGTAATTCGAATTGACTTACATATGTTTAGCTTCCATTCGAATCAATTGACGTAAATTATAACTAAAATGTTAATTCGAAGTGGTTTATATTTCCTTAGCTTCAATTCGAGTTAATTGACCTAGATTATGCCTGAAATATGAATTCGAAACGAATTATGTATGTTTAGCTTCGATCGAATCAATTTAGTTAATTCAAGCTGAAAGTTTTAATTTGAAGTAAGGTAAATACGTTTGGCTTAGATTCGAATCTATTTACTTCGTTCATGCCTGAAGATGTCATTCGAAATGAATTATAAACGCTTAGAATTAACGTATATATGATTAGTCGTGTCATAATCGTATATGAATCATAAACATATATGAATCATAATCATATATGAACTTCGAAATGAGTCGTAATTATTTAGAATTAACGTATAAATTGCCTAGTTATTTCATAATCGTTGGTTAATTTCAAAGTGAATTGTAAGTGTTTAAAATCAACGTATATGAAAGTTTAGTCGTTCCATGATCATTTATAAACTTCGAAGTGAATCGTTTTATGTTTAAATAGAGACTTGATTCATGTTAAGCTTGAATGGCATGAATAGGCTTAGATGTAACTTCGAATCGACACTCATCTATTTAGTTGAATTATGCTTATACAATAGCTTTAGACATAGTATTTGAATGACGAACTGAGTATGTTTACGTCCCCTAACTACCATACATGAATGTAATCATGTTTCGTGCCTAGTTAGTTTAACTTGGCTTACTAAATTAAGGTCCCATAAGTGTCTATATGTATAAATGTGTGTGTGATATAACCGTTGGTTACAGCGTACTGGTAATTGCTAATTGCTTACTCGGTAAGTTAAGCGTGGGTAAGTTTACGTAAGTTTACATATTGCTTTTCAGTATATCATGATGATTAGAATGCTAAATTACGAAATTGAAACCGAGATGGTAGTTGGATGGTTTGAGGTAGAACTATGAGTGGTTCGAGGTCTTTGTGGTACGGTGCTAGTGAGGAGGGAGTCTGGGTTGTGAATTAACCGCAATCGTGTGGATTGCGAGGCCATGTGTGGCTCATTGTGTTGAATTGATTATGAAGTGCTTGAATGTGATACATGTGCACCCCCTTCCCTTCGATGTTCTCAAGTTGCATTATGTGCATAAGGTGAGTTTTTCAAAGAATGATTTCATGTTTTGAAATGATAGTAGCCATAATTATTAGTGTATGATGGCCTATTTTAACTAAATGAATACAGTTTTGGGAGTGAACTCGCACGAACGGGGGAATCCCTAAAGAGTTTTATAAATGCGTGAGTTGTATGAAAAGTATTTCGCTGTGAGAGGCAGCAAAATTATTAGCCGTTATGGCCGATACGCTTTAAATTGGCTAAGATAATGTGCTTCGGACAATATGATATGATATGAATGATGTTAGCCTAGGGGATAAGTCCTGGACTAGGACCCTAGAAGACCCTGACGAGGGTAATGTAATGGTCCGATATGTTATATGTAGCCATCCCGGGAGTAAGAGCTTAAGTGTGAGTGTTAGGTCTCACTATGGGGTTGAGAATAGATCTCACCCAATCAGCACCCTGTAATGATCTTATGCCAGATGTATTTTCCTAAAAAGCAAAGAAAAGCAATTGGCACTTTGCCATTTTATATGTTTCGAAAGGAAAGAAGGTTTTTACGGGCCCTAAGAGGCCATATGAAATGAGATATGAAAAGCTTATAAGGGTCTTTGCATGACCAATACGAAATGAAATGTCTTTTGAAAGAACAAGAGCCTCAAGAGGCTAAGCAAAGTGCTTTCAAGAAAAGAAGAAAGGTTTTCTATGCATGTTATGTGCTTTTCTTAAGAATGAAATGTGAATGAGATTTCAAGTAAGGTTAAGTGAAGTATTTTCACGAAAAGAAAGAAAGATGCTTGTGCATATCATATGAATGAAATCTAAGTAAAGCATGCCAATGAAAGCAATGCCTTATGAGCATGTTCACGCATGCCCTATGAATGAGACTTGAAATGTGTGTGCGCCTTATGCACACCAAATGAATGAAATGCCAAGACACGTATGATTATGAAATAAAAATATAACTTTATGTGCACATCATATGAATGAGGTTTCATGCATAGTTTAAAATGGAAAGTTAAGAAGTTATATTTATGAAAAAGAAAGATCCCTATGCTTAGGCTATAAAAGAAAGTTTCTATGCTTAGCCCTCGATGCTTGCCTATGTGCTAAGCACTTGTTAGTTAAGACATTCAGAGGCCTAAACATGAGTTTCAACGGCTAAAATGAAGTCTATGGTTAGTAGTATTTTATAAGAACTCCGAGAATGCCTAATATGATACTAAAGTATGAATACGTGATATGTGACTATTAAAGATACTATTGCATGCAACGGTTTTGGTTTTAAGGGGGTCGGGGGACGCTCATTGAGCGTGTGGTTGCTCATCCCACTACTCTTTCCCCTTTTCCCTAGGTATTCTTTATAACAGGAAAAAGATTGAATCAGCTATGACAAGATGGAATCTGTTCATACTTGCAAGGTGTCGTTTGTACTCATTTGAGGGGATCTTACATGTTTAACGAAGTCACGTTATGTATTCTCAGTTTGAAATGTTTGTAAACATGTATTCTAAGTTCATGTAATGCATATTGTTTCTGAGTCGCTCTGTATGGCCTTATGAGCCAACCATCTAGTCAGTTAGATGTCTTTTGGTTAAAGTTAGCTATGTTTGGGATGTAAACCTTAATACTCCGGTTGTGTGAACCGTTGAGTTGTATCTTTCGCTTTTCCTTTATTAATGAACTATTCTGTTTGGTGTACTCCAAGCGGGTGGCTCGTTGAGTTATGAACTCCTGCGTGTGGCCATTGAGTTTCTTTTAATGTTTTGCGCTTCCGTTGATTACAGGGACTTTTTGTAAGGCTTTTAGCCTGGAAAACGGTCAGTTTTTAGGCGATACTTTGTCCATTTCGTCCCAGAATTTAAGTAAGAAGTTAGGAAATCTTAATGCTTCCGGCCCTAGGGGATGGGGGTGTTACATTGATGGTATCAGAGTAAAGGTCCTGCGACTATAGGCCGCGAACTGGGTCTTGCATTCATATAGTCCGATAGGAACGCGTTCATAATGATGTGATATATGCCTACTAGGTCGACAATTGTGCGTTTAATGTGAATCTTGGCGTATTTAGCTAGCTAGGTACTGCTCGAGTGAGCTCGCTAATCGATTGAATGAACGAATTGTTAATGGTGTAAGCCGAGTAACTTGTTTTCTCATGAATGAGTTAAGTATTAGTCCAATTGAAGGTTGTTTGTTTCTTTGCTTATACGCCTTGACGGTTTGAAATTGAATGATTGGAAAGTCTTAACTCTAAGCCCATCTTTGCCCCCGAACTACGATTTGCTCGTCGGGCCCCATAATGGAGTGAGCAGACGTACTCAAAGGTTGGTGGAGAGAGAGGTTAGACTATTTCCTTTCGAAAACCTAAGGACCTTGCAGGCTAAAGCCTTTTGTTTAGGGTGTTCCTTACCTCCTAAATTAGTATTAATTTCGCAAATGTTTTGGCAGAATCGATGTTGCATGTTAGACTAGCGTAGCCAAATTTGTTAGAATGTGCTGCCTGAGATTGGATTCTGAGATGAAACATACATGCTTAGCTTCGAAGTGGATCAATTGTGTTAGTTCATGCATGAGATTTAATTTCGAAGTGATTTATATGTGTTTAGCTTCGATTCGAATCAATTTAGGTGAATTATGCTTGAAATGGTAATTCGAATTGACTTACATATGTTTAGCTTCCATTCGAATCAATTGACGTAAATTATACCTGAAATGTTAATTCGAAGTGGTTTATATTTGCTTAGCTTCAATTCGAGTTAATTGACGTAGATTATGCCTGAAATATGAATTCGAAACGAATTATGTATGTTTAGCTTCGATCGAATCAATTTAGTTAATTCAAGCTGAAAGTTTTAATTTGAAGTAAGGTAAATACGTTTGGCGTAGAGTCGAATCTATTTACATCGTTCATGCCTGAAGATGTCATTCGAAATGAATTATAAACGCTTAGAATTAGCGTATATATGATTAGTCGTGTCATAATTGTATATGAATCATAAACATATATGAATCATAATCATATATGAACTTCGAAATGAGTCGTAATTATTTAGAATTAACGTATAAATTGCATAGTTATTTCATAATCGTTGGTTAATTTCAAAGTGAATTGTAAGTGTTTAAAATCAACGTATATGAAAGTTTAGTCGTTCCATGATCGTTTGTAAACTTCGAAGTGAATCGTTTTATGTTTAAATAGAGACTTGATTCATGTTAAGCTTGAAAGACATGAATAGTTAAGCTTGAATGGCATGAATAGGCTTAAATGTAACTTCGAATTGATACTCATCTATTTAGTTGAATTATGCTTATACAATTGCTTTAGACATAGTATTTGAATGACGAACTGAGCATGTTTACGTCCCCTAACTGCCATACATGAATGTAATCATGTTTTGTGCCTAGTTAGTTTAACTTGGCTTACTAAATTAAGGTCATATAAGTGTCTATATGTATAAATGTGTGTGCGATATAACCGTTGGTTACAGCGCACTGGTAATTGCTAATTGCTTACTCGTTAAGTTAAGCATGGGTAAGTTTACGTAAATTTACATATTGCTTTTGAGTATATCATGACGATTAGAATGCTAAATTGTGAAATTGAAACTGAGATGGTAGTTGGATGGTTTGAGGTAGAACTATGAGTGGTTCGAGGTCTTTGTGGTACGGTGCGCGTGAGGAGGGAGTCTGAGTTGTGAATTAATCGCAATCGTGTGGATTGCGAGGCCATGTGTGGCTCATTGTGTTGAATTGATTATGAAGTGCTTGAATGTGATACATGTGCACCCCCTTCCCTTCAGTGTTCTCAAGTTGTATTATGTGCATAATGGTGAGTTTTTCAAAGAATGATTTCATGTTTTGAAATGATAGTAGCCATAATTATTAGTGTATGATGGCCTATTTTAACTAAATGAATACAGTTTTGGGAGTGAACTCGCTCGAACGGGGGAATCCCTAAAGAGTTTTATAAATGCATGAGTTGTATGAAAAGTATTTCGCTGTGAGAGGTAGCAAAATTATTAGCCATTATGGCCGATACGCTTTAAATTGGCTAAGATAATGTGCCTCGGACAATATGATATGATATGAATGATGTTAGCCTAGGGGATAAGTCCTGGTACTAGGAGACCCTAGAAGACCCTGACGAGGGTAATGTAATGGTCCGATATGTTATACGTAGCCATCCCGGGAGTAAGAGCTTAAGTGTGAGCATTAGGTCTCACTGTGGGGTTGAGAACAGTTCTCACCCAATCAGCACCCTGTAATGATCTTATGCCAGATGTATTTTCCTGAAATGCAAAGGAAAGCAATTGGCACTTTGCCATTTTATATGTTTCGAAAGGAAAGAAGGTTTTTTACGGGCCCTAAGAGACCATATGAAATGAGATATGAAAAGCTTATAAGGGTCTTTGCATGACCAATACGAAATGAAATGTCTTTTGAAAGAACAAGAGCCTCAAGAGGCTAAGCAAAGTGCTTTCAAGAAAAGAAGAAAAGTTTTCTATGCATGTTATGTGCTTTTCTTAAGAATGAAATGTGAATGAGATTTCAAGTAAGGTTAAGTGAAGTATTTTCACGAAAAGAAAGAAAGATGCTTGTGCATATCATATGAATGAAATCTAAGTAAAGCATGCTAATGAAAGCAAAGCCTTATGAGCATGTTCACGCATACCCTATGAATGAGACTTGAAATGTGTGTGTGCCTTATGCATATCAAATGAATGAAATGCCAAGACAAGTATGATTATGAAATAAAAAGATAACTTTATGTGCACATCATATGAATGAGGTTTCATGCATAGTTTAAAATGGAATGCTAAGAAGTTATATTTATGAAAAAGAAAGATCCCTATGCTTAGGCTATAAAAGAAAGTTTCTATACTTAGCCCTCGATGCCTGCCTATGTGCTAAGTGCTTGTTAGTTAAGAAATTCAGAGGCCTAAACATGAGTTTCAACGGCTAAAATGAAGTCTATGGTTAGTAGTATTTTAGAAGAACTCCGAGAATGCCTAATATGATAGCAAAGTATGAATACGTGATATGTGACTATCAAAGATACTATTGCATGCAACGGTTTTGATTTTAAGGGGGTCAGGGGACACTCATTGAGCGTGTGGTTGCTCATCCCACTACTCTTTCCCCTTTTCCGCAGGTATTCTTTATAACAGGAAAACGATTGAATCAGCTATGACAAGATGGAATCTGTTCATGCTTGCAAGGTGTCGTTTGTACTCATTTGAGGGGATCTTACATGTTTAATGAAGTCACGTTATGTATTCTCAGTTTGAAATGTTTGTAAACAGGTATTCTAAGTTCATATAATGCATATTGTTTCTGAGTCGCTCTGTATGGCCTTATGAGCCAACCATCTAGTCAGTTAGATGTCTTTTGGTTAAAGTTAGCTATGTTTGGGATGTAAACCCCAATACTCCGGTTGTGTGAACCGTTGAGTTGTATCTTTCGCTTTTCCTTTATTAATGAACTATTCTGTTTGGTGTACTCCAAGCGGGTGGGTCGTTGAGTTGTGAACTCTGGCGTGTGGCCGTTGAGTTTCTTTTAATGTTTTGCGCTTCTGTTGATTACAGGGACTTTTTATAAGGCTTTTAGCCCGGAAAACGGTTAGTGTTTAGGGGAAACTCTGTCCGTTTCGTCCCAGAATTTAAGTAAGAAGTTAGGAAAACATAATGCTTCCGGCCCTAGGGGCTGAGGGTGTTACATTGATGGTATCAGAGCAGAGGTCCTGCGACCATAGGCCGTGACCTGAGTCTTGCATTCATATAGTCCGATAGGAACGCGTTCATAATGATGTGATATATGCCTACTAGGTCTACAATTGTGCGTTTACTGTGAATCTTGGCGTATTTAGCTAGCTAGGTACTGCTCGAGTGAGCTCGCTAATCGAGTGAACGAACGAATTGTTAAGGGTGTAGGCCGAGTAACTTGTTTTCTCATGAATGAGTTAAGTATTAGTCCAATCGAAGGTTGTTTGTTTATTTGCTTATGCGCCTTGACGGTTTGAAATTGAATGATCGGAAAGTCTTAACTCTAAGCCCATCTTTGCCCCTGAAGTACGATTTGCTCCTCGGGCCTCATAATGGAGTGAGCAGACGTACTCAAAGGTTGGTGGAGAGAGAGGTAGAAGCAGTTAGACTATTTCCTTTCGAAAACCTAAGGACCTTGCAGGTTAAAGCCTTTTGTTTAGGGAGTTAGAGCCTAGCCAAGTTTTCTTACACCGAAGGTTTAACTCTCAGTTAGTGATGATGAGGTAGTTTAGATTCGCAAATACGCGCCCTTATGTTTATCAAATGTTGCTCGTAGATGCGTATGTGCTAAGATGTGTACATTGATAGAATCCTTCGTTTTGAGCTAGGAAAGGAATGATTGGAAATTAGCTGCTATGATTGATAATCCTACTAAATGGTACCTTGCTAATGTGAATTTTGAATTGCCTGAGTGAAATTAAAGGATATTTTCATATGCATGCTTGAAAAACTATGTGCTAGCCGTAGGATGTGAATAAACATTGCGTAAAGTGTACCTACCGTTCTTCTTCTTTGCCACTGTTACCTAATCCATGTATTACTTGCTTTCTATTATATGGATTGTTATTCGTGATTGGAGTGACGATGTTTTGGCTTGGGCGAACCCTAATACACCTAGAAAGCGAAAGGGAGGAAGAACCTAGCAGACTTTGGAATTGTACGTAGTAATGATCTCCAGTAAGGTAAGCGAACTACAGTGAGACCCATATGATCACCTATGGGATAGGTGTACCTTGTAGACCCTCAACACATACCTATAAGACCATTAACACCGTAGTTTTTACCCATGCTAGTTGATTGATGATCAGCCATACGTTTTATGAGTGAATGGGACAGTAAATACATGTCCTTGGATTTGCTTATCATGAACTTTAGTTGCGTAGTGGCTGGATTGATTAAGTGGTTTAACCGATGCGAACCATTGCTTGTACGATCTCTGAGTCATTACTTGCACTCCATAAGTTCTATTATCCCATGATATGGTTTGAACAACTATATACATACGCACTTAATGCATGATGTGGTGACCTTAGGTGTCTATCTTCACCTTTGCTTGCCTTTGTGCAATCCATGCATGACTTGCGTTTGGTTTGGTAGGTGACTTGATTATCCAGATGAATGAAGTTTTATAATACACGGCATGACATGACCTTTGACTCGTTGTTTGCATACACGTATTCTTGCTGTAGCATTATCTTCTCAGTTGTTTCTATCGACATACCATGCTAGTTCATGCCATTCATGATTCTTCATCTTTAGTGCTCTGTTGTAGACCCTACGTGATGCCAATGTGAATTCGAGTGTTACTCCAAGTCCCTTCATTGTCAATGTGATGTAATATAATGTTTTTACTGCTTAGGTGCGATGTGATAGCTTCCTGACCAATTGATTTGACTTCAGAGTGACCCAATACCTTGATGCCTTTGAATGGACCTGACTAAGTTAATTGCCTTCATACGAACCTGACATGTCTTAAATAAGTTGTCCTGAATGAAAGGGCCTAAAAGTTAGCTGGGATTGATGTACAGACATCGGAATGTTGGTGCATATGTTTTCCTTTTGTTAATTGCTTGCCATGTATGTTTTAGACGCGTTCATGCTCCCCGAGACTCCTAAGCTTAAGAATATTGGGTTGCTAATACTATGCAATTCCATTGTGCTTAAATGATACTATGTGGTGCTATGTGACGTTTCTATTACTCTAAATGTGTTATAGTAGTCTCCATGTCAATCATTGTGATCCCAAAAGTAACTTGAATTCATGTTTTAGAATGAGACCGCTAGTGTATGACCTTAAGATGCCATTCTCTCAATTGCCGTTTAGATGCCCACTTATAGATGCATATGCATAGAATTATTTCTTGCCATGCGAACTGAGTCTAGATCATTGAAATCTATGTTTCATTTTCAAAACAAACTCAATGTGGTTGTCCATACTAACTCATTTGCCCCTCTTCAATGCGATTTGCCCTCGGCGCCTAAATCGAGTGAGTAGACGCTTGAAGATGACCGGCGAGGAGGAGACTGGATACCACAAGCCATTTCCTTTCGATTTAAAAGAAGTAATGTCTTCAAAATGAAGCCTTTTGAAAACCTATCGCGTAGATCCTAGTTATGTGTGTGCATTCTAGGAAAGACCGAACTTAGATTTAGAATTTCGGGGACGAAATTCTTTTAAGGGGGGAAGAGTGTAAGACCCCACATTTTCATTTTCTGTTAAGCTAACCAAATTTTCTTTTCATGTTCTAAATTTGTATTTTTAGTAACTGTATGAGTTAAATTATTATCGATGTGCTTTTGGGGGCTATAATTTCATTAAAAAGATATTATTATTGCTATTATTGATTTCAAAGTCAATTCGTGCCATTTATGCCTTTAAATTATATCGATAATTTAATTTAGTTGTTATTCGATTTATTTAGTCGTTTCCCGAGTATGATTAGGATTTCAAAACCTCAGAATTAGTTTCAAGGTTTATGAAAATCGAACCTTTATATATTTGGGAACGAATAGTCGATAGAAGGTCATTTTAGCGACTAGGTTTAGAATAGAATGTTGCGAGATTGAACTAGCAATTGTAGTTGACTGAGCTATTAACCAAAACAACCCAAAAAAAAAAAGGTAAAAGGGGGCCAAACCCCCCTCTCTTTCATGGCGGAGAAACCCGACAGGGGGGGTTCTCTGCCCCAGCCCCGGAGGACCACCAATGTAAGAGAGAGAGGGGGAGAGAGAGAGGGGAGGAGGAGACGGCGGACTGGCGGCCGGCCACCGTCGCGCCTGGTGCGACCCCGGTGCTGCCCCGCGACACCACGACGAGGGAGAGAGAGAGCGAGACTGAGCGAGATTGAGAGAGGATGTCAGCGACGGTGGAGGTCAAAGGTGAGGGTCGACGGTAGGCATCACTCCGGCGACCACCACGGCAGGCCGAAACCACCACAAACAGCAGCAGAACTGGGTCTAGGGCATGCTGATTTTGGTCTGTGTCGAGCTAGGGTTTCAATCACATCATTGAGCTAGGGCTTGCCATTGACTTACATATGTTTAGCTTCCATTCAAATCAATTGACGTAAATTATACCTGAAATGTTAATTCGAAGTGGTTTATATTTGCTTAGCTTCAATTCGAGTTAATTGACGTAGATTATGCCTGAAATATGAATTCGAAACGAATTATGTATGTTTAACTTCGATCGAATCAATTTAGTTAATTCAAGCTGAAATTTTTAATTTGAAGTAAGGTAAATACGTTGGGCTTAGATTCGAATCTATTTACTTCGTTCATGCCTGATTAGTCGTGTCATAATCGTATATGAATCATAAACATATATGAATCATAATTATATATGAACTTCGAAATGAGTCGTAATTATTTAGAATTAACGTATAAATTGCCTAGTTATTTCATAATCGTTAGTTAATTTCAAAGTGAATTGTAAGTGTTTAAAATCAACGTATATGAAAGTTTAGTCGTTCCATGATCATTTATAAACTTCGAAGTGAATCGTTTTATGTTTAAATAGAGACTTGATTCATGTTAAGCTTGAATGGCATGAATAGGCTTAAATATAACTTCGAATCGATACTCATCTATTTAGTTGAATTATGCTTATACAATAGCTTTAGACATAGTATTTGAATGACGAACTGAGCATGTTTACGTCCCCTAACTGCCATACATGAATGTAATCATGTTTCATGCCTAGTTAGTTTAACTTGGCTTACTAAATTAAGGTCGTATAAGTGTCTATATGTATAAATGTGTGTGCGATATAACCGTTGGTTACAGCGCACTGGTAATTGCTAATTGCTTACTCGGTAAGTTAAGTATGGGTAAGTTTACATAAGTTTACATATTGCTTTTCAGTATATCATGATGATTAGAATGCTAAATTACGAAATTGAAACCGAGATGGTAGTTGGATGGTTTGAGGTAGAACTATGAGTGGTTCGAGGTCTTTGTGGTACGGTGCGCGTGAGGAGGGAGTCTGAGTTGTGAATTAATCGCAATCGTGTGGATTACGAGGCCATGTGTGGCTCATTGTGTTGAATTGATTATGAAGTGCTTAAATATGATACATGTGCACCCCCTTCCCTTCAGTGTTCTCAAGTTGTATTATGTGCATAATGGTGACTTTTTCAAAGAATGATTTCATGTTTTGAAATGATAGTAGCCATAATTATTAGTGTATGATGGCCTATTTTAACTAAATGAATACAGTTTTGGGAGTGAACTCGCTCGAACGGGGGAATCCCTAAAGAGTTTTATAAATGCATGAGTTGTATGAAAAGTATTTCGCTGTGAGAGGCAGCAAAATTATTAGCCGTTATGGCCGATACGCTTTAAATTGGCTAAGATAATGTGCCTCGGACAATATGATATGATATGAATGATGTTAGCCTAGGGGATAAGTCCTGGTACTAGGAGACCCTAGAAGACCCTGACGAGGGTAATGTAATGGTCCGATATGTTATACGTAGCCGTCCCGGGAGTAAGAGCTTAAGTGTGAGCATTAGGTCTTACTATGGGGTTGAGAATAGATCTCACTCAATCAGCACCCTGTAATGATCTTATGCCAGATGTATTTTCCTGAAATGCAAAGAAAAGCAATTGGCACTTTGCCATTTTATATGTTTCGAAAGGAAAGAAGGTTTTTACGGGCCCTAAGAGGCCATATGAAATGAGATATGAAAAGCTTATAAGGGTCTTTGCATGACCAATACGAAATGAAATGTCTTTTGAAAGAACAAGAGCCTCAAGAGGCTAAGCAAACTGCTTTCAAGAAAAGAAGAAAGGTTTTCTATGCATGTTATGTGCTTTTCTTAAGAATGAAATGTGAATGAGATTTCAAGTAAGGTTAAGTGAAGTATTTTCATGAAAAGAAAGAAAGATGCTTGTGCATATCATATGAATGAAATCTAAGTAAAGCATGCTAATGAAGGCAAAGCCTTATGAGCATGTTCATGCATACCCTATGAACGAGACTTGAAATGTGTGTGTGCCTTATGCACACCAAATGAATGAAATGCCAAGACAAGTATGATTATGAAATAAAAAGATAACTTTACGTGCACATCATATGAATGAGGTTTCATGCATAGTTTAAAATGGGAAGCTAAGAAGTTATATTTATGAAAAAGAAAGATCCCTATGCTTAGGCTATAAAAGAAAGTTTCTATGCTTAGCCCTCGATGCCTGCCTATGTGCTAAGTGCTTGTTAGTTAAGAAATTCAGAGGCCTAAACATGAGTTTCAACGGCTAAAATGAAGTCTATGGTTAGTAGTATTTTAGAAGAACTCCGAGAATGCCTAATATGATAGCAAAGTATGAATACGTGATATGTGACTATCAAAGATACTATTGCATGCAACGGTTTCGATTTTAAGGGGGTCGGGGGACACTCATTGAGCGTGTGGTTGCTCATCTCACTACTCTTTCCCCTTTTCCACAGGTATTCTTTATAACCGGAAAAAGATTGAATCAGCTATGACAAGATGGAATCTGTTCATGCTTGCAAGGTGTCGTTTGTACTCATTTGAGGGGATCTTACATGTTTAATGAAGTTACGTTATGTATTCTCAGTTTGAAATGTTTGTAAACATGTATTCTAAGTTCATGTAATGCATATTGTTTCTGAGTCGCTCTGTATGGCCTTATGAGCCAACCATCTAGTCAGTTAAATGTCTTTTGGTTAAAGTTAGCTATGTTTGGGATGTAAACCCCAATACTCTGGTTGTGTGAACCGTTGAGTTGTATCTTTCGCTTTTACTTTATTAATGAACTGTTCTATTTGGTGTACTCCGAGCGGGTGGCTCGTTGAGTTATGAACTCCGGCGTGTGGCCGTTGAGTTTCTTTTAATGTTTTGGGCTTCCGTTGATTATAGGGACTTTTTGTAAGGCTTTTAGCCTGGGAAACGGTCAGTTTTTAGGGGAAACTCTGTCCGTTTCATCCCAGAATTTAAGTAAGAAGTTAGGAAAACGTAATGCTTTCGGCCCTAGGGGCTGGGGGTGTTACATTATAGCTTCAACCGTACACATTCATACATGATCAAACCATATATAATCAACTGTTAACCAACATAAGGTTTATACACCATATAGTAAAGCAATTCACCATATAATCTGCACCCCTATCCACTGAAGACTTCAATACATAGCTCTAAAAATATGCATGTACTATATCAATATTGATCCATATAGTTTCCTTTGCTCAACTTATTTTTTTCAGCTGGTTTGCTAGCATGAGGGTGACTTACTGAGCATTTGCCCAAAGCAAAACATAAAAAATATTTTGAACTGTGGGTCAAAGTTCAGTCCAGGCATTCCTATATCGTTAAATAATCTCTATATAAATTGGTTGGGCGCCCACTTTGCAATTCATTTTAAGTTAAAATAGTGAATGAGATGTTTGTAAAACTGCATTGTAGTTATTATCTGATAGTGAACCCCTTATAACTGTTACTATCTATGAATAGGTGTGCACCTGCCAAGCCGATCGAGGGACCTGACCTGAAGCCGCATGGATAACTAAAGGGCAATGCCCTGTATCTGATAACTGATAGGGTCATTAATTATGTGACAAATCACTCGTTAAATTGATTCATTAATGTAATTATCAAAACCTTAAAATTTGGATACATATGTTCTGATTTCTAAAGACACAAGTAGTGAACATATCTGAAGTCCTTAAAGTGTAATCTCACTTTGATAATACTTATGCACAATGGAAAACGATAGACTAGGCCCGGTTTATGCTTAAGAAATATAATTATAGATAAATGCAGCTAGTAGCCAACATTCACTCTCATAATTTGAAACTTTACTGGAAATTTTTTAATAAAAAGGGAATCTAAAATCTAAACAATTCAACATAAGATAAGTTATACTAAAATGATTTGAAAATAAATAAGTTAGGGTCATTGAACTCAAAGTAAAACAAATTGGAGCAAAATAGACCAAAATAAAATAATTGAGGTGATAATGAAAAGACTTTAATGGATATAAATAGAATATGGATTTTAGATGTTTCTAAGATAAGTTATACTAAAATGATTTGAAAAATAAATAAGTTAGGGTCATTAAACTCAAAGTAAAACAAATAGAAGCAAAATAGACCAAAATGAAATAATTGAGGTGATAATGGAAAGACTTTAATGGATATAAATAGAATATGGGTTTTATATGTTTCTGAAATGAATAATAAAAGGTTTAATTCCAAGAGAGATGATGTGAGATTCATGAAAGCTCATATAGCCCTACTTTGGCCCGATAGACACCGATCTTGGGTCATTACTCTTCTCACTTCTCAAATTTCATTCTCAGCCCATTTAGCTCAGTTTCTTAACCCAAGTAAGCTTTTATACACAATCAAAGTTGTTGAACTCACTAAACTTGGCAATTTCTTAGCAATATCCATAGTTGCTCAGAAACTCCTAAATCTAATAATATTTCCCAATCTCACGATTTCTTTTCTCCCTCATATTACCGTTTCAAGGTCTACTTTAGAAAATTCATATCTTTTACCCCTGACCTCCAATTGAGCTGTAAAACCCCAATCTGAAAAGCTTAAGAATTCTCACAACACTTTCATTCATAGTCCAAAATATAATTCTCACAATACGGTTCCTAAAATTAGTCTAGAATATAACAGTGCATAGCTTCAGTCTATCCTGCGCAGTCATAGGAAAACAGTCATAATTTTTCCACACAACTTAGAACGAAGTGATTCAAAAGGTATTTGAAAGATAACTCACTGATTTATCTACCTACTATAAATCACAATTTTTTGATTAACCAAATTGTACCAGTTTAATCGCAAAGAGATCCCTGTTTCGGGTCTCTTTGCAGCCCTACTGTTCTTATTTTTCCCTTCTCTCCACATAATCCCCCTCTAGAAACATTCCTTAAATTAGTAAATAATACTTTGTTCTTCTTATCATCTTACAGAATCATACTACCTTAACATACCCTATAATTATCTGTATATATTCTTCAATTTTTTTCTCTTTACAAAAACACTCAAAATACATCCATAATCACACTTTTTTGCATATATGAGCTAAATAACCTATTTTATTCCATTGGAGAAAATTTCTATAATTCAATACTTTAAGCAAACTCACCCTAAATCATTTTCCAAGTCAAACAACACATCCAAGATTCATTTAACATCAAAGTATATACAAATAACATGCTTGATGCCAACAATAATCCAAACCATACATAATCACCAAAACCCTAGCTTATGACCAACTTAATTCATCTTCATCTCACCCAAAATACTAAAAACACCATCATTATCATCAATAGCATTAAAGACTATAAAAACAATCCAAATCTATCATTTTAACTTAAGCTTTCATGATCATGAATAACCTCAACTCCCACATAATTTCAAGCTTTACCAACAATTTAAACACCCACATAACACTTGTTTATATCACGATAACATGATCCATAATCAAATCTAACATAAAAATTCAAAATTAAACATGATTAGATTAGAATTTACCTCACTTTAAGCTTGGATTAGAAGAGATGGAGGTAATGCAAGTGGTGTTTGGAGGTTGTGGGTGGTGGCTAGTGGCGCTGGGGCATAGGGGGTGGTGGCAACAACCTTGGGCTAGTGGTATGCTGGTGGAAACAGCCCCAAACAGCAGCAAAACTGCATCGAAACAAGGGGGCTGACCATAGGAGAGAGAGGAAGAAGAGGAGGAAAATTTGTGTTTTGCTTGCTTGAAGATTTTTTTGACTCACTAGAGACTTGGTTGATATTTATGCTCCAAAAACTGACTCTATGCTAAATATAATTAGATATAAATAATAATAATTAGCTAAATCAAGTGTATAAACTTGTTGGACCTAAAGTTGGGCTCAAATGAATTGGGCTCGGGAAAAATTAACACTTCCTTTTGATCCAATTTTTGCGTAACTCAAAATTAGATTCTTGCGATGCTACAAAAAATAATTTAATCTCTCAAACCATATTTATCAGGGCATATTATTGATTCACCCGAAATTTTACGATAATTAAAACCTAAATTGCAAAGTGGGGGCCGAAATGAATTTTTCCCAACTAAAATGATTCAGTGTGATAAATAGATGCGGGAAATTAATAACATCACTTAATTAAATGTAATAGCAGGGGTTTTCAACCTTAGACTAATTATTTGAGTTAATATTTTGATTAACTTATTTGATTGAGTTGGCTATATTAGGCTAATCTTTGCGTGATAATTGGGTGTAATAATTATATGAATAATAGTTATTTATTTTTCTTTGTTAATTAAGCGATTTCATAAATTAGTGAGTCCGTTAAAAATTTAGTCGAGGCGTAATTACGCGAAAGAAGCAAGTCAAATAAGGATATGATAGGTCGAGATTTGCAAAATTAGATGAATTAGGGCCAAACTAGGTTTAGAAAGTGAGATTGAACAACCCAAAACAAAAAAAACAGGGGAAAGAATAAAAGGGGGGCCGAGGCCCCATTGCTTCTTTGCAAATAAGAAGGGGGGATCTGCTACCCCGTAGCCCCATGACCCCCCGATACCACAACATCAAAAGAAAGATAGAAGATCCGATGGAAGGCGAGCCGGAGGGAGGACAGCGACGGCACATCGATGAATCAGTCACCGGTCGCATGTTGCCGGCCGAATCGTGCACCAGCCCAAAAGAGAGAAAACGAGAGATTGAGTAAAAGTGAGAGAGAGAGAGAGAGAGAGAGAGAAGGGGGCCTGCCAAGTGTAGGTGATGGCTCAGGTCGACCACTAGGTGTCTCCGGTGGGCTTGGGTTTGGCAACCACCAAGAGCCACGCGAATAAAGGGTTTGAGGGCTAGGAGATTCAAATCACAACTGCTGTCGATTCCGACGGCTGGGTGAGGTCGAGAGAAAGAGAGAGGAATGAGGATGGGTAGCACGGTGGCAGAACGACTCATCTTCATGAGGTAGGTTTTGATCTCTATTGTTGCTTCTAGGTTTGTTCGTTGAGTTTAATTCTGCCTAATTTTATTAAGCCGCTTACCCATTTGCATGCCTTGTCGCGATGGTGATCCTCCTTAGTGCCTAACAATCATTTGATTAAATGTATGATGGAACTGATAATCCGGACAATTGGCAGGTTTGGGCTAGAGACCGACCATGTAACCAATAAATCGAGTCCTTAGCTTGGAGTCGAGGTGGGTGGTTCCTGATCCCTCAACCTACTACTAATTTGTAAATGTTTTTGAAATATTTGTGATAACTGATTTAGTAGCTAGGTTGAAACTATAATGAGTTGAGAAATTGTAAGCAGTCGGTGAATCATTTCGGTTGAACTGAGATGGTTCTGAGGACTGTTGTGGTCGGTGCTGTAAGGAGGGAGTTTGGGTTTAGTGTTTTAAATTGGTAAATTATGGAAGTGTTGAGATGTGCTAATTATGTACTTGTTTCCATGATCAAACATGCTTACATAAATC
Organism: Carnegiea gigantea; assembly: GCA_029747015.1. Classification (NCBI taxonomy): domain Eukaryota; kingdom Viridiplantae; phylum Streptophyta; class Magnoliopsida; order Caryophyllales; family Cactaceae; genus Carnegiea; species Carnegiea gigantea. The sequence goes on from JAKOGI010000457.1 coordinate 186,635, forward strand.
TTGAACTTGTTTCGAGTATCGTCGTGACAATATGTAGATGTCAAATGCTTCGAGCCTATGATTGTGTGCTACTAAATCAAGATTATGACTCTGTTAGTGTATGACTTGTGTGTGCTATGTGTGTATGTCATGACTGAGTTCCATGTCCACGTGTTGCAACCATAGCTGTTCAAATTGCCTATTCGTGTTTAAGGCTCTCGTGCTAAATAATTTATGAAATAGGAGTCAATTTGATTAAAACCCGCTTGATTCACTATTAAGGACACCCAACCATTCTTGCATTAATGCTTTTGAATAATTAAACCTTTCAAGTAATTTGTTTAAGAGTGGTTTGTTCATTATCGTGGCTACAAGAACGTCCTAATTGCTTAAACAAGCGACTTGAATGTTTACTGACGCCTTATGGGCCATCGGGTTGGAAACAATGCAAATTATAAATGAATATATTTATGTTATGCTTAAAGGCGTGTGTTAATAAGTATGCATGCGAATTACTATGATATGACAAGCATGTTGAGTTATGTGATTAGTACTGACTGTAGACCATTCGTTTGACAAGGGTACTTTTAAGCAAAACTAACTATGAATGAGTTGTAGGCATGTAAGCTTCTAAGACAAGTTTTAATGATGTTTCCTTTGAAAAATGAATGCGTATTTGGCCATTAACTCATTTAGAAGCATAATTTGACAAGATGAGTAATTATATGCTTTTCAAAAGTTGAATGACGCTATTAAGGCATTTAGCCTTCATGAGAATGAAAGTGCCATTGTCGTGATGCAATGGGAGTTTTGAGACAAAATATGTTGTGAAGTGATTGTTGCATCTGAAATGTAAAGAAATCAAGATATTGATGTGTAAATGCAACTGTTAAGGTTTAAAAACGAGTTTTAAGCATATTTTATCAAATGATTAGTTTTATGCTTTCTAAGTCGATGTTAAGGCTTCGAGCCTTATGAAAATGAGAATGTCATTGTTTGTGATACAATGAAAGTTTTAATGCAGACGCATTTAGAGGTGAAATGCATCTAAAAAAATATTTTGGGCTAGGAAAATGGTGCTACATGTGTAATAATTAGGGAGAACGCATGGTTCTTGGGAACCCCAATACCTAGGGAGATAGACCTAGAAGTGGGAACCCTATAAGACCCTGACGAGGTTAATATGTTGCCCAGGGAGTAGACCCAGAAGTGGAAACCTTGGAAGATCCCGACAAGGATAATATCAAATGTGAGTGATGATCTCACAGGAATGATGGAACGTGAGTGGCGGCCTCACCCGTACCCAGCACAAATATGAGATTCTGATGCCTATAAAAATGATTTCGTGCATGTTATGTGATGTGAATGCCTTGTTCGAGGGTGATGTTGGTGTGAAGATTTGAAAAGGTGCATGTTTTCTTAAAAAGAGTTTTTATTGAGTTTCAATTATCTGCCAAGTGCATAATGACGGTTTTATAAGAACTTCCATTGATCTAAGCGATACGCATTAATCTTATTCTCTTGCAAAAAGGGTCTCGCTTGGTCATTTTGTTTAAACTCCTTGACATTAGGTGCTTATATGTGAACCAAGTGTTCTATTGCGTCCAATACCTGAATTGTTACATGGGATAGCTTATTAATGAAACCTATGTGCGTGTTATGTGGCGTTATGCTTGCATTGTGTGATGTTATGTTGACATAACATGGAATTACCACCAATAAGCTATGGGAGACTTAGTTCAAGCAAGTTAAGTACCTTGGGCGTGAATTAGAAGTAGTATAGGGTTACCATCGTACTAGAAAGGTCTTTGAGGTGACGATAGATATAGAAGACTCTACATGCTTATTATATGATATTATATATCAGATTGTGTGTGCAAGTGCTACTTAAAGTATGATGTGCAACTGTTTTGTTTTCTGGGGGTTGGAAGTCATTTACTGAGCATTTGGTAGCTCATCCCCCTATCTTTTCCCCTTTTCCCCAGGTTCCTAAAGTAACAAATAGAAGTTGGTTCATGTAAGCCGAGGTGGAGTCTACCTTGCTGCCCTAGAAGTAGACTTATATACTTTTGTAGTTAAATTGTGAGGTTAGTAAGGTATTGTGATTTAATTTAAGTTCTTGAATGCATGTAAGCTAATTATTGAAACCATGTAATGCATATTGTCTAGAAGTCGCTCTGTAGTGGCCATGTGAGCTAACCATCTGATTTATCAGTCATCTTATAGTAGGAGTTATTTATTTTCTTTTGGGATATAAACCACAGTGCTCCGGATGTGTGATTCGTTGAGTTGTACTTTCCAATTCTTTTATATTATTGAACTATATTGTTTAGTATACTCCGCGTGTGTGGCCCGTAGAGTTGTGATTTCCGACATGTAGCCGTTGAGTTATGAATATATGTTTGCACATTTATCAAATGTAGGAATCCATTGTAAGGCTAGAAGCCTGGTTTTAGCCCATTTTTAGGTGAAACTCTATCCGTTTTACCCCAGAATTTAAATAGCAATTAAGAAATCGTTAATACTTCTAACCCTAGGGGTTAGGGGTGTCACATTAAATAAATAAACATGATTTAGGGTTGGATATTACAAAAACTCAATATTCGACACTAGTTCCGCGGTAACAGCGCCAAAAACTTGATAGGGCCGCAAGCGCACAGTGGTGTTATAGCAAATCAAGGTCATCTTCCACTAGGACTAGGTTGATCTACTGGGCTTTATCCCCTTAAGATAGGCTAAGCGAATCAAAATCTAAAATTTGAAATTAAACTATTCAACTATTTAATCTAACGAATAAGTAATCATGGAATTAAGCAAGGCAAGCAACCACCTAATCCACGCACCAATCAAGCGCTTTTTCCCCAATTGATTGTTTTAAAATCAACAATCGAAGTATCACATTTCTCTTTCAAGGTGAAGTGAAATACCTAAATCTAACCAATTATCATTTCTTAAGGGCTCTCGATTTGTTTAGATTTATTAAGCATGCGATTATCAAATTTATGATTTCTCAATTGGTGTGAATTTCTTAAGACTCTACACAATCAAGTCAAATCTTAGGATTCAAGTATTGAATTTCACCTTTCAATTCTTCATCCAATACCTAAAACATGCAAGAAAGTGATCAAATTTCTTACAAGATAATAAAAATCTAAGATTCGATAGAACAAATCAATATATTCAAAAAACAAAGGAGATCAACACACGATTGGGAAAATTAATAGGCATTTAAATAAACCCAAGATGAAAACAACAAAAGATAATCAAAATTAAAAAAATAATCCTAAAAATTATAAACGAGAAGAGAAGAGCTTAGCCAATTAACACGCTTGAATCCGTTGATTACAAACCCATCATGGAATCCTTGAATGATCTTCACTTCTATTCACTCTCTCCCCCTAATCTAAATCTAAAACTACTGATCTAGATGAATAATGTTTAGGAGTGGAATGGAATATCATGTAAGGGAATCAATAAAAACCAGCTTTTATCACTGAAATCAAGTCTGCAAACATACAATGCCTGGAACTCGAAAAGCTGCGAACAAGACTAGCAGGTTTAAGGGAACAGGGACTACCACGGATTGACCATGGGGACCACCACGGATAGGCTGTGGTGACCTCTAGCCTAGTTGTTCTCTCTTGTTCCTCCTACAGCTTCTTCCTTGAATGTCCTTGACTGTAGTTCTAACCACAAGTGGTCCATGTTGAGTGTTTTTAGACATCTTTTTATATCTTCTTTTATCCACAAGGTCTCAAAATTATCATTCTACTCACATAGCTTGGCTCACAAAGTCAAAATCTACAAATACTCTCAAAATAAGCGAAATAGTAGAAATAAGGGCATAAATTGTACAATTAAGCACACTAACACCCTAAAATAACTCTCAAACACTCATGAAATCCATGTAAATATGTCATTAATTGCTCCCATATGCTCAAACCTTTGTTTGTCCTCAAGTGAACACCAGAGAAAACCAACAACGGGAGATGCATCTAGGACTTAAAATGATTAATAACCTCCATGGACTAGGTAACTCTTAGCTTACCACAAGTAAGAATATCAATAAGTGACAACCTCAAATAGTGTACAATACATTTCAAATTCAGGAGAAGATGGATGTTTTCAAAGAAGTATATGATCACAAGCCAGATATCAAACCTGATCACCCTAAAGAATCACAAGGCATATCATGCAAGTACAAGGAATTATAGAGCTAAATGAACTGGTAGAACCTCACTTTTTGAAAATGTGAATCACTCCAACTCATGTGTTTAAATTATAGCACATGTTCACTGAAGACTCAGTTTAAAGATGCAATCTACCATGTCCTTGCCAAGACTCGTAAATTTTCCATCATTAAAAATACAATGTGCACATAATAATCAAAAGGACTTTACTTAGGCTATAGTGTGGGCTAGAAGGGTTAAGTGAAATGAGTGGCCTAGTAAATTTGGGCAATGTAGAGCTATACAGCCAAATGATTAGGAAGTAACCAACAAGACACCTAGCAACCATGAAGTTCCCTAACACTCGAAACCTCAAAAATACAAGGAATAGACCCCACAAATCAAACAGGAAATGAGTTTACCAATGAGGAACACTGTTAAGTCATAAATTTTGCATTGTTTTAATTACTATTTTCATTATATTATATATATTATTTCGTCTCATTTACTGTAGTTTATATATTTTTCAGGTTAAGCATTAATAAAATAAAGAGGAGAAGAGAAGATGTCGACGTTCGAATTTTACACGCTATGTTATCAAGTCGGTCCAAAAATAATGATTTATGAAAAAATATTACTTCCATAATGATTTATTTAGGTTAGAGTTACAAAATTATTACTCCTAATTGGAAAGAAACTAGAAGACTTGGAAGAGAAAGAGTTCAAAGAAGAAAACCCTAGTAGAATATTATTATAAAAAAAAACAACCAGCCTCACGTCACTCTATCTCCTCTCCTTGGCAAAAACTCTCACCTCACAGCATCTCACTCCAACCACGCCTCACCAGCCCCATCATCTTCACGATCATCTTCATCACCATCATCAGCAAGCCTCATTCCAGCCTAATCCTCTCAATATTCTCACCTCCTTACCTTCACGCAATATCATCCCACCCTCACCTCGATCATCATCAATCATCACACCATCGATCATCACCATCATCAATCATCACATCTCACACCACCATCAAGTAGTATTATTCTATTGCCTCTTTTTGTTTTTATTTTATTTTTATTTTTTTGGTTTTTGTTTAGTTTAGTATTAAGCATGAAATCTTTGGTTAATTGTTGGGATTTTATTTTTAATATGAGTGAGTAATTTCCTTATACTTAGTATCATCTATTTGAAACCATGCTAAATTAATTATTTTGAAACAAGTTTTATGCTTTATTGTCTAGTTGATTTTTATTCATGATTCTATAACGATTAGTATTTATCATTTATGATATTCGCATTAGATTAATTAGAATGCATGCTAATTAGTTTAATATAAATTCATATGATAGTTTAAAAGACTTTAGTATGTAAAAGCTATAGTCTTTTAGGCCTTAGTCTCACCCTAATTGATCATGGATAGCTCAAACACATCTCTTTTAATTAGATAATCATTACAGATCTTTGTTAAATCAATTTGCTAGTGAATTGGTTACAAGGCATTAGATAATATTTTTCTAGTACTTAATGCACTAGTTTAATTAAATTCTTGCACTGGTGTTAGGGTTATCATACCTAGTAGGGTTTATATTAGGGCTTGAGCTAAATAAACTACAATATAAGGAAAAACCGCGAAGATCCGCTGGTGGGTGTCTTCTATAGTCTAACTTATGGATAAATTGATTTGTGTGTTGATGATAAATATTAATTTGGATGGTGGATATAGATTATGCTAAGTATTTTTCATAAATTTGGTATCTTTGATAATTATTTGTTGTGTTTTAGTTAATTTCTTTAGTTTGTCAATTTTAATTCTAAAATTTATAAGCTTTAATATAAATTTTGTTTACCCCCTCCCCAAAAAGAGTAGTCTTTTAGGAGTGTCTTAGTGATTTTAGATTAGTTATATTTTGGTTTTTAGTGTGATTATAATTTTTAGATTTAATTTCTATTCTGTTTTACCATTTATTTACCGGTTTGTTAGAAATTAAGTTAAAAATATTTCCTTTTGTGTTTTTCATATTTTAATCCATTTTAGGGTTTATAAAGTATTCTAATTTGCTGATATTTAATTTTTAAATTGTTGGAAATTATTTGATAATTTTTCCGAATTATTTTCGTGAATTGAATATATGCAGGTTTTTACTTTAATAAACCTAAAAATTACGTTTTTAATTTTTATGTTATGTTTTTAGGGTTTTATTAAGTCCAAAAAATTATGTTCTAAAATCTAGGAAATTTTGTTATTTATTTTCTTATTTATATTTGTGCACTTTATTATTTCTCTAATTTCAAATTTTATTTTCTGTTTTAATTTTCTATAGCTAATTTTCTGTTTTAATTTTTTTGAATTTAATTACATATAATTTTGGAGATATAAAGGTATAAACTTGCAGAATATGAATTTAGATTACTTTTTTTGATTTTTAATCTTAATTTTCTACTTGTTATTTTCTGTTTAATTTTCAGTCTAGTATTGTGTGCTTAATTCTATTTTTATTTTTCCAAAATATTTAGTATAGCTATTTACTACTTTTATTTCCAGAATTAAATTTATAATATTTAGGGGCAATATTAAGTATTTTTTTTCCAGATCTTTACTTGTTTAACTTGATTTGTTTTAGCAATATAAAGAGAAAGTAAAATAAATTAGAGTAGTAAATTTAATTATATTTAAACTAGCTATTATCATAATCTTTTCTCGTGGGATCGATCCTTACTTTCCTATACTATAAATCTTATTTATAAATCAAAGTAGTGGTTTAATTTGTAGCTCTATTACAAGTTATACAAAATGTAGCGTCGTTGTCGGGTAAAGAAAATAAAATTGATAGTTTGCTTCTATTTAGTTTTACTACTTTTATTACTTTGTTTTAACTCTAATACCTTATTTTTGTAGGTTGTTTTAGTTTATAAGATTAAGGAGTGGTCGCATGATCGAAGAAAAAAAGGAGCATACATTTGAGGTGTCTGAAAGTAAAGTAAGTGATTCAGAATCTATAAGCTCTGAATCGGCCAGTTGTGAAGTTATTAAAGTTGAGATGGCTACTTTACATGAACTTGCTGCACCTAATTTAGAAACTCAACCTTTGTCTATTACTTGTCCTGTTTTAGACCGACTACTTAAGTTTAACTCTGGATTTTTAAGCTTACTGCCTAAGTTTCATAGACTGCTTGGTGAGGACCCATATTGCCATATTAATGAGTTTATTATTACATGATCGACCATGCAACCTGATGGTATCACCTATGACCAAATTAGGTTAAGAGCCTTTCCTTTGTCACGTCAGGATAAGGCCACAGACTGGTTGTATTACTTACCCCCTACAACATTTACTACATGCACCCAAGTTCATAAAGCATTTTTAGAGAAATTTTTTCCCGCATCTAGAATTGGATCCATTAGAAAAAAAATATGTGAAATTAAACAAATGAATGGGGAAACTTTCCATGAGTATTAGGAACGTTTTAATAAACTATGTGCTAGTTGTCCCTAACATAAAATTTCTGAAAAATTATTAATACAATATTTCTATGAAGGTTTATTACCTATATAGAAATATGATGGATGCTGCTAGTGGGGGGCTTTGGTTAATAAGACTCTAGCTCAAGATAGGGAATTATTTAATATTATGGTGTAAAACACTCAACAATTTGGAACTAGGGAACCCCAATTTAGAAAGGTCAATGAGCTCAATTTAGGTCCATCTGTAGAGACTCAGTTGTCTTAGATCACTGTAATCCTAAACAAACTCGCCACTAGAGGAGTTCAAAAAGCGGTGGTGTGTGGTATTTGCTGTTTAGAGGGACATGCTACTGATGCGTGCCCTACACTTCAAGGGAGTGATGTGAATGCTATGTTCTCTAACCAAGGCCAAAGGAAGTATGACCCATACTTCAACACTTATAATGAAGGATGGAGAGACCACGCTAACCTTAGGTATGGACCTAGGAATAACCCCCTAAGTTTTGACTAACTATCACGTCAACCATCTGCTACTAATAGAACAAATTTCCTTTTAGAGCAAGTCATAAAAAAGATGGATGACTAGAAAAAGGAGGTTGACACTAGATTTCAGAACATAGAGCTGACTTTTGAACAGGTCCAGGAGAGACAGACTGCCATTGATACCATAGTTAGCAACTTTCAGGCCCAAATGCAACATAGGTTACCATCTCAACCATTCCAAAACCCGAAAAAAATATGAGTGCCATGACACTTAAGAGTGGGAAAGAGTCGAAGGAACCTAGGAAGAATAGAGAGGTAGAGTATGAAATAGAGGTTAGTAAACCTAAATCTAACCAAAATCAAGACACCACCTCTAATGTTAAGGAAGTAGGTGAGGATAAGAAGGAGCTTTACAAGCTATTACCATCTTTTCCTAGTAGACTGAGAGGGAAAACCCCTAAGGTCGATGAGACAAACCAAGAAAACTTAGAAACATTTAGGAAGGTAGAGATCAATATTCCTCTCCTAAATGCCATAAAGCAAGTGCTTCGTTATGCCAAGTCCCTTAAAGAGCTTTGTACTGCAAAACGTAAACTAAAAGAGAACAAAAAGGTAAGTATAGGGGAAAATGTGTCTGCTGTTTTCCAAAATAAGCTTCCCCCTAAATGTAAGGACCCAGGTGCACTCTCTATTCCTTGTAAAATTAGAAACCTCTCCTTTGATAAAGCTACGCTTGATTTAGGAGCTTCCATTAATGTGATGCCTAGGTCCATTTTTGATAAACTACACCTAGGAGAGTTAAAGAAAATTGATTTAATCATTTAGTTAGCTGATAGGAGTAATGCATACCCAGATGGATTTTGAGAAGATGTTTTAGTCTAAGTTAATGAGCTTGTTTTTCTTGCTAACTTTTATATATTGGACATGGGTGATGCATGCCATGATGTTCCCATACTGCTTTGTAGGCCATTTCTTAAAACATCTAGGACAAAAATAGATGTGCATGTAGGAACACTGGCTATGGAATTTGATGGTGAAATTATTAAGTTCAATATTTTTGATGCTATGAGATTTCCTACTAATGTGAATTATTTGTGTGCACTTTATGTGATTGATGAATTGTCCCAAAATATTTATGAACTATCTCATGAGGAAGAATTGTTAACTGTATGTACTCAAGGTTTGGATTAGTTTGTGTTTCATAATGTGCCTTATCATATTAATGATGAGTTAGTGGGCAACATAGAGTCTTTGTTGCAATTGCATGTAGTTGACAGACCTAGGAAGCTAGAATTACCTGAAAGTCATGTAAAGATGCTACCTTCTCGCATTTCACCCCCTAAGCTAGACCTAAAACCATTACCTGAAAATCTTAAGTATGCTTATTTAGGGGATGATGAGACCTTACCTGTTATAATCTCTATTGTACTTACATCTGAACAAGAGGATAAACTTATTAGGGTGTTTAGAGAACATAGTGAAGCGTCCAGGTGGACTTTGGTAGACCTTAAAGGACTTAGCCCCGCATTATGTTCACATAAAATCACATTGGAATCAGATGCTAAGCCTAAAAAAGACCCTTAGCAAAGACTAAATCTACCTATGATTTCAAAAGAAATTCCTAAGTGGTTAGATGCTAGAGTAATATACCCCATCGCTGATTCTGAATGGGTTAGTCCTATCCATGTGGTTCCTAAAAAGGGGAGAACAGCAGTAGTGCAGAACAAGAAAGGTGATTTAATACCTACTAGAGTCCAAAGTGGTTGGAGAGTGTGCATTGACTATAGAAAGCTTAATAAGGCCACAAAGAAGAACCATTTTTCATTGCCCTTTATGGACCAGATGTTAGAAAGATTAGCTGAGAGGTCATACTATTGCTTTCTAGATCATTATTCAGGTTATATTCAGGTCTCTATAGCTCCTGAGGATCAGGAAAAGACTACTTTTACCTGTCCTTTTGGCACCTATACTTTAGAAGGATGCCTTTTGGTCTATGTAATGCACCTGTTACATTTCAAAGATTTATGATGAGGATCTTTTCTGATTTTATCACCAAAATTATGGAAGTTTTCATAGATGATTTTACTGTACATGGTGATTCATTTGATGAGTGCTTGCATCATCTTGCATTAGTGCTTAAGCGTTTTATTGAGACTAATTTAGTGCTTAATTTTGAAAAGAGTTATTTGATGGTGGAATATGGAGTAGTTTTAGGTCATGTAGTGTCATCCAAGGGCTTAAAGGTTGACAAGGCTAAAGTAGAAATCATTCAATCTTTACCCTATCCACAGTGTGTCAAGGAGGTGAGGTCATTTCTAGGTTATGTTGGATTTTATAGGAGACTTATCAAGGATTTTTCTAAGATTGCCCCTCCTTTTGTGCTTTACTTACAAAAGATGTTTTATTTGATTTTAATGAGGACTGTAGGAGAGCTTTTGACCAATTGAAGTTGAAATTGACCATAACTCCTATAGTACAACCCCCTACCTGGGCCCTGCCATTTGAAATGATGTGTGATGCTAGTGATAAGGCAGTAGGGGCAGTCTTATGTCAAAGAGTAGGGAAGGTACCTCATGTGATTTATTATGCTTCAAGAACTCTTGACCCAACACAGTGTAACTACACTACTACAGAAAAGGAAATGTATACTGTTATTTTTGGTCTAGAAAAGTTTCGTCCTTATCTGTTGGGTGTCAAAGTTACTATTTATACTGATCATTCTGCTATTAAACATCTGTTAAGTAAGAATGACTCAAAACGTGGATTGATTAGATGGGTTCTGCTACTACAAGAATTCTAATTAGAGATTAAAGATAAACCAGGAGCTAAAAATTTAGTAGCTGACCATCTAAGTAGGCTAGACAATGGGGAGAGTGGGAATCCATTTAGTGATTGTTTCCTTGATGAGACTTTATAAGCTATCACTGACAGGCTACCTTGGTATGCTGATATGGTTAATTATGTAGTGATCAAAACCTTCCCTAGAGACTTGTCTAGAGCCCAAAAGGAGAATATAAGAGCTCAATCTAAATATTATATTTGGGATGAACCATATTTATGGAAATTTTGTGGAGATTAGATTATAAGGCGTTGTATAGATGACAGTGAATTTCATTCAATCTTAACCTTCCGTCACTCTTCTGAAAGTAGGGGACATTTTAAACCCAAAAGAACGGCATACAAAGTTCTTGAATGTGGATTTTATTGGCCTACTATTTTTAGGGATGCCAGAAGATAGGTAATTTATCTAGAAGGAATCAAATGCCTCTGCATAATATGTATGTTTGTGAAATTATTGACGTATGGGGTGTTGCATGAAAAACAGAGTTTTAATATTTATAAACCCCAAGTGCAAGGTGTATCATTGAGTACTTGGGGTGTCGTCCGTAGGGAATTGGGTTTCCAACTACCAGGGCTAGTTAAAGCGTGTCGAGCTAGGCAGGATCGAAGGGTGAAGGAGGAAAGACTAAACTACGCTACGAACACAAAAACAAGTGACTTGGAGTTGTGATTTTACCAATGGATGAACTAACTAACCAAGACGAGTCCCAACCTACCCAAACCACACTACGAACAAGAGATGGTCGGTTGCACCCTCAAAGACCACTCAAGCCCTCTCTCAAGGGTCATGAGCTAGTCTAGTCAGTCTAACCGCCTATTCTCATGGGGTTAGCCCAACTAGACCACAAAACTAGCAACCCTGGACCTAACTCGATTCGGATACTACTTTCGTGTCCCGAACTCGGCTATTCCCTCTCTCACACTAGCAAATTGACCTCACCTCTCAGCATAAGTCAATTGCCCAAAAATATGGATGAAAACCCTCTCAGGCATTTCATCGAACACTTGGCAGGCGTGAAGGAAAACTCCAAGTTCTAGGCATAGATTGGGTATGGCTAGGCCTAGTACAAGATCAATTAGCCATCAAGAGGCTAATCACAATCCAAGCCAACACAATCTACCAACAAATCATGAAAAACGCATGAAAACCTAAACTAACAAACAAGAACATAAACTTGAAGAACAAAACAAAGAGAATGAAATAAAACGAATCTAAACAACTAAGTAACATGAATCAACAATGAAAACTAAACATATAAACTTGAACGAAACAAATACAAGAATTAAAACTAACAAAACATAAACAAAAACAACAATGAAAAAAATAGAGAAAAAGGAAGAGGGAAACTTATGCTTGAATTGATTGAAGAACTTGAAATCCACAAGCTTGAATCCCAAAATACAAACAACTAAAATCCTAGTCTAATCCCTTCAAAGGGGTTTTTATTGGCTAAAACCTAAACTAAACTACCCTAAAAATCGCCTGGAAGAAACCCCGAGCGACCCCTCAAACAGACGCCCGAACGAAGCCTTAAATAAACCGAGACCGCGACGAAACTGGGGAGGATGGCAACGACCGTGCCATGTGGCACGGTCAGGCCGTGCCACGTGGCACGGCCGTGCCACCTTGCTGGCACGGTGGTCCGTTTTCCCCCGGTTTTGCCCCCTTTTGCCGGTTTTCGTCGGTTTTCGCTGTTTTGTCCCGTCTTCGTCCCTTTTTGCGACGTTTGCTTGATTTTGAGTTATTTCCCACAAAACATAAATAAGACAAGTAAAAATCCTAAAGATTAAGTTATTATACGAGCGAAAAGTAGGTGAAAGAGGCACGTAAAATAGGTAAATTTACCGTTCAACATGGGGTGTTGATTTTATGGGACCTTTTCCCCCTTCTTTTGGTTTTACTTACATTCTTATGCTTGTTGACTATGTATCTAAGTGGATTGAAGCTATGGCTACTAGAGCTAAAGATGGTAAAACTATTGTGAAGCATGTTAAAAGTCTCATTCTGTATAGATATGGAGTTCCTAATGCAATCATCAGTGATAGGAGAACACTTTTTTGTAATAGAGCCTTAGGTGCCTTGCTAGCTAAATATCATGTAACTCATAAGGTGTCTACTGGATATCATCCTCAAACAAATGATCAAGTTGAAATCTCCAATAAAGAGATTAAGGGCATATTAGAAAAAGTTGTTAGACCAGATAAGAAAGATTAGAGTCTTAGGTTGGATGAAGCTCTCTGGGCCTATAGGACTGCATATAAGACACCTATAGGTATGTCACCTTATAGGTTAGTTTTTGGTAAAGCATGTCATCTCCTTGTAGAATTAGAGCATAAATTATATTGGGCTATAAAGTAGTGTAGTCTAGATTATGACCTAGTAGGGAAGGAGCATAAGTTGTAATTGCAGGAATTAGAAGAGATTCACTTGGAAGCCTATCACAATTCAGTGATCTGCAAAGGTAAAGCCAAAGCTTTTTCATGATGCTAAGCTTAGTAGGAAAGAATTTTAAGTGGGTGAAAAAGTGTTGTTATTCAATTCAAAATTGGGACTCTTTCTTGGTAAGTTGAACTCTAGGTTGCTTGGACCTTTATTGGTAGTAAAGACTTATCCATATGGTGCTGTTGAGATTAAATTCTTTGCTACTAACAAGATTTTCAAGGTAAATGGTCACAGGCTAAAGCACTTTCATGAAGAAGATCAGGTATGCTTAGTGGAGGAGATCCGACTAGAGGATCCATGAGTTCATTTTCATCAAGCCAATGACAGCAAATAAAGACGCTACTTGGGAGGCAACCCAACATTTTCAGGGAGGTATACATTTAATTTTACTATTATCTTCATTATTTCTATATTTTTATATGTATTAAAGACAATGCATGAATTAAGTGTGGGGGGTGCATCTTGCATTTAGTTCCTGCAGTATCCATTCTTGAAAAAAAAAATTGTGATTTTCTTATAAATACTGCATGAATATGAGTTTATGCTAGGCTTTATTGCTTAAAATTTTATTTTTTAGCTATTTTTAGTTTATTCTTCTATGAGTGAAGATTTCTGAGCCTGCTATCTGTCATTCAGAGAAGTTTGATTTGATCCTCAGATATCTTTTTAATGAGTAACTGGCATGATTATCTATCTTATTTGATCATATCATATAGTCGCTTTAGAGGCAATAAAAGGACCTAATCTATTTCCTAAACTATTGAATTAGTAGTGTAACTCATTAAAATTATAACTTTTCTTGCCTTGTAAGTAAGGAAAAAAAACAGAGAAGAAGAAAAAGGGAAAAAAGAAAAGAAAAAAAGGTTAGACTACCAACATGGGTAGGAATAGGTGGCTTGGCACGTTTTTCCCTAAAGTTTAGGTCTCAAGTTGAGCCTTATGTATAGAGTAACCCATGATTGGAAGAGTCATGCCCCTTTATGAGCCGATCAATGACTCGTACCAGACTAACAGTTAATAAAAAAATAAAATAATGATGAGAATAAACTGTTAACTCCAGCACCTCTATTCGGATGAGTGTGAGACAGGAAGTGTTTAATTTCTAAGAACCTATATGGGCCTCGAATATATGCGCAATTGGTGTTTGAAAAAAAAAGGAGAGAAAAAAATTATGAGGCAAGTTTAGAATCAATTTCAATGAGTTATTCCTTCTTGTTCAATTATCTCTATATCCATACCTTACTTCAATATCGTAAACTTTTTAGACCTCTTGACGGTATATGCATGCTTAAAAGAGATGGATGATCATTGCTTTTTGTTACTTCATTAAAGAAATGTTGTGAGGTTGATGAAGAAATTCTTTGATGGTAGTTTGATGTTTAGTAGTTATCTACTAGTTGGAAGGAAAACTAATTCATTTTAAATGAAACTATTTTTAAGGCAAGCCAATACCTAGTGTAAATTTCATATTTATGCATGACTTTATAAGAAAGAGGGTCAGCTTATAGGTCGAGTCTTAGATTTTTTTGCACGAGGACATCCAAAGTCTAAGCATAGGAGAATTTGTTAAGTCATAAATCATGCATAGTTTTAATAATTATTTTGATTATATTATATATATTATTTTGTCTAATTTACTTTATTTTATATATTTTTCAGGTTAAGCGTTAATAAAATAAATATGAGAAGAGAAGAAGTTGAAGTTCGGATTTTATACGCTAAGTTATCAAGTCAATCCAAAAATAATGATTTATAAAAAAATATATTTCCACAATGATTTTTTGGGTTAGGGTCACAAAATTATTACTCATACTTGAAGAGAAACTAGAAGATTTGGAAGAGAAGGAGTCCAAAAAAAAAAAATCCTAGTAGAATATTATTATTAAAAAAACAACCAGCCTCATGTCACTCTATCTCCTCTCCTCGCCAAAAATTCTCGCCTTACAACATCTCACGCCAACCATGCCTCACCAGGCCCATCATCATCACGATCATCTTCATCACCATCATCAGCAAGCCTTATTCACGCCTAATCCTCTCAATATTCTCACCTCCTCACCTTCACTCAATATCATCCCACCCTCACCTCCATCATCATCAATCATCACACCATCAATCATCACCATCATCGATCACCACATCTCACACCACCATTAAGTAGTATTATTCTATTGCTTCTTTTTATTTTTATTTTATTTTATTTTGTTTTGGTTTAGTTTAGTGTTAAGCATGAAATCTTTGGTTAATTGTTGGAATTTTATTTTTAATATGAGTGAGTAATTTTCTTACACTTAGCATAGTCTACTTGAGACTATGCTAAATTAATTATTTTGAAAAAGTTTTATACTTTATTATCTAGTTGATTTTTATTCATGATTCTATAACGATTAGTATTTGTCATTTATGATATTCGCGTTAGATTAATTAGAATACATACTAATTAGTTTAATACGAATTCATATGATGGTTTAAAAGACTTTAGTACGTAAAAGTTATAGTCTTTTAGGCATTAGTATCACCCTATCGTGGATTACTCAAATCCATCTCTTTTAATTAGATAATCGTTGTAGATATTTGTTAAATCAATTTGCTGGTAAATTGGTTACAAGGCATTAGATGATGTTTTTCTAATACTCAATGCTCTAGTTTGATTAAATTCTTGCGTTGATGTTAGGGTTATCAAATCTAGTAGGGTTTATATTAGGGCTTGACTGAAATAGACTATAATATAAGGAAAAATGGGGAAGATCCGCTGGTGGGTATCTTCTACAGTCTAACTCATAGATAAATCAATTTGTGTGTTGGTGATAAATATTAATTTGCATGGTGGATATAGATTATGCTAAGTATTTTTCATAAATTTGGTATCTTTGATAATTATTTGTTGCATTTTAGTTAATTTCTTTAATTAGTTTGTCAATTTTAATTCTTAAATTTATAAGCTTTAATATAAATTTTGTTTACTCCTCCCCCAAAAGAGTAGTCCTTTAGGAGTGTCTTAGTAATTTTAGATTAGTTATATTTTGGTTTTTAGTGTGATTGTAATTTTCAGATGTAATTTCTATTCTGTTTTGCTA
The DNA here is from genome assembly GCA_029747015.1 of Carnegiea gigantea. Classification (NCBI taxonomy): domain Eukaryota; kingdom Viridiplantae; phylum Streptophyta; class Magnoliopsida; order Caryophyllales; family Cactaceae; genus Carnegiea; species Carnegiea gigantea. The sequence goes on from JAKOGI010000457.1 coordinate 203,087, forward strand.
TTTACTTACTGGTTTCTTAGAAATTAGGTTAAAAATAGTTCTTTTTGTGTGTTTTCGTATTTTAATCAGTTTAGGGTTTATAAAGTATTCTAATTTGCTGCTATTTAATTTCGGAATTTTTGAAAATTATTTGATAATTTTGTAGAATTACTTCGTGAATTGAATATGTGTAGGTTTTTACTTTAATAAACCTAAAAATTACTTTTTTAATTTTTATTTTATGTTTTTAGGGTTCTGTTAAGGCAAGAAAATTATATTCTAAAATCTGGGCAATTTTGTTATTTATTTTCGTATTTATATTAGTGAAGTTTATTATTTCTCTAATTTTAGATTTTATTTTCTCTTTTAATTTTCTGTAGTTAACTTTCTGTTTTAATTTTTCTAAATTTAATTACATATAATTTTGGAGATATAAAGTTATAAACCTGCAGAATATGAATTTAGTTTACTTTTTGTGATTTTTAATCTTAATTTTCTTCTTGTTATTTAATGTTTTAATTTTCAGTCTAGTATTGTGTGCTTAATTTTGTTTTTATTTTTCCAGACTACCTAGGATAGCTATTTACTATTTTCATTTTCAGAATTAAATTTAGAATATCTAGGGGCAATATTAAGTATTTTTTCCAGATTTTTACTTGTTTAATTTGATTTGTTTTAGTAATATAAAGAGAAAGTAAAATAAATTAGAGTAGTAAATTTAATTAGATTTAAACTAGCTATTATCATAATCTTTTTTCATGGATCGATCCCTACTTTTCTATGCTATGAATCTTATTTATAAATCAAAGTAGTGGTTTAATTTGTATCTCTACGACAAGCCATACAAACACAAGGTATTTACATATCCAATGTCAATCACTTATTCATTCCCCCTTTTTTAGTTTGCTTTCTTGATGTCGTCTTTTTTTTTTTTTCAACATGATTTTTCTTTTTTCTTCTTTTTTTTCTTTGGGAGGATGAAATAGAATTCAACTATGAAAGGCATTAGACCACCAATTGTCAACTCACAACTTAATATATAGATATGCAACCCATCTCAATATGAGGGGAACATTCCAAATCTATAATACAATCATCCCCTCATCAAGCCAACATACCAAGTAACCATAACCTCAATTGGCCTCATGAGGCTCCTACAAATAAACTCGAAGTGATGCTCCATAGAATTGGCTAAAGGATAGGGATATGAATACAACCAAGGGCTAAAATGGAAGGATTACAGCAAGAAAAGGATTATAGCTCAAAGGGGCTTGCAAGGGGAATAAATATGTAATGCGAGAGGATAGGCTATTTGGTTATGACGCTAAAATGACAAAAGAAAAAAATGCATCTATCATATCATCAACTATGCACATGCTAACATGGTTTTGAACAAGATTCTAGACAAGTTCCTAGAGATGCAACATGAAAGAGTCACATACACATGAAAGAAACATAAGACTAAATATGATGAATTAGTTTACAAAAAGGCTCTAAGTCTGATGGGATATCTACCGAAGTCTTAGCAAGCTTATAAAATGACTCTCATGTACAAATATTAGTGCCAACGACTCTGGGGGCAGCAGAGTTCTCAATCAACCCAAGAGTCAAAATAAGAAATATTCATAAAATCTTCACAAATTTTTCACCAGCAAGATTATACATCAAAAGTTGCTCAAGCTTGTGAAAGCTATCATGCTTAGCAAAAATGACTGTTAAGCTTGTCGAGAGCTACAAATTTAACCACTACTTCAGTTATTAAATACTTTTTATAGCATAGGGAAGTAGGGATCGATCCACGAGGAAAGATTGTTTCAAAAAGGCTAGCTTAATCCTAAATGATTTTACTAATCCAATTTATTAAATCTAATCTTAATAATTCTAAAATAATTAAAATCTAATGAATAAAAAATCTGAAAATAACACCCAATGATGCTCCTGAATGTTTTGGATTATATTCTGGAAAGAAAACAGTAAAAAGCTTTCCTAAATAATCTAGAAAAATAAAAATAGAATAGTAACTGTAATTTTAATTTAAAATCAAAACAGCAAATGAGAATTAGAAAATAAATATTAAAAATGTCAAACAGTAACCTAAAATATTATTCTTTAGGTATATAAGCTTATCACTCCTCAATTGTATCCAAATAATTTCAGAAAAATCAAATCAAAAAATTACCACAGAATATCAATGCAGAATATTAAATCTGAAATTAGAAATAAAATAATCTGTATAAATATAAATACGAAAATAATCAAGAAAATTACCCTAATTCTAGGACACAATTTTCTGGACTTAAAAATACCTAATAATCATGATTTAACAAATAAAATCGAAATTTTCAGAATTAATAATCTAAAAACCTGCACATATCAATTTCACAAAATAATTCTGAAAAATTATCAAATAACTTCCAAAAATTATGAAATTAAATATGGGCAGACTAGAACACTATATAAACCCTAGGAATTGATAAAAATCGAAAAAGAACAAAAATAACTATTTTTAGTCTAATTTCTAACAAACTAGTAATTAAATACTAAAACTGAATGTCAATCAATTCAAAAATTATAACCACTCTAAAAAATCAAAATCTAAACTATCTAAAATTACCTAAACACTCCTAAAAGACTATACTTTGGGGGGGGGGTCGATTGAAATTATATTGAAGCTAATAAAAATAGAACAAAAATTAACAACCTAATCAAATTTACTAAAAGCAACAAATAATTATCCAAAGATATCAAATTTATGAAGGATACTTAGTATAATCTCAATCCACCATGCAAATTAATATTTATCATTAACCCACAAGTTAATTTCATTCATGAGTTAAACTGTAGAAGACATCCACCAGCGGTTCTTCCTAGTTTGTCCTTATATTCTAGTTTAATTAGCTCCAACCCTAATATAAACTCTACTAGTTTTGATAACCTTTACACCAGCGCAAGAATTTAATCAAACTAGAGCATTAAGAATTAGAAAAATATCATTTAACACTTGATAATCAATTTACCAGCAAATTGATTTAACAATGATCTAAAGCGATTACCTAATTAAAAGAGATGGGTTTGAGCTATCCATGATTAATTAGGGTGATACCTAAGCATAAAAGACTATAACTTTTACGTATTATAGTCTTTTAAACTATCAATCGAAATTGTATTAAACTAATTAGCATGTATTCTAATTAATTTAACACGAATATCATAAACGATAAATGCTAATCACTATAGAATCATGAATATGAATTAACTAGGCAATAAAGCATAAAACTTATTTCAAAATAGTAAATTTAGCATGACTTCAAGAAGATTATACTAAGTAAAAAGGAATTACTCACTCATGTTAGAAATTAAATCATAAGATTCACCCAGATAATCTATGTTTAAACAATAAACTAAACAACTAAAATAAATTAAAATAATAACACAAAAAAAAAGAAAAAAACTAATAGAAGGGATACTTGATGAATGTGGAGGCCGTGGGGCTTTATGACGTGGGATGATTATGATGACGATGCGAGGATGATGATGGTGATCAAGAGAAGATGAAAAGATGATGAGATGAAGATGATGGGTTGATGGTTTGTGATGAAGGAGGTGGCTACGTGGAGATGTTGAAGGGGGAAATTGATGGTGATTGATGATGATCTTGGTGATGAGGGGTGAGGAGATGAAGAAGTGATGGTGGCTGTGAGAGGGCAAGCGTGAGATGGGAGGTGATGGAGAGGGAAGATGGCAGTCGTGACAATGGGATGAGGCTGCCGTGAGTTATGATGGTGATTAAGAAAATGATGATGGTGATGCGTGGGGTTGTGATGGAGGTGTCGTGGCCTGTGATGTTGTTGTTCAAGGGAGGGGAATGTTGTGGCTTTTTATGCATGACAAGTGAGGGAGATTAGGGTTAGTAAGTTAGGGTTTCCTTCTTCTCTTCCTTAGACTTCTTCTCCCTCAAGACTTCTAGTTCTTCACCCACTCTTGAAATCCTAGCCTAATTAAATAATTATGGAAATAATATTCTCCATAATTATTATTTTTAGACCGTCTTTATAGCCAAATGTGTAAAACCCGAGCCTCGACGTCTTGTCTTCTCCTTTTTATTTTGTTAATGCCTAACCTAAAAAATATATAAAATAAAGTAAATTAAACGAAATAATATATATAATATAATCAAAATAATTATTAAAACCATGCATGATTTTTGGCTTAACAATGACATTAGAGGACACCTGAAACCCATCATACCATCGCTCTATACAATCCTATATGCAAATCAAAAATACAACACACCATTGGAAAAGAACGAAAACCCAAACCTGCATGCCCTAACTAGTATGCAAACTAAAACCCAAATAGAAACATTAAACCATCCTTCTCAACGCTTAGATAAAGCATTATTATAAGGAAATAAACATGGAGAAGTGAATAGGGAAACAAAAGAGAACAATCTTACCAGGTTAGGTGCTGGATGCAACTAAGCTAAGGCCTCCTCGTAAACAGGGCAAATGAAGCATCAACCACTCCATTACAACTTCAAGACTTGGCTTAGCAAATCAGACTCCGTCAATGCATGTAGAAGCTTGTCGAACGCCACAACATGGGATTCACAAGCATGGAAACAAGAGAGCTTCAAGATAATAACAATAAACAAAGTCAGCGCTCTCTTCACCAAACCCAATGCAATAGAAAAATCAAAAGAGAAATCAAAGAAAGTATTCCACATGATTTTTCTAAGCGCATCCACTATGTACATGCAGGATGGGTCAAGGGAGGCATTATACCCACTAAAGTAACCTAGGAACACAAAATTATCAAGATTCCTACCAAGTACATGAAACATGGGGTCCTCAGAGCCTGGATCAACATTAGCATCACAAATTATAAGATTATCAACGGGGTCATTAATGCAGTGCTCAGTGAAAGAAGCGGGTAATAAACAAAGAGGGGAAGCACATGAATGATCTAGGGGATTAGGGAGAACACTGCCATAACTAAGCTAGAAAAGTCTTGATGCATAAACACATCACACGACCCCTCGAAAGGAGTCTTAATTAAATCATGCACCTCATCAAAAATATCTTCTAACTCAAAGCATGCATCAAAAATACTAAACCTAGCAATTGCCCTAAAAGGCTCACCCACTTTGAGCTCCATGCACTGAGCTAAAGGGAAGAATGAATCAGTGTAAAGCTTGTCGTAGAGTTACAAATTAAACCACTACTTCGATTTTATAAATAATATTTATAGCATAGGAAAGTAGGGATTGATCCCATGAGGAAAGATTATGTCAAAAGGCTAGTTTAATTCTAAATGATTTTACTACTCCAATTTATTGTTTCTACTTTTTGTAATTCTAAAATAAATCAAATTTAATAAATAAAAATCTAGAAAAATACTTAATATTACTCCTAAATATTCTAAATTTAATTTTGGAAATAAAACAGTAAATAGCTATCCTAAATAATCTAGAAAACTAAAAACAGAATAATAACACAATAATCAACTAAAAAGTGAAACAGAAAATTAATATTAAAAAAATCACAAACAGTAACCTAAACTAATATTCTTCAAGTTTATAAGTTTATAACTCCAGAATTATATCCAATTAATTTTGGAAAAATTAAAACAGAAAATTACTGCAGATTAATAAAACAGAAAATTAAATCTGAAATTAGAAAATAAATAAAATGCACTAATATAATTACGAAATTAATTTACAAAATTACCCTAATTTAAGGATATAATTTTATGGACTCAATAACACCTAAAAAACATGAAATAAATATTAAAAACGCAATTTTCAGATTTATTGAAATAAAAACCTGCACATATCCAATTCACGAAATAATTCTGAAAAATTATCAAATAATTTCCAAAAATTCCAAAATTAAACAGAGGCAGATTTGGACACTATATAAACCCTATAATGGATTAAAACTTAGAAAAACCAAAAGGAACTATTTTTAGCCTAATTTCTAACAAATTGATAATTAAACGGCAAAACAGAATATAAATCAAATTTGAAAATTATAATCACTCTAAAAATCAAAATCTAACTAATCTAAAATTAACAAGACACTCCTAAAAGACTATTCTTTTGGGGAGGGTTAAACGAAATATCAAAGCTAATAATTGTAGAATAAAAGTTGACAAAGTAAACAAATTAACTAAAAGCAACAAATAATTATCAAAAGATACCAAATTTATGAAAAATGCTTAGCATAATCTATATCCACCATGAAAATTAATATTTATCATTAACATACAAGTCGATTTCATCTATGAGTTAAACTGTAGAAGACACCCACCAGCGGATCTTCCCCGTTTTTCCTTATATTATAGTTTAATTAGGTCCAACCCTAATATAAACCCTATTAATTTGATAACTCTTATACCAGCACAAGAATTTAATCAAACCAGAGCATTACGTACTAGAAAAATATCATCTAATACTTTGTAACCAATTTACCAGCAAATCGATTTAACAAAGATCTATAACGATTACCTAATTAAAAGAGACGGGTTTGAGCCATCCATGATTAATTAGGGTGATATTAATGCTTAAAAGACGATAAATTTTATGTATTAAAGCCCTTTAAACTATCATATGAATTCGTATTAAACTAACTAGCATGCATTCTAATTAATATAATTCGAATATCATGAACGATAAATACTAATCGCTATAGAATCATGAATATAAATCAACTAGACAATAAAGCATGAAACTTGTTTCAAAATAATTAATTTAGCATGGTTTCAAATAGATTATACTAAGTATAAGAAAATTACTCACTCATATTAAAAATAAAATCACAATAATTAACCAAAGCTTCCATATTTAACAATAAGCTAAAGACACAAAAAAAAAAACAAAAAGAAATAAAAGAACCAAAATTGAAATTGAAAAAAATAGCACTACTATTTATCACGGCTTGGAGGAGATTGACAGAATTATGATGATGAATATGATAGAAGATTGATGATGATGATGATTATGGTGATGGAGGAAATCGTGAAGGTGAAGAAGAAGAAGAAGAAGCGTGATGCTTGGTGAGGAATGAAGGTTGGCGCAGCCATGGGGTGGGGGTTTTGAAGAAGCAGCCGTCGATGGTGATTAATGTGCAGCTGCCGTGGGGTTATATTATATGAAGATGATGAAGGTGATTATATGATGATGAGGAGAGGAGGGTGAGGTAGGGTTTTAGCTACTAGGGTTTTTTTTTTTCCCCCTTAGACTCCTTCTCCCTCAAGTCTTCTAGCTTCTCTTCAACTCTTGTAACCCTAGCCCAAATAAATCATTATGAAAATAATATTTTTCATAAATCATTATTTTTGGACCAACTTGATAGCTTGGCGTGTAAAATCCGAACTTCGACGTCTTCACTTCTCCTTTTTATTTTATTAATGCCTAACCTGAAAAATATATAAAAGAAAGTAAATTAGACGAAATAATATATATAATATACTTCGAAATAATTATTAAAACAATGCGTGATTTTTGACTTAACAATCAGCTAAGGTCAAGACACCATCAGTGTCATCCCTGGGTAATGTAAAGTCAGGTCGTAGCATGCGTAATAAGGACACAAATTTGTATCAAGGCCCGAAGAATTACACAAATCACACAAAAAAAGGGGCATGATAAGATTTAGCTTAGAAAGCACAGGGACCATATAATAAATATCTAGAAACATAACTAGCCTCCTCCAATTCAAATGAATCCCAAACAATCTACTCTAGCAAATACCATATCGCACCAACATTTTTAGCAAGAAAACCCCAATACTCTAAGCAAGCATAGGTTTTACTTTCACACCCTCATCAATAATGCCCAAAATTTCCCATATATCCACACAATAACCACATTGATCAAGAAAGGCATTGAATCATTTGAAATACCTTCAAAATAATTCATGCTCAAATTGGAAAAAATGAAAAATGGCCATTGTCTTTTTTCTCAATTTTTTTTAAATTTTTAAAAAATTTTTTATGGTTTTTGTTTTTTTTCAAAGAAAAACAAAATCCCTATCAAACCTTTCGAGAAAAACTCAATATTCGACACTAGTTTCCTGGCAGTGGCGTGAAAAACTTGATAGGGTCATAAGCGCATAGTGGCATTGTAGCAAAAAAAGGTCGTCTCCCACAAGGACTAGGTTGATCTACTGGGCTTTATCTTTTTAAGATAGGCCAAGTGAATCAAAATTTGAGTTTTAAAATTAGACTATTCAACTATCTATTCTAGTGAATAAATAATCATGAAATTAAGCAAATCAAGCAACCACCGAATCCACGTACCAATCAAGCACTTTTTCCTCAATTGATTTTTTAAAACTGACAATCGAAGTATCACATCCCTCTTTCAAAGTGAAATGAAATACATAAATATAATCAATTACCATTTCTCAAGGGCTCTCAATTTGTTTAGGTCATTAAGCATGCGATTATGAAATTTATGATTTCTCAATTAGTATGACTTTCTCAAGACTTCTCACAATCAAGGCAAATCCTAGAATTCAATTATTGAATTTCACCTTTCCATTTTTCATCCAATACCCAAAACATGCAAGAAAGTGATCATAGACTCTAGAGTCAAAAATTTGAAAATTCACATATAGTTCCCATTTCCTAATCATCGTTGTAGGAATGAATATTTTAGTACAATTAACTTTATCAATTCATTCCAAGTTACGAGAACACTCATCACAAATTGAAATATTATAAAGGAAATTCTCAAATGTCTAATCAAAGAGGATATGCCAAACTTAAGAATATTTCAAGAAAGTTTAACGTATATCCATAAATATATGAAAATAAATTTAATCATTTTAAGCATAATTTGCATATTTAACAAAATTCTCAAAATACTTCTTTTTTGTTGAGAAATTTCAATGTCCTCTCTCCTAACTTGTTTAGAGAGGGTACATATATAAGTTTTATATGCAAATTGGTGGTTGCAACATATGAAACATATTCTCATGATGTGCAACATACTTTTTGTGCATTTCAATAAAACATATACACTTATTATATATCTCACGAAATTCAATTGAAAACAAATGAGCTAAACATCTAGAGATTTCACATAATACTTTCACTCAGAATAATCTCAATGATATTAAACTAATATGCTCATATCACTCTTGAAATTTAATAGAATGAAATATGCTCAAAATAAAATATTATCTAAGAATCACATAATATTTCATTCTCAAAACAATGATATCAAGCAACATAAATATATACTCATAAAAAGAGAATATTTGAGAAATATCATAAAAAAAAATTCTAATCAAACTATATATATTCATATGCCCACATACTTTCTAAAAAATTTTATACTTAGTCAATCCATATGGTCAACTGGTCAACTGTTCTGGTCAACTATATGCCCAAAATTTTCAGAAATGGGATTTTTTTAATTAGGTTGCATTACAAAGCATTGGTCATGTGCCTCACACGTAGGACTCTTGTGCTCGACTTGAAGCTAAAAGAAAACAAGTCATGTGACCCGTCGAACACAGAAAATGAGTCCTCATAACCCTCAACTGTAACATCCCGATTTTTTTTAAAAAAAGTATTTCTTAACTTTGACTAATGTGTGAATGCGTGATTTATGTGCATATATTTTATGTGTTTTATTTAAACGTACGTGTATTTTTATAAGGTTAATATTATTATGTTTAGGAGTGATTATTGAGTTATTATAAGACTTTGTTTTGCCCCCAAGAAAAAAAAAAGAGAAAGATGAGTCAAAAAAAAGAAGAAGAAGAAGAAGATTTGACCCAAAAAAAAAAAGAACAACAAAACAAAAGGAGGGAGGGGGATTTTTTAACGTGATAAGTATCAAAGGGGGGGCTCTTTTGTTTTCATTATCAAAATACACACAGAGAGCATGCACACAGAGAGAGGAGAGGAGAGAGGAGAAGAAGAAGAACAAGAACAAGAAGAACAAGAAGAAGAAGAGGAGGAGAAGAAGGAGAAGGAGAAGGAAGGAACGAATTGGATTTTGATTTTGATTTCAAACTAAGGAGAGTAATCTTGGCTTTTTCTTCAAAGTAAACTAATTAGGGGAAGATTAGTTGAATGATTTATGCTTGAAATTAAGGATTCAATTGGAGGTTGAAGCTATGAATGTCATATTTTTAGGGTTTGATAGCTTGGAAGACTAATTTTAATTGGTAGAAGCCCACCCTAAAAGTTCATGTTTATTTGTGATTTTTGGGTTATGTGAATGTAAAGATTGATAGATATGATATGAATATGTTTGTATATATGCTAAACCATGGATTTTTGGATTAATTATTGGCGTTGGAAGAACAAGATGGAAGAAAAATAGAGGTTGAATTTTCGGATTCTACACACAGTCTGCCACTGTTTGATTTTTTGTGAATTATTGGCTATGCAAAAAATTCCGAAAATTTTATTGTACGTGACCTATGATATTGGAAAATTCCTATAAATTTTCATGAATTTTTGATATGTGTTTTGTGAGTTATGAATTTTTGCTCGAAACTGCCCTGTTATGTGGTGTGAAAATTTAGATGATGTTTGAATTACTGTGAACCATTGGATTGGAGAAAAATTGTAAAACTTTTACTGTAGAATATAAATTTTATTTGGAGATTTTTGATGAAGTTTTGTGAATTTTGGATGTGTATTTTAGGAGTTATTGATTGAAACTGCCCTGTTTCGGTATATAGTTTTAGTTATTGTTTTAATTTTTTTTGAAGATCTGCTTGGAGACAAATTATGAAAATATTACTATAGATTGCTTAGGATATTGGGTGATTTCTTGTAAAGTTTTGTGAATTTTAATTGTGTATGCTATAAGTTGTGAATTTTTGAATTTAATTCCCAAATTTTTGATATTTTGGTTTACTGTTTGAATTTCTGGGAGTTACTGACCTCGAGAAAAATCTTGAAAATTTTATGTTAGAATATATATATTATTTTTCAATGTCCTGCAAAAATTTGTGAAGACTGAATGTGCATTCTTTGAGTTATGAATTTTTGAAAAAAAATTATCTTGTTTAGTGTAATTATGGATTATTTATATGTTTAATTTGTAAATTAGATATGGAAAGATCATTTTTGAGCTTCCTAAATATTTTAATTATGTGATGAAGTATAAGAAGTTTGTGAGAATTATTCGAAGTTGGATTATGTCTTGGTTATATTTTGGTGTATAATGTGAATAAAAGCTTCTTTGAAGATAATAAGTTATCGTAATATAAGCATGACATAACTAAATTACATTTTCTTGGGAAAAGAAGTCATGTCTTGCCTAGGGCTATTACAGTCGCGTTCTAGAGTTGTGGCCATAGAAGTAGTTGTCTTCGTGTTTGGAGCTGTCTGGATCGTTGGTTCGTACCTTGAGTGAGCAATGCCCGGTTTGCAAATCGACTCCTTAATTTGTGTTATTTGGGAGCTGTGTGGGTCTGTGGTTCTCCAGGATGTGAATGTGACTCTACAGTTTGTGATTTGAGGGCATCTACATACTCTAGAGCGTTAGATCCCTGGTTGGTACCTTGAGTGAACATCGCCCGGTCCACCAGGATGTGTTTGTGACCTTTGTATTTTGTGATAGTTCGTGTGCAGGTCATGGGTGGATTTTCCCAAGTTAAAGAACTCTGCTAACCTAAGAATATATGATACATTATGGAACTGGGTTTTAGCTTGGATTTGGAATATTTTGTGAAGTTATAAGAACTTTGCTTTTATGAATGTGTTAGTTATGGTTATGGACGGGTCATTAGTTTAACGTAGCAGACTTTGCTTTCCTTTGGACTCCAATGAGGATTAAGAGCTCAAACGACATGGTTGGTATGGGACAATCATGGTTAGTTTAGAGAATAAACTAATAGTGGAGCTTGTTTAAGGACTTAAGTGAAAACCATGGTCCTTAAATGATACCTGGCATGGAACATGCATGACTAGATTAACTAATTATTCGTCTTATGATATATATAAATGGTATGAGTTTGTTTCCTATTTCAGAAGCATGAGCACATTTTTATGTCACATTATATGCAATGTGCTATGTTTTGATTCATTAGGATATATGTTTTATGTGATTATGTGCGGACCTAATAACGTGCAAAGTGTAACAGCGGGGAAGGTAAGGGTTATTCACTGGACTTGGGGAGCTCATGACCTCACTGTTTTTCGGGTTTTTGTAAGTTAAAGGAAGCCACAGGAGCATACACGAGGCTAGGATACGATACACCTTTTGGAGAGGGAAGTTGAGGATGCATATCTCGTTTATACTATGTTGTGGATTGAGTTTCATAAGTACAAGTATGAATGTATTTTTGGGATGGTATATATGTAAGAAGAAATGCATGTTTTAGAATTACCCTCCCAAACCTTATATAAGTTTTGGTATGAGCTTCCGCTGCGCTCGCCTATTAATAGGTTAATTAAGATTAAGAAGTTTAGAGAGCCTTATGGGCATTCTTAATCGAACATTCATGGCGGTGACGCGCCTGCCCCCTTTCGGACATGGCGGTACATCGACCCAAAAAATGCATCCCAATTCACTAGTTTTGCTCAATTGATGCAAAGCAATTGCTGGAATTCATCCTAAACATGTTCTAGGATTGATGTAGACCATCAATTTGTGAAAAAATAGGCAAAAATGACCGAAATTACCCGAAAACTGTGTAGTATCATCGGTGACATTTTCGCATAATTCGGCTAAATTCCGGCGAATTGATGATGAATTTCACAAAGGTGTTGCTCAGAACTTTATGATTAATGTAAGGCACGAATCAATGGCAAGAACTAATACCCAACAAGGGATCAAAATCGAGTTCAAAGCATGAACCCTAACCTTAGAAATTTCCAATGGCATTTTGCCAAATTCCGACAAAATTCCGCTCGATATTGCAAAATTGTTTTAGGGTTTTTGCTTAGAATGATGTTGTAAACCTTTTTGACAAGTCAATTGCTTGAATTAATATCAAAAATTGATCAAACTCAATCAAAGGTGGTTCAAAAAAATATGAACCCTAACCCTCGGGTTCAACGTAGAGCCCTTTGCAAAATTCGGGCAAACATTAGTCGGATTGCATCAAATTGTTTGAGGGCTTTTACTCAGATATGCATGGGAGACACGATGCACAAGTTAATGTGGAAAAATATGACCCAAAACAGGTTGAAAATTTGGGTTCATCACCCGAACAAGAACCGTAGTATTGGCGGCTAATTCGTCGTCAAAATTCGGGCAAATTTTCAATCAAATCGACCAAAAAGTTGATGGGTTTTGCTCAAAATCTAATGGGGAAGGCATTCCATGTATCAGTTTGCAAGTTAATCGATTGAAATCATTGATTCAAGAAATCAAATTTAGGGTTTAACATGCAAAAAAATGCTAGAATTTCAAACTATGATTGCTCACAAAATACTCAGCCAAAACATGCATATAATATGTCAAATTAAAGCTCTAATTAAGCTCTATCAGAATTCAGAATTTCATGAAAATACGTCAAGGATTTGCACATGAAATCATGGCATGAAGCTTCGAGTATGAAAGCGAATAAATTGAATTATAAACCTAATCTTTGACACGAATTTCAAGAAATCTCTAGAAATAATCGAACCAGGAAACAAGCCGATTGGCTCTAATATCAATGAAGGAATTAGTTTATCGAATTAAGCGTAAACGAATTTACCTTAATCCAACAGCGGAAGACGATCGAACGTTGGTTTTGAATCACTAGTCGAGAAAGGAACTTACTATACAGAAAACCTTCACGATCCCACAACTTAAGAGCCCTAAGATTTTGTGCAGAAAACTCCCTTTAGAGACCCCTTGGTGTTTCTGATGTATCTTTCCTCTTAGACTAGTCCCTTTTTTATATTATATGGATCAGTTAAGGAACCAGGGTTTTTGAGGGGGTTAAGCTGTCACCTTATAATGTGGATAAGGCTTGCACCTCTTATGGGTGTATGATGCCCTAAATCTAACACCAACAATAGCCTCTCCTCATTGTATACACCCATCATTACTATGCTCTTTAATAATTATTTCTTTCTTGATGAAGTCACACAATGGGATTGCTATAATATTCTTGATATGCTCCTCTACCAACATCTCCAACAACTTATCCGTGCTTACCTTCGATCTTCCACATAATCAAGTCATGGCCACTAGATCCTCCCCACTCAACACAATAGGTGAGCTAACGATCACATTAATCATCAACCCTAGGAACCCGCTTGTGCCCTGCATTTAAAAGTTATTTCTAGTTTTAACTTACCACCTACACTCCCCCCCCCCCAAAAAAATTATCCTTGCATCTATGACACTCTGCCGTATACACCTAGGTTGGTATCCGCCTAGACACCTAAAAATCACATTTACAAAAAATATTGAGCTTGTAAGATTTTCTCCACCAATGAATGGGGTCTTTTAATAAGTCTCCATCCTTGCCTAGCTAACAATGTCACATTGAACTCTCCAAAAGAGCGAGGCCCATCCCCTCAAATTTGTTTAGTGTGCACATTTTGGCCCTATTCCTTTTTGCGATAAGATGCCAATGTAAGTTGTAAAAAAATGTAAAGAGTTGTAAGAAATTATAAGAACTACAACAAGCTATCAGAAGATACAGAAAGCTATAAGGAGTCATAAGAAGTTGTAAGAATAGATATAAGCAGTTATTGAATTATTAAAAATTGTACTGCATAAATATTTTTTTAGATATATATGCATAAATATTGGTCTAAAATGTATGATTTGTGAAATATATTATTTCATGAAAGTAATTATGTATAATATGCCAGTGAAATTTATGAAATTAATTTTATACTATCACTAAACAAAATATTTTTAAGCATTATGCAAGCAAATTTTGTTTTCCTCCAATTATCATTTTGGATAAGAAGAAATGACATTGGAATAACATAATTAATAAAAATAAATAAACCTATAAATAAGTCAATTAATAACAATAAAATAAATTCAAACCTACAAATTTATAGAACCAAATATGTTCTACACTTGTAATGATTTTTTTAAAAAAAAAATTAACATTAGTTTCACCTCTATTAAACAAATTTTAAAAATAGCAGTTTTGCTATTTTATATAAAAAGTGCATAGCAATGTTAGCAAGGGACCGAAATATGGATGGACCACCTAATGTTCAATTATATGATGATAGCAACCAAGTTTTATGGACAAACTTAGCAATGATGTAGCTAATGCATTTGTCACCTATAATTTGACTATTTTCATATATGATTCACATCGAAACTCAAATATGAATACAATTCTGTTATTAAAATTTTAAAAGCATGTTAATTTATTTTTTTCTATAATGGCACATATGATTCATGTCGAAACTCAAATATAATTCACATCGTTAAATTTTATTTGTAAATTTATACAAATATTATGTTCATAAAAATATATATTAATTTTTCATATTGGTAATATATAAACATATATACACATATTTCTATAAATATGAGAAAAAAATAAATAACAAGTTGAATGTTATAAAAAATATATAAGGAGATGTAAGAAAATGTAAGATTTTTGTTAAAGACGTAAGAAGCTGAAAAAATATGAAAGAAGATGTAAACTGCAGCCTAAATGTTCTCGCAAAAAATGAAATAAAATAAAATAGGGTCGTGATCCCAACTAAGCATTTTATCTGCCTTATCTACAACACCGCCAAAATGAATTCGTGACTTTTTAAATCAACTTGCATGACAAAGCCGGTGACAAAAATATATTCATGGTATTAGTTTGGACTTGGAGCGACTAAATGATGAACTTCAAAAAGAACCTCTCTACCTTCCTTTGACAATATGTTGGCCTTCCATCCTCTGGTCTACTGCTATGCCCTCTCCCTCATCAAATAAGCAAAAATTGCCTTCTTTCCTCCCCCAATTAGAGATTGTAAAGCCAAATATTTTCTATTTTCTAGTGAGGACCTGACACCCATCTAGGGGTGTTCATAGTTCATGCATACAAACCTAAAGAGATCTCGGTTTCGGTACTCGAATTTGGTTCGGTAAAATGGTGAACTGTATCCAAACTGAAATATTTGGGTACCTGAATATTTCGGTTCAGGTTTTTAGTTACCAAATAACCAAATTTTTTCTAAAATCTCTTTTTCCTATTTTGCCTAATAATTTTGTTATATTCATATTATAATTATTGCTATCTATGCTATTAAACATTATTGTATTACGACAACTTGCACTTGATATTATTACACAATATGGCAAATATAAGACAATACCTTGCCATCATTCACATTTCAAGGACTTCACACATCCATGAGGCATAAATATATAACATCATATTCATGCATCAATCCACTGTACAGATGCAACAAAGTCTCATAGGGGACCTAGACATGCCAAGTTCCAAACAAACAATGTAACAAATTCGAAGTACTTGTCTTCTTGGGACTTAGAGATATTTGACTTACAAAGTGGAATTTTAAAAAGTTTTTTTGCTCCAATCCTACCCTAACCAACAACTCGAAAAAAAGATCAGTTTGGATACTTGAACTAAAATTTTTTAAATATTTCAATGCAGATACCCAATAATTCAGATTAGATAGCAGATTTTCAATTCAGGTAGTTAATTACAAATATTTTTGAACACTCTTACACCCAACTTATCTATCACTTCCTCCTTTACACTCTCCCTCAGGCCCGGGCTAGAAAAGATTGCAGATTTGTCAAAATTAATGGCTTAAGCAGAAGCATTCTTATACGTCTGCAACACTGGCTTTAAGCTACATGTGATATTGTTAGAGTTTGTAGAGCCCTTGTTGTTGGAAAAAAAGAATAGAAAAATAACACCATAATAGAATTTAATTTTATCATTTCCACTGGTGTGGTGGCTGTCATTTTCGGTTGAAGAGTAATGTCCAAAAGCTTCCCAAATCCCAAACACTTTTCCCACCTCA
>JAKOGI010000457.1:225000-587533 GCA_029747015.1 Carnegiea gigantea
CTTTCACTTTGTTGGATATGCACCATCACATTTTTAATTTTCAACCAAAAAGCAGATTTGCTTTTGACGTTATATGATTAATTAAGGGATGGCAAGATTTTGAAAAGGAGATGAGCAAGAGTCAGGCAATTTTTTTATCCGAGTTGTGGGCTTTTTTATATTAGGCGAATCTAAGCCTGAGTTCCGGTTTTTGGAACTGAGACCTGTCACGTCAGTAAGAGTTGCACACTTTCGGAACTTGTATTCCATAATTTTCCTATGCAGTGGAACTCATTCCAAGATAATTAAATTAAATATTTGTTATGTAACCCACCATCAAATATATGTTATTACATATCCTTTTAATTTTGGTGTTTGATTTTTAACTTTGTAACTTGTAGGAATAGTTTTTATTTTCCGAGTGAAGGAATGTTATTTTTTTGAGTGGAAAAATGTATAATTTTATTTAAAATTTCCAAAAAATTGATCAATTAATTTTTTATTGGTTGAACGAGCGAAAGAAGATAAAATAGAAAGTACAATTCAATTAGAAACCAATACAATATGAAGGATTGACATTAAAAAAAAAAATTACAATATGAAGGTTCAACATTTTAAAAGAAAAATACAAGGTGAACGTTCGACTTTTTAAAAAAATACAATGCAAAAGATCAACAAATAACACATAACTACGATTGCGATCTTTGTCGCACCATATGTCAATTTTATATTTCATCAACCAAGTCTAATTGGAGACATGCATGTAGCTCTGGGTCATGAAATTGTACTACTCTATGAAGGTAGGCTACATAGCATGGATAATGGTCCCATCGGACATTAAGTTGCGGGATGTTGTTCTCCACATCATCGTAGTTATAAATAAGGTCATACGAATGACGTTCGTCCACGAAGATCATGTTTTGGAGTATAACACATGCCTTTATTATTATACCCAGTTCAGCCTTGTCTATATTTCGAGCAGGGCCACGGATGATAGCGAAGCGAGCTTGTAGAACCTCAAATGCTCTCTCCACATCCTTCGTAACATCTTGGTGTTCCGCGAACAATTTTGCCTTGGCTCCTTGACAAAAGAGGATAGTCTTGACGATGGTCGCCCATTGTGGGTAAATACCGTTGGACAAAAAGTATCCAATATTGTACTTGCGACCATTGACGATATATTCATATTATGGAGCCCGACCCTTGCACACCTCTTGGAAAATATCGGATCAGTAAAAGACGTTTAAATCGTTGAGGCTTCCTGGGCATCCAAAGAAGGCATGCCATATCCATAGCCTTATTTTCACCAATCTTGCAATAAACGATCAACAACATCTTGGGTTGGTTTTCTTAAGTACTCCTCCCAAAATACTTGAATGATTCTAGTGGCGAAGTTTTTCATGCACTCCATAGCCTTATTTTCACCAATCTTCAAATACCCATCGATACAGTCTGTCAGTATCCCATAAACCAATATTCACATAGTTGCAGTGCACTTTGTGAGTGGCAATAACTCACACCTACCGAAACCATTCTATCTCAACTGGAAGTACTCAAAATGACTACTGGTGGCGTCAACAATGCGAAGGAACAAATGTTTTTGCATCCGAAATCTACGCTAAACATGGTTTCATTGTATATTGAGTTTTCCGCGAAGTAGTCTTTATAGAGGCGATCGTGTGCTTCTTTACAATCTCTCTTTATAAATCTCTTCTTCTTTCTTGGTCTTCATGATGATGATGAAGCCCTATTCTATTGTGTAATTTGTCTAATCTTTATAGCCAACTTTAATGACTTCGGTCCAGTTTCATTATTGAGAATAGTTTTCAATATTGGTGTATCATCACTAGATTCTTCTAGTATGAAGCTCAAACCATCTGATGAGGAAAACGAAATAGATGAGAATGAATCACTCATTGTGGAATATCTGTACATATAAAAATAAAGTTACAAATGTAAGTCGAATACAGAATTACATATATTAAACAAACGACCCATTAACATAAAAATAACTAAATGTGAATTTATACATCAACGCATCAACTTAAAAAATAAATATTTCATTGCATAAATAAAATAGGTTGCATTACAACTAACATTTCCTTTAAAAAAAAAAAAACCATAAGCTTAACATAGCAACCATTACGTTAAACTGCAACATAGGTTTCAATTCAAAGAAGTGTCAAAATCAGAAGAGGATGATTTTTTGGCGATAGCAGTTCCTAATTTCTTATTGGATTAGGTCATATCGAGTTTGATCTTTAGGACACATCTCAACAATGTTCATTCTTAAAATTATGCCCTCGTAGTTCATCTCCTTAAGCTAATGTTCTCTTTCTTTCAAGGATTGATGTCAATATCTTCATTCAACAGCTTTTAGAGCTACATTTGTCTTCTTTTCTTGCACAAATATTGTTCAAACATATTGTTGTTGTTCTTTACATTTGTTGCCTCTAAAGTTGACAGCTCTTTGATCACTAAATCCAACACCGGGTTTGCTACTTTCTCCTTCGCCTTTCTCTTGGCAGGTTTTCTTCCATTAGGAGCGTGTTGGTTGAAGCTGTAGGCCACCTTACTCCAAAAACCCAGTAACTTTTGATCTATATCGGTGATTGAATTCGTACTTACATTAATCCATGACTTGACCAAGCAGCGATCTTTCTTTAACATCCACTTTGTGGGGGCACTGCACCACCTTCCTTATTGGTGGGGTTATTACTGGGTGGAGGACGAGGAGCTGATGATGTCATCTTAGTTTTAAAAAGTGCGAGGTGCACCGAGGCGCATAGGGTCCTAAAGTGCAAGGTGCGAGGTGAAGGCGCACACATCATGGATGTGAGATGCACTTATATGCAAAAAATTTTTATAAGTCTTTCATATTTCACAAAGGATATTTTACAGAAACAAGTTAGATTAAGTCCATTAAAAAAATGATTAGACATCAATATAACTATTAACATAGCAAATAACCTTAAGATATAGTATCTTATCATTGTAATTCACAAATGCACATACTTACTCTACAAGCATAGCTAACCTGTAAGCTTCCAAGGAAGGAAAAGAAGAAAAAAAGGTAAAGGCAAGGCCAAGAAAAAGAAAAAAAGGGGAAAGATATAGCCTTGCTCCCCTTCAAGGCGCTAACCTTATAGCCTCACGCTGAGGCGTGCCTAGGCGTGCCTCAAGCGGGCTTTTTTAAATTAAAGATGTTGTACGAGGAGGTTAGGGTGGGTAACATGGAGGGGACATTGATCTATAACTAAAACTTTGTGGCGAGGTGCTTTATGATGGTGGGCGATTCTGTGGCGGTGGGTAATGTTGCCAATGTAGGTGGCTATTGTGGAGGGTATTGTTGGGAATAATGTGGAGGGTTTTGTGGTGGTGGGTAATGTTGTCAATTCGGGGGGCACGAGGGAAGGTTCGAATTATTCCCAGGTTCATGTTGTGATTCGTCCCCAGTAAGTAAATACATAAATAATTGTGTGTCATTAGGGTCCACATTATGCTCACCAACATGTAGTAAACAATTTTTAATTTTTAAGTTTAATAAGTAAAATTCACAAAAAGTTGAAGTAATATTCGAATTATTTTAACTAACCATGTGATTTAACATCTTATCATATGAATTACAACAAACTAATTTAACAGTTAATTCAACATGAACATACCAAGTTAAAGAAATATTTGACTAATTTTAAGTTGAACATGTAAATTCCAATAAACATGTCAAATGATTTTTATTTAAACACTATTCCATTCAAATTTCAAAATTGTAAATTTCACATATTTAATTTCCAAGATCAATTTTCATACACACATGTAAATTAAATTCCAACTTATGAACATTGTAAAGTATAAATTAGATTTCTAACTTCTTTAAAATTTAAGCATGTATATTCTTTAATCATGTTGTAATAATGTAATTTAAAGATTTCTATTTTAAATATTAAACTTATTACATAAACCTATAAAGATAAATTTTTAGCTTCTTTAAAATTAAAACATCTCAATGTTTACCTTTTATAATAATCTTATTAAGCTTACAAAGATAAAGTTTTAACATCTTTTAAAAATTAAACATGTTAAAGGATTTACCTTTTAAAACTATTCCATTCAAACATTTTCATATTTTGGTGCATAATAATTTCATTACAACTCATTCAAATTTCAATACTGTAAATTTCACATATTTAATTTCCAAGGTCAATTTCATACACACATGTAAATTAAATTCCAATTTATAAACATTGTAAAGTATAAATTAGATTTCTAACTTCTTTAAAATTTAAACATGTATATTCTTTAATCATGTTGTAATAATGCAATTTAAAGATTTGTATTTTAAATATTAAACTTATTACAAAAACCTATGAAGATAAATTTCTAGCTTCTTTAAAATGAAAACATCTCAATGTTGACTTTTTATAATAATCTAATTAAGCTTACAAAGATAAAGTTTTAAAATCTTTTAAAAATTAAACATGTTAAAGGATTTACCTTTTAAAACTATTCCATTCAAACATATTCATATTTTGGTGCATAATAATTTCGTTACAGCTCATTCAAATTTAAACATTTTAAATTTGACATATTTAATTTTCAAGTTCAATTTCATACACACATGTAAATTAAATTTCAACTTATAAACATTGTAAAGTATAAATTAGATTTCTAACTTCTGACTTCTTTTAAATTAAAACATCTCAATGTTTACTTTTTGTAATCATCTAATTAAGCATACAAAGATAAAGTCTTAACATCTTTTTAATATTAAACATGTTAAATGTTCAATTTAAAATAGGCATGAATGGCACAAATTGTTGACAATATGAACATGTTACTTATTAATTAAACATATAAACATATCTCACATGTATCCAACAATTAATTTCAACATCACAATTCAAACATACAAATTAAACTCATAACACATGATTTTTTAACATCTTTTTAAATTTGACAATTCAATTTCTTAACTTGTACTAAACTCTAAAACATATAAGCATATTAATTGAAACTTATAAACATTTTTTGATTGTATCCAACAACTAATTCCAACATCATAATTTTAAACTTACAAATTAAACACATTAATTTCAATGATTAACTTATAAATATTCACTTTTAAACATTTACATTTTTAACAAATTAAGAAAAATTCCAAATATTTAAACATATGATTAAAAATAAATGTGTATAACATAAAATAAAAATTTCTTATAAATTGCTTCACTTCACTTTACTTTTTCTTTGATTCTTCAACTTTCAAAAACACTTCCCAAATATCACTAACAACAAAACCACAAACAAAAATTATTAGCTCAAACATATAACTCAAAAAAGTTAATAATTTAATTTAAAGACATAAAAAAGCTATGACACTTACACAATTTTTTTCCTCTTCACTTCCAATACTCAGTATTTAATTTACAGCTGCAATGAGGGATTTTCAGATTGAGAGAATGAGAGATAATTTGAAATTGATTTTCACATTTTAGCACTTCATATTTTATAGACAAATATCACATTCAAAAAAAAATAAAATAACTCAATATAGCCGTTGGGTTGCAACTGCTATATTGCGGATCAGCCCAAAAAACAAAGCGGCCCCAGTCCAACGGCTCAATTTCGATTTTTTCCTTTTTTTTTTTTAGGCAAGACCTCCACAAAACGCATTGTTTGATTCGGCAAGGCTGTTGAAACGCCGCGCTTAATCCGCGCTACAGACCCAAAAAAAATCGTGGGACGGACCTGCTGGGCGTTCCGTCCCCTGTTTCTCGACACGCGTGTTCCCGGCTGCGTCAGACGCGTGTCCCCTCGGGCCCCAGTAGTTGCACGCGTGCCTGTGGCTGAGAGTGGCCTTATTCTCTCTTTATATTGCTCTGTTATGCAAGTCTGAATTTCTGATTACATTCATTTTGAAGGCCATTTCTAAAGCATGACCTTTCTCAAAGAATAGCTTTCATACTGAAAAAAATAGAAACCTGAACCTCAGTTTGGATGGATGTAGAATTTGGAAAGAATTGATGTTACACTTACAATTATTCCTTTGATTTTTTATGCTCTTCTCCCTCACTGGTCTAACACAGCCCTACTGGTGGTGTGCGATTAACATTAAACTTCGACTTCCCGTATTGAACTTGCCCGACAAAGCTATGTGATATGTATTAAACTTCGACGTCATTTCTTTCATCATGGCAATTGGGCTAAGTTAATGGTGTTTATCTGTTACAATAGGAACCCCGAGCCCAGTGACCTCATAGTATGAAAGGTGTAGTAAGGGCACAAGCACTGTTATTCACTTGATTGGGGAATATAGCTCGTGAATTTCTCAGAAATATGTAGCATAGAAGGGATCCCAACTCCTAGCGACTTGCTCTTAAATGAAAGGACCACTTTATTTTAAATCTAATTATGAGTCACTTGGAGCTGACGCCTTGTAGTGC
This sequence comes from Carnegiea gigantea, assembly GCA_029747015.1. Lineage (NCBI taxonomy): Eukaryota > Viridiplantae > Streptophyta > Magnoliopsida > Caryophyllales > Cactaceae > Carnegiea > Carnegiea gigantea. The sequence continues at coordinate 231,423 of JAKOGI010000457.1, forward strand.
CATTTATCTAACAATCGTGTTACTTTAGTATGGTGTCACTGGTTCTGAGTGACGAATGCCCTTGGTTAAATGAGTCTGACATTCTCCTTCATATTCTTTTGTCCCGTTCCTCAATCCTCTTTGCATTATAGATCTGAAATTGCATCATCTTAGTTTTGTGTTTTCGTAGTCTCCCCATTTAGCCATTAGCAGTGCTGTGATTACACCAGGTTGGTCGTTGAGATGTGTATTTTTTGCAGAAATGGTATCCAGTAGCGAAGACTCTAGCAGAGAAGGCCGCCTGGGAATTCTCGCAAAAGCATGGCTTGGATGTGGTTGCAATCAACCCAGCGACATGTCTTGGTGCTCTCTTGCAGCCTGTCTTGAATGCAAGCTGTGCTGTATTGCAGCAGCTGCTTCAGGGGTCAATAGACACTCAGGAGTACCATTGGCTGGGAGCTGTGCATGTTAAAGATGTAGCGAGGGCTCAGGTCCTGCTATTTGAGACCCCCACTGCTTCTGGCAGGTATCTTTGCACCAATGGTATCTACCAGTTTGGCGATTTCGCTGCCAAAGTCTCTGAACTCTTCCCAGAATATCCAGTTAACAGGTACAGCTCTTCTCTTTTTCTTTGGTTCTTTTGATGCTTTTCTGGCATTTTATAAGTATGTTTGTGCTTAGTTTAAAAAAGTCCACCTGAGGCACGCCTAGGCGCTCCTCAGTGTGAGGCTACCAAGTCATCGCCTCGGAGGGATGAGGTACACCTTAAGGATGCAAGACTAGATTTTCCCCCCTCTACTGCTTTTTCTTAGCCTTCTCCTTACCTTTTTTCTTGTTTTCTATCCTTGGGAGCCAAAAGTGAGCTATACTTGTACCACAAGTGTGTGTATTGGGGGAACTACGACGATTAGATAATGTATCTTAATGGTATTTGCGTTGTTAGTGGTTACATTGATGTCTAATTGCTTTTTAATGCACTGCAAAATTTGCTTTGTGAAATGTGAATGACTTCTAAAAACTTTTGCATAGAAGTGCGCCTCGCATCCTGCACCTTCGCCTGACGCCTTGCGCCTTGTGATCCTATGCTGCTTAGTGCGCTTCGTGCCTTTTAAAACTAAGCGAAATATGCCTATGAAATGTTAAAAACTTTTAAAAAATTTTGCATAGAAGTGCGCCTCACATCAATGATGCGTGCGCCTTCACCTCGCGCCTTGCGCTTTGGAATCCTATGTGCCTCATTGTGCCTTTTAAAACAAAGGTTTGTGATAGATTTATGTGAGTTCCATAGTCTTCATTTATAGAGCAGAGCATTCATTTTTCTTGGAATCTAGTGTTATGGTGAGCTGGTATATGCTTATTGCATTTTGCTTCATGGCATCTTGGGATCCTTCAGCATTTTGTGATTTCTGGGACCATGTGCTTGATATTTTTGGAATTTCATGTATAATTATACAATCTGTCAGCTTGAGCATTAGTTTCTCACTCATTATGATTGCGTAACAACTTGCATACCCTTCATGTAGAAGGCTATTGAATTATTGAAGATCATCTTCTTATGTTGTCAATTACTATCTTGAGTTCTTGACATCTCTAGTGCGTTTCTTGGGAGATATTGGCTGCATACTAAGCATGCAATCATATTATGATTGCTTGAAATGTATTCATTGTCCATAAGAAAATTTCATTCCCTGCTTACTTTGTAACAGAAAAAGGAAGAGAAGGGAAAGGAAAGGAGATCTTCATTGTCACGTCATCCATAATTTAACAAATAAATATTACAAATACCAGTGCGAATGATGGGAATTTATCGCCTGTGTTGTTGGGTGGTTGACATTTCTTGTATCACTTGAAACACTTTATTAAAGACTTCTGGAGCTTCTCCGTTTGCACACACCATCTCAGTTATCTAGTTCGTAAATCATTATTGAGGAAACACGCTGCATATTGCAGTTTGTGATCAACTTATCCTTCATGCTCTTCATTTCTCTTTTCCTCCCTCCTAAAAAAATATTATCCAAACTATTTATACATTAAACCTATTTCTTCTTCGGAGCTTCTAGGATGAAAATGCACACTATTAGATGGCAATGTAATCCAACTCAAAAGAACAAACGTGCACACATTACGTGACTGTACATATAAATTACTAATCCTGTTGTGATTCAACTTGGTTGTAGCGCTTACCCAACTAGGACCTGACCTGAGAGCAGCCCCAATTCTTTTTCTTCTTTTCAATCGTAAACCAAACTGATCGAACTCCTTGAAGTCTTGCCTATGGCTGGTTGTGGGTGACAGTTGTTGATAGCATTATCTGTACAGTTTGAAAGATGTTGGCTATCTACTGCTTACGTAAAGAAGTATACAATTTATTGAGACATCATGCCTTGGCCCAATTAATGATCCCAAGTTGAAAGAAGCCTGCGGAAACTTTCTATTGATTATTGTCTGTCATGTTCTTGGAGTGATCATGGCATCACAATCCCGGTAATTTCTTTCTTTCCCTTATTCATGCCAAGAACTCCAGAAGTTGTTTGGGGTACAGGGAGAGTTTTTGTTTTGTCCGGCTTACATGCATGCCCCTTTTGTGGAAAATGTATGTTGCCTATGGCACAGAGAAAGAGAAGAAGATGCTATGGCATAATGCCAGTACAACTTCCTTTTTGTCCTTCTGGTTGGAGCAAGATGCTCCAATGCTCTGAGAATCTTTGTGAAGTTTTTGCATCTTTGGGATTGTGTGATGTATACCTGGTGCCTTTTGGTGATGATAGCTATAGCCTTTGGGGGAATCTGCAGTTCTTTTTCAAATGTGACAGAAGTTTTCTGATCCTTTTTATTTTAGCAAAAGGACATTTTGTTTGCTTATGCTGCTTTTATGCTTTTTGCTGATATAGTTCTTTCATTAGGGTTTTCTTTTATCCTCTCTTGTGTATAGTCCTTCTGAGCCACATGTTCACACTTTCTGTTTAGGTTGGGTGTGGGGGTTGGGGGGAGTTCTTTGGAAGTTTGTCAGTCAGCATGCTCTGTGGGCTTCTTAAAGAAAAATCATTGTAGTTGTACCTATTTCTAGCTCAATCATTCATATTTTCTTAAAATTTCAGAAATCATAGCTGAAAGTTTATGCTCACTTGACTTTACCTCCACTGCTATGAGAAAACAAAGCAGATAAAAGCATGATTTTAGAGTCCAACTTGTGTTGCTTTCTGTCTCCATTTGCTACCCTTTCACATGAGTATCTGTATGTGATCTTTGCATAAACAGAGGCTAGTTTGTGGTGGTTTGTCAATATACATCATTGGAGCTGGTCATATTACCTTGCAATTTTCTTTTTGTTTCTGTGAGTTTGCCTGTATTTCTGTGCTTCAAATTTCACCATTAGTTGCAGTAGTCCCTGTAGAATTCCTCTCTCCTTGGTACTTGGAGAGCAGAATGGTGATTCTCTATTTTTCTGTAGGTTAGTTTGAAATTCCAGTCGATTTGTACATTGAAATGCAGTTTTGTTTTCCTGAGTCTGGTGCTATATCAGGCATATCTGAGCTATTAAATGAACTGCTATGCATTCAGGTTTGAAAGGGAAACCCAACCTGGCCTGTTGGCATGCAAAGCTGCGACCAAGAGATTGCTCGACCTCGGTCTAGTGTTTACTACTCTTGAAGAAGCAATAAGGGTGTAACGGCCCGAACCTAATATTCATTTAACGTTAGTTTGAATCATGTTAATCCCCAATTAAGCCGGTTGGGCACCGCATTTCAAATCAGCATTTTATATGCATGTCTATATATATATATATATATATATTTGTTTGTGCATTGCAGGTTGAAACGACGACGTGACCTCAAACGGAACAATATTAAACTCCTTAATAATAATAATAAAAAAGAAGAATAATAGTGATAATAATAGTCATAATAATAATAATTCACAAAAAAAAAAAAACCGAAACACACACACACACATAACCGACATATTATTCACAAAACCAAAACCAACACAAATTAAAAATGCAAACGCTCACCTTCTCTCTCCTCACTCTGCTCTCTGCCTCACAGAAGCCCGACCCCCCTTCTTCTTTTCCTCCTCTGTTTCGTTCGCCGGAAAAGGGGCACCTCCCCGGCCACCGGACGTCGCCCTAAGCAGCACCACCGGCCGACACCTACCCAGCCACCATCTCCCTGTTCGGCTTGCTCTGTCACGTCGCCCCCCCTGTTCGGCCTGCCCTGTCGCGTGCCCCCTGCTGCCCGGCCATATTCACCGGCGAGCCAGCGTCGCCGGCCATCATCGTCAGGCCCCGCCGACCGTAGCTGCTCCTCGCCACCCTTAGCCGGCCCCATTAACCCTCCCTTCAAAGTATTTTGGTTGGTTAGCCGGCCCCATTAACCCTCCCTTCAAAGTATTTTGGTTGGTTAGTGAGTTGAAAGGTGAGAACCCTAAATCCCACTTCATTCAATTTTGGCCTTTTATGCTGAGGTTTTGTGTGTAAATGGAGTAATTATCATTGATAAGTGATTTGTTTGTGAATTGCTTGAGTTATTATGGACGGTTGGATTGAATTGTAAAGTGAGAGTAGTGATGAGTGAAGGTTGAAGAGGATACTTGATCCTAGGTTGTTGTTCATGAAGATGATGATGATTATTAGATTGATTTCATGAAGAATTTGAGAGGTTGTGAGGGTTAGCATCAATTCAAGTTAAAACGAAGTTAGTTTAACGTATGTAGCATCGATTCAAGTTAATTAGTTAATGCCTGAAAAAGAATTAAAAACGAAGTTAGTTTAACGTGCTTAGCCTCGATTCAAGTGAATTCGTTAATGGATGAAAAAGAATTAGAAACGAACTTATATTAACGTGTGTAGCTTCGATTCAAGTTATTTAGCTAATATATGAAAAAGGATTAAAATAGAAGTCCTTCCATTCGAGTTAATTAATCGAAGGAAGCAAATGAACTAATTTCACGGTTAATTAAATGTGTTTAGCTTCGAATAACCGTGAAAGAGTAAGTGAAAGGGGTCAGTAAAACCAATTGTAACTTATTGAAGATCGTATTGTATGGTCATAAATCTATTGAAGAGGTGGTACTTGACGTAGAAAAATATGAAAAGCCGTATGGCTTAGATGGGTTATGTTATGTATGTTATATTTGACGGGAATTAGAGCAGAATGTACGTTGGGCGAGCAATTAAGGTCATGAACTCCCTATCTTGAGGTCGTGCCTTAATTAAAGCTGAAGTAAAGTTTATTAAGTTACTGATGGGTGAATGTTCTTGTATACTATGTTCAACGATGAATGTAGCCTAATTTCACATTGAATGAATGTTGGAGTCATGACCTTGATGGGTTGGAGTTTAGGTCCTAATTTAGGTTCTAATCAACTCTTGCTTAGTTAATGATTTGCGTAATTAGTTAGCAAGTATTGACCAGATATGTGATGCCATGAAGGTAATGGGTTAAAGTTCTGGAGTTGTGCTTTAAATAAAGTATGAGCGTGAGTGAGATGGAGCTGATGAGGTTAAGAGCATTACAAAGAGGATAACTGAGGAGATGATACGAGTGCGGTGATAGAATGTTGTAAGATGGGGTTGTGCTATTGACATAAAGTCAGTGATATAAGGTTCAGTGTTTGGGGGTAAAGAACAGAACGAAACTGAGCTAAGTTGATTCAAATGAACCTTTGGTTGCAATTGACCAAAACTAAATCAATAACGGCGGTTCGGTGATAGGAACCCATAACCGTAATAATAATCATAGCGTAAGGTGTGATTATAAAAATTTATATAGCAATTAGCAATTACAATAACATTACTAATAATAACAACGTTAACAAACATATTGATAACAATGATTTACAATGGCCTTAAGGCTAAACATGCAACGAAATGACAATAACCATGAACTTCTATCCTTAATTTAAAACGTAATGGTGATAACCCCGTTAGTTATAAACACACAGCTAGTTACAAATACCATTAAGTTGAGAAATTTAATAAACTTCGTAATGTTGCACTAATGGGGGTCAACTAAAATATTGGAAGCAGGAATGAGGCCACATCGGTCGCTTCAAGCTGCCAGCACACATGCTCCATTATAAAAGGGAGAGAATTTCAAAAAAAAAAGATCAGGTACGTACATTGCCTGTGTTCTTCAAAAACTCACATGTTTCTCAATCATGAAAAATCAATATAATGCTCCTTTAAGGAATCAGTTTGCTCAATATTTTGTCACATAAGCAAGTGGCCCCGTCAATGCTCAATCATCAGGGCTTATGCCCTTCAATTTACCCGCGCGGCTGCAACTCAGGCTCTCCGATCGGCCTGGGAGGTGTGCACCTATCTCAAGATCGCAGCAGACGTCAACAAGGGGTCCACTTTCAGATAATAATCAGCAAATCAGTTTTACATATACATTCTCTCCTCCCCTGTTTGCAAATCAAAATGTTTTGAAATGCGGGCGCCCAACCATTTACATACAAAACTTATTTAACAGCATAGGAATGTGCGTACTGAGTTTCGGCTCATTATTCGAATGTTTTCATGTTTTCTGTTTTAGGTGAAGGATCAGTGCAGAGCCCTCTTTCTGATAAGTCAGAGGAATGCGAGAAATGAGCAAGGACCACCGTTTACTGCATGTTAGCTAGCTACTGCTCACAGTGATTTATAGGCTAGCCTCCCTAAAAACCCCGCTGGTTGTACATTATTTTGAGGATTGTATTAGCTGGTAAATGTTAGTCATACGCTGAGTTAACAGGTATACTGATATGTTCTAAGGAATGCTAGTGGTTGAAAGTATGTTTAATGGCGTTCTAATGCATGTGGTTTTCAAGTAGCCTTGTTCCGTCAAGGAAGGGAGGTAGCGTCCTCATTCACAAGACTTCCGCTGCAAATCGATGGTAATTAGGCAATTACGTTAGACTAGTCAGACATTGTCAATTTGGGGGCGTTACAGTTGTGGTATCAGAGCCAGGTTAGCGAATCACTGTGAGCAATAGGATGCTTGAGGGTTAGGTTGTGAAGATACGGACCTAGATGTGATAGTTCGTTTGCGTAAGGTGTGTATATGAGAGGTATTTACAGGCTAACCTAACTAGGAGCAGTGAAGTAGTTCACGTTCCGCTTTTTGAGTTGAGTTAAATTCAGCCTTAGTTTTGTATAGTTATTGCTTTATCGTGATGTCATGCAGCATTAGGTGATAAACCTTGTTCGTGCATTTCAGTATGTCTACAAACAACGATCAAAATAACCAGGGAGGTGAATCTCAGAACTCAGGAAATCAGAAAAATGAAAACTCCCAACAGAACCTTAGTGAAAACCCAACTGTGGCCCTAGAAGCATCTGGTAACGTGGAAGATCAGAATTACTGGAAAAACTTGGTAATTGAGTTAATGAAAAGGATCCCTGCTGCGCCATTAGGGTCTCAGGTACTTCCAGAACACCCTCCAAAGTCAGATAAGCTGGCGGATAGGGTAGCTCGACGCAATCCTAAGGTTTATGATGGAAATCTAGACCTTGTAGAACTGGAAGATTGGATTAGGGGAATGGAAAAAATCTTTGCAGTAGTTGAAGTTCCTGAAGAGAAAAAGATAAATATAAGGACTTTTTATTTAGCTGGCGAAGCAGACATTTGGTGGAGTACTGTGAAAAACAAATTACAAGGGCCTGAGCTTACGTGGGCAAAATTTCTCGAGGAACTTAGGGCTAAGTTTTATCTAATCACAGTTCAACGACAAATGGAGAAAGAGTTCATGGAATTAAAGATAAGCGGTAATATGACCGTAACGCAATATGCCCGGAAGTTTATGGAATTATCAAGATTTGTTCCAGATTTTGTAGCATCCGAAAAGCTGAAAATGAGAAGGTTTGAAGAAGGCCTAGCTTTTTATATTCGGAATCAATTGGCGGGTCAACCAATTCAAATATATCAGGAATTGTACGAAAGAGCTGCTGAGGTGGAACGAGTGAAGGGGGAATTAAGGGTTTTAAACCTAGGAAATCAAAAAAGGAAATGGGATGACCGTAGTGCCTCAAGCGATAGTGTGGTTCAAAAGAGAACCGCTGCTGGCCCTGCTAAAAGCCGTCCAGTAGCATCAACCGAACCTTGCGCCAAGTGTGGGCGGACAAATCATACTACAGTTGAGTGTCATGTCGGTACTAACAAGTGTATGTGGTGTGGAAGCCCCAACCATTCAACTATCACTTGTCCTAGAAGGCAGAGGGCCGTAGAAAAGGGAGTCGTAAGGCCTATACAACCCCCACGTCAAGAACCCCTGCCCTCTAAACCCTCAACGGCAGGACGAGCATACATAATGAGCAAAACAGAAGCTGCAGCCTCTGGTATGGTCATCACTAAAATTCCCTTTTTATTCAAGTCATTTTGTACTTTATTTGATTTAGGTGTGATGCACTCTTATCTATCTATTCATGCTGCATTGAATTATCTTTGGGGGGAAAAAAAAGAGAGAGAAAACAAAACAAAGCAAGCAAAAACATTAACGGGTGAACTATGGGACTAGTTTGGCAAGTAAGCAGGTGACAGAATGCCTCGTTCCTTGCAAATGTGTTTCTATTGAAGTTGCTGAGCATGAGTTCCTTGGGAATTTGAATCAATTTGATATATCGAAGTCCAATATAGTCTTGGAAATGAGCTAGTTGACTGTACATTAGGCAAGCATAAATGGCAAAGCCCTTAAGGTGACTTTGAGAGTCAAGAAGGCCAAGAAGTATGTTTCTGGGGGAAAGACTTAGGAAGGAGTATTCTGAAGGTTCAACCATGAAGGCAGGTTAGTGCTGAAATGAGTGTGCATAGGGTATGCGTATTATGCTATTGGAAATTGCATGATGTTTCCCTGAGGAATTGTCAGGTTCACAAATCGATTTCAAAATTGAGTTGATTCATGGTGCAAATCCTATTCGAAAGCTTCTTAAGGGATGACCTCGACCGAGCGTAAGGAATTGAAAACCTAGTTGCATGAAATATTACAAAAAGGATTTATCATATCAGGCCCAGTGTGCCACCTTCGGGAGCTCCAGCGTCATAAGTAGTGGAAAAAGATGGAACACCAATGTTATACATAGATAATTGGGAGTTAAATAAGATGACCGTTAAGGATAAGTACCCTTTTGCTTAGGATAGATGAATTGTTTGGTCAATTGTAAGGAGCTTATCCTCAAAAGGGAAAAATGGTTACGAAATCCGGGGGCAGAAAGAAGAAGTTTACGAGTTTTAAGGAAGGATATTGGAGAAAACGTAGCTAGATGTTGAAATGGAAAAAAAAAACCAAAAAAAAAAAACAAAAACAAAAAACAAAAACAAAAAGAGAGTGAAGGCTAAGCATCCGCGCCCTGCAGGCACAGTAAGACCTATAGAAATTCATCCTAGTAATTTCAGTGGATTTTATTATGAAGTTATCATTTTTGATTTTACGAAGGACATTGCTTTGGGTCATTGTGGATTAATTCACCAAATCTACTTATTTTATACCAATTCATGACACTTGGGGGTATAAACATATTAGCACCTTTATATGTCAGGGGACCGAGAGCATATAGCGTCATACTTTGAGTCCTTACCATATAGATTCAACCCCCCTATGCAATTGTATTCTTTTACCAGATTTATACTTTATTCACTCGGTCCAATTTCACCCATCGCCTTTCTCATGCCGATCGCACTTAGATGACCACCTTGTTGTAACTCCATGATGCTTATTCCGCTTGTAATACATTGGCTGAATCCAAATGCGATGAAATCATCTTTTGCTCTAAACAGGAGTCATGTGTACACGTCGAGAAGTGGTAAGAGACATTCGGTATGTTAATTTGTGAGGTGACAAGGTATTATGATATACTTAAGGTTCAAAAATTATTCTGTATGGCCCTGTGAGCCACATTATTGTTTATTTTTGAGATGTAAACCCCATTACTCCGGATGTGTGATCCATTGAGTTGTACCTTTCACTTATTTTATTCTACTGTACATTGGGTGATGTACTCCGAGCGTGTGGCCCGTAGAGTGGTGATCTCCGGCGTGTGACCGTTGAGCTTGATTTGGTCTCTTTCTGTACCTATTGTCAATGTAGGGATTGAAATGTAAGGCTTTAAGCCTGGAAAATGGCCAGTTTTCAGGGGAAATTCTGCCCGTATCACCCCAGGATTTAAGGAAAAAATTAATCCTCCTAACTTAAAGTCAGAATATATCACATGAGAACAGAAGCAAGTGGTTCACCTAGTAGATTTACCAGCAAGTTTTGAGCGTATACAAAGCGTTTGTACATCTTACAACTTCAAAGGAAACCTAGATTCATGATGCTTCACATGATTATAACAGGACCGACACCCATGTTCATTTAAAGTTCAATAACTGTTTCTTTCCAGAATACAATCATCGTTCCTTTGCAAATACAAGTTTCGAGGACGAAACTTAATTTAAGGGGGGAAGGTTGTAACGGCCCGAATCTAATATTCATTTAACGTTAGTTTGAATCATGTTAATCCCCAATTAAGCCGGTTGGGCACCGCATTTCAAATCAGCATTTTATATGCATGTCTATATGTATATATATATATTTGTTTGTGCATTGCAGGTTGAAACGACGACGTGGCCTCAAACGGAAAAATATTAAACTCCTTAATAATAATAATAATAAAGAAGAATAATAGTGATAATAATAGTCAAAATAATAATAATTCACAAAAAAAAAAAACCGAAACACACACACACACATAACCGACATATTATTCACAAAACCAAAACCAACACAAATTAAAAATGCAAACGCTCGCCTTCTCTCTCCTCACTCTGCTCTCTGCCTCACAGAAGCCCGACCCCCCCTTCTTCTTTTCCTCCTCTATTTCGTTCGCCGGAAAAGGGGCACCTCCCCGGCCACCGGACGTCGCCCTAAGCAGCACCACCGGCCGACACCTGCCCAGCCACCATCTCCCAGTTCGGCTTGCTCTGTCACGTCGCCCCCCTTGTTCGGCCTGCCCTGTCGCGTGCCCCCTGCTGCCCGGCCATATTCACCGGCGAGCCAGCGTCGCCGGCCATCATCGTCAGGCCCCGCCGACCGTAGCTGCTCCTCGCCACCCTTAGCCGGCCCCATTAACCCTCCCTTCAAAGTATTTTGGTTGGTTGGTTAGTGAGTTAAAAGGTGAGAACTCTAAATCCCACTTCATTCAATTTTGGCCTTTTATGCTGAGGTTTTGTGTGTAAATGGAGTAATTATCATTGATAAGTGATTTGTTTGTGAATTGCTTGAGTTATTATGGATGGTTAGATTGAATTGTAAAGTGAGAGTAGTGATGAGTGAAGGTTGAAGAGGATATTTGATCCTAGGTTGTTGTTCATGAAGATGATGATGATTATTAGATTGATTTCATGAAGAATTTGAGAGGTTGTGAGGGTTAGCATCAATTCAAGTTAAAACGAAGTTAGTTTAACATATGTAGCATCGATTCAAGTTAATTAGTTAATGCCTGAAAAAGAATTAAAAACGAAGTTAGTTTAACGTGCTTAGCCTCGATTCAAGTGAATTCATTAATGGATGAAAAAGAATTAGAAACGAACTTGTATTAACGTGTGTAGCTTCGATTCAAGTTATTTAGCTAATATATGAAAAAGGATTAAAATAGAAGTCCTTCCATTCGAGTTAATTAATCGAAGGAAGCAAATGAACTAATTTCATGGTTAATGAAATGTGTTTAGCTTCGAATAACCGTGAAAGAGTAAGTGAAAGGGGTCAGTAAAACCAATTGTAACTTATTGAAGATCGTATTGTATGGTCGTAAATCTATTGAAGAGGTGGTACTTGACGTAGAAAAATATGAAAAGCCGTATGGCTTAGATGGGTTATGCTATGTTATATTTGACGGGAATTAGAGCAGAATGTACGTTGGGCGAGCAATTAAGGTCATGAACTCACTATCTTGAGGTTGTGCCTTAATTAAAGCTGAAATAAAGTTTATTAAGTTACTGATGGGTGAATGTTCTTGTATACTATATTAAACGATGAATGTAGCCTAATTTCACATTGAATGAATGTTGGAGTCATGACCTTAATGGGTTAGAGTTTAGGTCCTAATTTAGGTTCTAATCAACTCTTGCTTAGTTAATAATTTGCATAATTAGTTAGCAAGTATTGACCAGATATGTGATGCCATGAAGGTAATGGGTTAAAGTTCTGGAGTTGTGCTTTAAATAAAGTACGAGCGTGAGTGAGATGGAGCTGATGAGGTTAAGAGCGTTATAAAGAGGATAATTGAAGGAGATGATACGAATGCGGTGATAGAATGTTGTAAGATGGGGTTGTGCTATTGACATATAGTTAGTGATATAAGGTTCAGTGTTTGGGGGTAAAGAACAGAACGAAACTGAGCTAAATTGATTCAAATGAACATTTGGTTGCAATTAACCAAAACTAAATCAATAACGGCGGTTCGGTGACAGGAACCCATAACCATAATAATAATCATAGTGTAAGGTGTGATTATAAAAATTTATATAGCACTTAGCAATTACAATAACACTACTAATAATAACAACGTTAACAAACGTATTAATAACAATGATTTACAATGGCCTTAAGGCTAAGCATGCACCGAAATGACAATAACCATGAACTTCTATCCTTAATTTAAAACGTAATGGTGATAACCCCCTTAGTTATAAACACACAGCAAGTTACAAATACCATTAAGTTGAGAAATTTAATAAACTTCGTAATGTTGCACTAATGGGGGTCAACTAAAATATTGCAAGTAGAAATGAGGCCACATCGGTCGCTCCAAGCTGCCAGTACACATGCTCCATTATAAAAGGGAGAGAATTTCAAAAAAAAGGATTAGGTACGTACATTGCCTGTGTTCTTCAAAACTCACATGTTTCTCAATCATGAAAAATCAATATAATGCTCCTTTAAGGAATCGGTTTGCTCAATATTTTGTCACATAAGCAAGTGGCCCCGTCAATGCTCAATCATCAGGGCTTATGCCCTTCAATTTACCTGCGCGGCTGCAACTCAGGCTCTCCGATCGGCCTGGGAGGTGTGCACCTATCTCAAGATCGCAGCAGACATCAACAAGGGGTCCACTTTCAGATAATAATCAGCAAATCAGTTTTACATATACACTCTCTCTCCCCCCCTGTTTGCAAAGCAAAATGTTTTGAAATGCGGGCGCCCAACCATTTACATACAAAACTTATTTAACAGCATAGGGATGTGCGTACTGAGTTTCGGCTCATTATTCGAATGTTTTCATGTTTTCTGTTTTAGGTGAAGGATCAGTGCAGAGCCCTCTTTCTGATAAGTCAGAGGAATGCGAGAAATGAGCAAGGACCACCGTTTACTGCATGTTAGCTAGCTGCTGCTCACAGTGATGTATAGGCTAGCCTCCCTAAAAATCCCGCTGGTTGTACATTATTTTGAGGATTGCATCAGCTGGTAAATGTTAGTCATATGCTGAGTTAACAGGTATACTGATATGTTCTAAGGAATGCTAGTGGTTGAAAGTATGTTTAATGACGTTCTAATGCATGTGGTTTTCAAGTAGCCTTGTTCCGTCAAGGAACGGCGGTAGCGTCCTCATTCATAAGACTTCCGCTGCAAATCGATGGTAATTAGGCAATTACGTTAGACTACTCAGGCATTGTCAATTTGGGGGCGTTACAAAGGGAGACTGTTGAGAGCTTGAAGGCCAAAGGTTTCTTGAATTAGCCAAAACTAAATGCGTAAATGCTTTCAAACATGTGTACTGTTCCAAAAGCAGGCAACTTTGGGGGGTTGGGGGGAATTTTTTAGAAGTAAAATGATAAGTGTCTTGCCATAAGGCACTCTTTAAGCGTCTTACTTTTGCTTAAAAATCATATTATTATATATTTAAATTGATAAAAATAGTATAATTGAACAGTGAAAGCACACTGCAAGTTATAAAATATGTACAATCATCTTTTTATCCATAATCTACCACCTTTCTAAAATACATATATCAGATGCCCTCGCAAATAGGGTTGATCCGGTTATGATCTTATTTAATATTTTATCGACGTAGCTGACAAGTATTTAAGCTTAGCAAATTCATAACTAAGCATAATCATTAAAAATTGGTGATTTTAAATGATAAAATATGTTAATTTTGGATTAGACAATACATTTAAAAGTATCTTATCGTAAGACATATATCATCACTCTTCTTTAGAAAATCGTAAGCTGCCCTTGCAGTACCCTTGGTGTATTTATTCATGTTTATTTTGTATGTCCAAATTGGCAAGTGATCATCACCAATAAGGCAACGAAGATCAATTTTCTTTATCATTTCTCTGCTTCTTACTTTTACATTGTTGACTATACCCAAGCAATGGCTACAACAACAACTACTACTCCCAGTGTGGGTCCCGCTTTTGTGGGGTCTGGGGAGATCTAGATGTAGGTAATCTTACCTCTACCGACAATCTTGCCCGTAGAGAGGCTGATTCCAAGAGACCCACAAAAATAAGATTTTGTGAAAACATTTTACAGAAGAAAGATTTTGTGAAAACATTTAATGGAGAAAAACTAAAGATAAATCGCAGGGAATGAATTAAGAAATACGAAAAAATCAGGTGGCAGTGACTATATGAACATAAGTACAACAAGGTAGAGGAAGATACTGTACCTTAACAAACAGAGGTAGGCAAATAATGTCTCTTATCAGACGTATGAACTTTCTGCATGCAAACATGACATACGAAAAAAATCACAACCAAACCCACTTTACTGCGACCGAGTGACTAACTGCGAGGCTAACTCTTTGCGATCTAAGATCTTAATCCTATCCCGCAATAGTCTCCTATCCTGAGCCATGTCCTTCGATAATCCTACAACTTTCAAATTCTCTCTAATCACCTCGTCCAAACTCTTCTTTGGTCGTCCCTTCCCTCTTTTACCTTTGGGAATGTTAATTCTCTCACATCTCCTCAGTGGAGCGTCCGCGCTCCTTCTTTTCATATGGCCAAACCATCTCAATCTTATTTCTCTCAACTTATCTTCGATGAGGATCACTTTAACTAAGTCCCTAATAACTCCATTACTAATTCTATCCATTCTCGTGTAACCACACATTCATCTAATCATCCTCATCTCTGCTACTATTAACCTTTGAACCTGAGTCTTCTTTATAGATTAACACTGCGATCCATATAACACAGCAGGTCTAAGTACCATACGATAAACTTTGCCTTTTAAGCCTACAGACATTCTTCACAGCACACCTGAAGCATACTTCCATTTTTGCCAGCCTACTTTTATGCGATGGCTAATATCTTCGTCAATGTCTCCTTCATGATGAATGAGCGAGCCTAGATATTTAAACTTCTTCACCTTTGGTATCTACTTCCCCTCATTGGTGACTTCTCTCATCGTATCTTCCCTTCCACTGAAGCAGCAATGAAGGTATTCAATCTTCGATTTACTAATTGTAAAACCTCTAGACTCCAATGTATGTCTCTATCGCTCCAGTTTTCCATTAACTCCCTCCCCGATCTCATCAACAAGAACAATGTCATCTGCTAATAACATACACAAGGATAACTCATCTTGAATCCCTTTTGTAAGTTCATCCATAATTAGAGTGAAAAGAAAAGGGTTTAAAGCGGAACCCTGATGCAGGCCCTTACCAATGTAGAAGTCATTGGTAACCCTTCCTGACGTCCTAACACTCATCCTATCTCCCTCATACATATCCTTAATAATTCGAATATACACCGGAGACACTCCTTTCTTTTCCAAGCATTTCTATAACACCTCACACGTAATTCTATCATATGCTTTTTCCAGGTCAATGAACACCATATGAAGATCTACCTTTCTACCTCTATACAATCCCCTGAACCTTCTAAGGAGGTAAATCGCCTCTGTGGTTGACCTACCAGGTATAAAACCAAATTGGTTTTCTGTTATGGAGATATCTTTTCACAACCTTTTCTCAATCATTCTCTCCCACAACTTCATGATATGCTCGAGCAATGGCTACATGTAAGAAACTGCATACTATGAAAATATTTTTCCCTACCACCCGTGAGATATAGAGAGCTTCCGCATAGGTATTCCTTCAGGAAGAGCAAGTTAATCACACAATTTCATATATCAGGAATTCTTGTATTGTAGCTCCCAACATGGTGCTCCCAGATCCAGCAAGGCCTCCCCCAAAACCCCCCCCCCCCAAAAAAAAAAAAAACCGAATTCTCTCTTTTTGATTTGCTTTTCTTTTCCACACATATAGAGCAGTCGTACATAGCATTGCACAAACGGGAAGGATAATAAAATTTGCCCATGTTGTATGGACCTAATAATGAGTTTTCCAATTTGAAATATATCGAATATCCAGTTTTCTGAAGTTAGAGCCTCTAGAAAGTTTTCAATATAATAGTATGTACCTTCGTGTAATTGATTGTGGCATCCCTGCAGTGATGCGACAGTATTGGAAATTTTATCCTTGAAGACAGCACACATGAGGTTCAATCAGTTTCAGAGAATTAGGTCGAGGATGATGCATAAAAGTACAACGTAGCCTTCCAAAGTGATAGATTGCCCGTTTTACCGTTTACGTTGCTTGCAAATTTGGCTCTTTTCTGGGGCACGTGATTTAGCACATTTAATGGAGTTTTTGGTGGGGTCCTCTGTCACCCTTAAACAGGCAAATTTAGTCCTGAAACCTAATACAAAAATCTTCTTCTAGCATGACTGTTTGGTATATGTATTCTTCTTGTTAGTTGTGTTCTTTCTCTGTTCTACAACAGTCCATGTGCTTTGCCCTCTTTTCTATCCTCAAATTTATGCCCCTCTGCTCTTTTGCAAAGGAGGAATATTTTCTTTTAGGCTTTGTCTGATCTTTAAAAAGTTTGATAAAAAAATTAAAGGAAAAAAATTATGAAAAAAAAAGTAAGAAGAAAATGAGTTTTTTTCTCTTGTTTGGATTGAGAAAAAATACAAAAATTTGGATTAGAGATTTGAATGTTGACGAATTACTTGAATCATGTTGATGTCATCTAAGTAATATGAGATTAGAGGAGATTGTGAATTTTTCTCAAGCTTTTCTCACAATTTTATGAGAAAAATTTTATCACTGATTTCTAACAATTTTTCCACCTAATTTTCCTCCATATTTTTTTTATTTGTGATTTTTTCTAAATCAAACACCAGAAAAAAATAACTTTTTTAATTTTTTTCTACTAAATTTTGAAGATCCAAACAGAGTCGTAAAGTAGAGACAATGAGAGAAAGTTTGAAGAGGCCCTAATCATGGTGGTTATTTTTTCTGGCATTGGCATGTGCATCAAATGATTGTGGCCCACCCCAGAAGAATAAATTATATTCTGTGCTCTTGATGCCCACTTGATAAAGGAAAAATAAAAAGAAGAAAAACTAACCACCCACACCACCATTAACTTCCGGCCTTCCTCTCTCTGTTAGTATTTATGGCTTTCTTCTCTTGTAAGTCTCTGCTGTAAAGAAGCAGCTTCAAAATATGAGCAGTCCAGCACCTTGCAGCAGATCTTGGTGAGCTTTTTTTCCCTCCTTTTTTTTTTTTGGGTCAACAACAACAGCAGCAAAACCCCATATTCATCCGACCTAAATAGGGCTTAGAATGATCTATATGTAGGTAGTCTTATAAAGAGGTTGTTTTTGATAGACCCACAGAAATTTTTGGGAATAAATTTCACTAATTAAAACATTTTGATGTTAGACTGCAAATGATTAGAAAGAAAGGAGAAATGATAAGAAAAAATATACATATGCAGGTTGTGATTTTCCCCCCACATCCTGTTTTTGATTTATTTCCTACACTTCATTGTTATGATAATGATTTATTTATTTATTTTTTTGGGGGGTTGTTTGAAGGTCGATAAGTGAAGACTCTCTGAGGAGATACGTAAAATATGCTAGTGAAAATTGCATACAAGAGCTGCTATCTGCTTCGGATTCAAGCAGCAACGGAAATGAGAGTGATGGGTGGAAGATTCTTACTCTGGTTGACGGCATGGAAATATCAAAGAGACGGTCAAGATCTTTCCACATCTTCCGAAGCCGCTGGCTTCTCAGATCAGTCGCTCCCCAGCAGTTCATTGCTGTTGCTAATGCCATTGATGCTGCCAAGGTTGATTCTTCATAATCTCAATGTTAATGGTATATTAGTATTCTTTCTCTTGTTGTACAAGGAGGTTAAAGGTCGATATATATAAAATTTGAACCTGGGAATAATTCAAAGTGCTTAGACAACTCTGTTAGCTGTCGCTTACTGTGATAGATTTTAGATGTTCATGCAATTTAGTTAACTTGTTGACCTGTTCATTCAGACACATGAAAAGGGGGGAAAAGACTTGTCCCGGCATTTCAAAATGTGTCTTAAAAGCCATCTCATTTAAGAAAATGATATGATATAAGGAAAAGATGTGCCAGTACAGTAGAAACCTAACAGGTCAAAAGAAAAACAAAATGGTAAAATAAAGATTGTGAATATTTGTAAATGTACAAGGAAAAAAAAAAAGTACCCTAAGGTGGAGCAATTCTTAGCAAGCCCTTTATCCTTAGGTGGAGCTTGCAGGGCAAGAAGATTAGTCACTGCAATCAGTGGTGAATACCTTTGGTTAAACTTTAAAAAAAAAATGTACAAAAAAAAAAAAAGAAAACAAAAACTAGTGTCTTCATACACTTTATCTTAGCCTTTCGACCAAAAGTCCAAGAAAGTTATGATCATATAGGCTGTGTCGGGAACTCGATGACTTCCTAAAATGAAACTGTTTAATTTAAGGTGAGTTCATTTAAAGTTGATTACCTTATCTTAGGCACAAGATCACTACTGATTTGATAATAGAGAATTGGGGACTATTTTTTTCCCCCCATGTTTGATTAGCTTATTTTATTTTATTTTATTTTTGGGGACTCATTAGCAATCATTAATTAAGGGGGAAAAAGTGAGAGAGAATCCTCTCTGTTTGTAGGAGTACAATTGTCTTATCACACCCCCAATTAGACATGACCTATACTGGTCTTATTATGATGATCAATGCTGTGATGATCTAAGTTGTTTAAAATGTGTTTAATTTTTGTATAAGAATCCTCTTATTGACTTGCTTGTTGCATTTTTTGATTTCTTGAATCAGCAATGGGACCGTGATTTGGTGGAAGCCAGGTATATAAAAGATTTAGAAGAAAATCTACGAGTGATACATCTTAGGTTTGGATATGGCTCCAAGCCTCTGTTTAAGAACAGAGAATTTATAGTTTACGAGCGCCGTGAGACCATGGATGATGGCACCCTGGTAAGTATATTCATCCCATCCCTATCATGGTATTCCTCCTTTTTTTGAGAATGGTGGGGGGTGGGTTGGTAGTACATGCCAATTTAATGGTTCGACATGGTAGCATCTCTATCAGTTGGGGGGGGGGGGGAAGCTTATGCTCTTCCTAACAATCGTTCAATTTTCAGAAATGGGCACTTAAAAGAGCTTATTGATACTGCCAGATGGTAAAGGGTGGCTCTTCTTTAAAGTTTTTACATCTATGATTGATGTTAGGGTGTATGGGAAGAGGAAAAATCTTCTAGTGATTTTAACCCAACTGCCTGAGTAAAGAAGAGACTTTCTTTCCCTACAGACCATCTATGAAAAGCTTATGTTCTTCCTAAAAGAACTGATGTTAATTGTTTCTTATTTATGCTTGATATATGACTAAATTGTGTTTCTCTTGCTTTTTTTATTAGACCTGACAAATGGGCCATTTGATTCAGGTATGGGTCGGGTTCAGTTGGGTTGGGTATGTTTCAGGCTAAGTGACATTTTGGGTCAGTTCAGTTTCGGTCGGTTCAGTTTGGTGCGGATCGACTTTGTGTCAACCGATTTTTGATCAAATACGCTTGTCATGCAAAATTAAGTAACTTTGTAACAATTTCAGACTGGGTATGGTCCGATTTGGGTCAATTCGGATTTCGGTTCACTTAGCCTATTTCGGATGTCAGGTCGGGTATGAATTCGGGTCGTTCGGTTCGAGTTTTGGATCTCAGGTCAGCTTTACCAGGTCTATGTTTGATAGTGGCTACATGGCTACTTTGATATCTGTACAGGCAAGACGTCATGTTCATAACAAAAATAAAATGGCATAAAATTTGTTGTTTTTTAACCCAAAAAAAAAGAAAAAAGAAAAGTTGAATGTCTTATGCAAGCATGAGACCGGGAGCTTTATTATTGTAGGTGGTTGCAGTGGCTTCACTCCCAAAAGAGATTGCAGCGGGATTATATCCCAAGCAAAACAATGCCATAAGAGGTTTATTATTGCAATCTGGATGGGTTGTGGAGAGGCTTCAGGATGATTCATGTATAGTTACCTACGTTGTTCAGGTGCCAATTCCTCCTGATCTTAGTCCAAACGGATCCCAATTGAAAAAAAGTAGCCTAATCAAACACCCTGGTTTAACCACTTGCTACATCAGTTAAGCTGGATCGAGCAATGTCAGACATTCCTATAACAATTACCTGGGCAAAATTAGCTCCTGCGAATTAAGTTTGAGAAACAATAATTAAGCCAACACCCTGACAACTTGGTTTAAAAGAAAATAAAATAATGAAATATGTATTAAAACAAGGGGAAGTTGCTGCTAATAATCTAAGCTATTGAGGGTATCAACACGAATAATCTGACATGAGAAAATTACAGCGAATAAGCTGACCTTTAACCCTATTTTTTATAACTATACTAGCAAAGAGTAGATGTAGCATGATTGTAAGTAGATGTAGCATGATCAGTATTGAAGTTAAAATTGCAAAGATACTCATGAAACTTTATTCCTTTTTTGAAATTAATCTAACCCTTTGTTTGTCTCTTGCTTTGTACAGCTAGATCCAGCAGGATGGCTTCCCAAGTTCTTTGTGAATCGGCTGAACACAAAGCTTGTTATGATTATTGAAAATCTTAAAAAAATAGCACTAAGTACCCCAATTGATGATGCTATATGATACTAAATCATATCATATGATAGTTTGTATAAAGTCATTGCAAAAAAAGCAGTGTCAATGCAGGACTGATGGTGAAATTTCAAATTAAAATGGTCCATATATTGATGTATATGCCATGTTTGCTAGTGATATCAGGGCCTCATATTCACTAATATTCCATCAGAAAATGATAAAACCCGAGTGGTCCAGTGGTCATTGTGATCCAATTTATGATCATTTACCTCATATTTTTCTCCGTTCGGCATCATTAATATCAGTTTTATATTATCACTATTAGTGGATAGAGAGATCGTTCTACAATTTGAATTCATACAGCGGCTACTAGTTAATGTAGTGCAATTTGCTAATACAACTTATAAAATTTTCAAAACTTGCTACTAAAATTTAGGTTTAAATTCTGTTTATATTGACCTTTGTATCTTTCTGTCATTAAAAAAAAATTAATTGTAGTTGACCCTTTATGTTGTTAGGATTGCAACGTCAAATAGAAAATTAGTTCTCTTTAATTCTTTGGTGAAATAATGATTTTGAACATCAACAATGTATGCAGAATAGATATTTAGTTTTGTATTTTCACTTGTTATTATATATAAAATTTCAAATTATCAATTCATTCACATGGTATTAAACTACCAATGTTGCATGCAAGACTTGATTTTTCTTTCTTGGACGTCGGCTCTCTTCTTATAGTTTCTCTCCCTTGTCTCTCTCTTACTCTCCCTCTTTGGCGTGCGTCCCTTGATCACTAACAATGGCGGATGAAGTTTCTTAGCCTCCTGCCCTATTGCCTGCATCGCTACACGACATAGGTAGCCCCGTTAGTCAGTTTGTAGGCTAGTTATAGGGCATCAAGTCATCAACCTCCTCCATACCCCTCACCGCTAGGTTCCCCCCTTCCCTTCCTCTCTTGGTTGGAATGGTACATGTAGTGGCGGATCCAGACATTTAGAATAAGGGTGTTCACGGTCTACCTATTAACATCATCACTAATATACATGCACTGAAACTTGATATATGCTATGTTAGTCTATTTTATAGATGTTTCATCTCGTATTTTTTTACGAACTTCCATTTCATATTTCTACACTAGTAAAACTTAATATGCAATAATAATATAGTCCCGGCCCCTTTTTTTACTAAAAAAGGCACTATCGTAGTTTACTACTACATTTGTTCTTTGTGGTTCTTCATATTTTAAAGTTGATACAGAAATTGTGCCGAAAATCGTAGAATGTTACAATTATCTACCATTTACTAAAACCATTGGTTATAGAGCATAAATCATTAGTAGCAAGTAATGAAACCAAAAAAAAAAAAAAAAGCCAAGAAATGAACACATTAAACATGAAATCAAACTACCAATAAGCAATCTCCACCATCTAATTACACCTAAAGGGGGGGAAAAAAGAGAAATTTCACACTAAGTTAAAGAGAATTATACACTAAGAAAACATAATAACCGAATAGCCAAAAAAATCAATAATAACAATAAAAGAAAACTAAAAATAGCAGTATTGGATTAAATTAAAAGTCTAAAGTCCACATAATAGAAAGGGAGGGAGACACCGAAAGAGATTTGGATTGGAAAAGTAGAATGTAGACATGTAGTTTTGCATGAGAAGATGTGAGATAGAGAGATTTGGGATTAGGTGTGTTTAATTTTATTTTATTTTTCCATCAAATTCAAATTTTATAGTTGTTGTTTTTATATTTAAAGAAATTAAGAATGTTAGTATTTAGGTTGGGTATATTTAGAGAATCTCCACAATTTTCTGGACCTATTTTAATTTTTAAGGATGTCCACATATACTAATTTACCCCATTTTAAATAGCTCATTATAAACTTTTTTGAATCCTAAATGTAACATAGACCCGCCCATGGGTACATGTATGCCACCTTGCATTGGTCATCTTGCGTTGTCACCGTTTCCTTCTGTAGTCATGTTGCATCGTTTTCTGTAGTCATGCTGTAGTCATGTCGATTAGAGCTGCAAAAACCAGGGGGCATGCTCATATAGACCTCTTCTTCGAGATCGCTATGTAGGAAGGCATTATGAACGTCCATTTGATGCAATGTCCACCTCTTTGACACGACAACTGCTAAAAAAATGCGAACGTTACTCATCTTGGCAACTGGGGCGAAGGTCTCGTTATAGTCAAAACCTTCAATCTGTTCATCACCTTGAATGACCAATCTTGCTTTATATCGTCAATGCTTCCGTCAGAGTTGCACTTCACTTTGTATACCCATTTGCAGTTAATGGGTTTCTTGCCCGAGGGAAGGTCAACGACACTTCATGTGTTGTTCTGTTTGAGAGCATTGATTTTTTTGATCATGGCCTCCCTCCAATGGGGATCTGTCATGCCTTCATGGAAAAACTTTGGTTCCACAATTTTAGTAATAGATGCCATAAAACACCTATGCGCAGAAGAAAATTTGTCACAGGTAATATAATGAGTAATAGGATACGGTTTACCTGAGGAGACCTTAGGAGGTGAGTGTATAGCCGAGGATGAAGGAGAGGGGTCTTGAGGTCGCGTCGAAAAACACACATAATCTTGTGAATGACTTGGCGCTCTTCGAACCCGTTTTTCCTGTTCTGGGCCATCAGAAGTAGACTGACCCAGGCCCATATCTGGTGGGCTTGCTGTAGATGGGCCATGAGTGCCTTCTGTTGAGCTGGGCTACGAACTCCCTTGGGCCTCTGGACTGGGTTCAGGAATTGGGCAACTCCCCCTATCCACTGTGGTGGATTGAGTTGCTGGCCCACTGGGCGATTCAGTAGACGGCTGCTGCGGGCCGTGAAGTAGGGGCCCAGTGTGTGGCCTGTTTTGAGCCGAGCCCATCATCCCTGGATTGGACTGTGAAGAGGCCACAGGCGCTGGTTCCTTGCTGGCCCAGTCGTCTAGTGCCCCATTAGTGTTCCAAAAACAATGAGAATTTGGTGTTGGATTTTCTTCCTTGCTCTCATGAAATGGAAAATGCTTTTCATCAAATAACACATCTCGGCTAATGAAGACATCCCCGGTCTCGAGATCATAAAGCTTCCAACTTTCTTGGCAAGAGGATACCCTATGAAGATACACTTTCTACTCCTTGATTCAAACTTATCTTTAGGTCTTTGGTGTTTATAAGTATAACACAAACACCCAAAAACCCGTAGATGGTCATAGGATGGTGACGATTTGAACAAAATTTCATAAGGAGTTTTTCCATTGAGGATAGAAGAAGGGGTTTGTAACACCCCGCCGTTGCCCCAAGGGGGGGCGGGCGCGCCACCGCCGTGGACGCTCGGTCAAGGGCGCCCACAAGGCTCTATGATCTTAATTAACTTATCGATAGCAGCGGAAGCTCTAATCACAGTCTAACGAAAGTTCGGGCCGGTAGTTCTAAAATATACATTGTATATATACTTAACCCATATACAAAATGTTCGTACATATATCCGAATCAAAATACAAAACTGTATTTACTAAACATAATCCATAACATATACATATAAGGAGCCCTCCAGGTCCAAATAAGTTCTCTTAATGCTCCTGTGGTCCCTTTTGGTTTTCAGAAACTGAAAAATGGTGAGATCATGAGCTCCTCGAGCCCAGTGAATAACCCTTACCTTCCCCGTTGTTACACTTTGCACATTAACCGATTCACACATAATCACACAGTACACATATCTCATGACATATGGACAGAACATATCATATGGCATGTACAAGGTGACAAAAGAACATTCATATGCTTCAAGAACCAAAATAAATTCATACCTTCTATATCTAATATGTTCACAAATGTCACAAATATACACAACATATTTATGTCATGGAACGGGCAATTAGCGTAGCTTAGTCGTACTTGTCCCATACCAAGTACGATTCAAGGACTCTCGTTTTCACTTGAATCTCTAAACAAACTCTGCTGTTAGTTTATTCACTAAACTAACCATGATTGTCCCATACCAATCATGTCCCTTGGGCTCATAATCCTCACTAGAGTCCAAAAGAAAACAAAATCTGCTAAGCAACCTAGCGACCAGCCCATAACCATAATTGGCATATATATCAAAGCAACTTTACCACAAAAGTTCACATAAATACATAATATGTATCTTACAGCCTGGTTATCAATCACATATGCATTTCAAAATCAATCACAAGCTCATAGATATTTGGAATGAACCTTCAAATCCAAACCATATCTAAAATCCAAAACTAAGATCAAAATTGATTTCATAACTTATCCAAATTTCAAATTCAAACAAAACCCAAGTCCATATCACATCCAAAATCCAAATCCAAGCCAAACTGAATTCATAGCATATCCAAAGTCCAAATCCAAGTCAAACCAATTTCACAACGCAATCACATATCCTTAACTGAATGTAAAACTTTTAATTTAGGGGAAATTAACTCATGACCCACCCAAAGAACCATCACAACACAGGGGTGATAAATACATCCTAGTGGCCCTGCTACGGCTCAAACATATGGTACCAACCAATGGTGGACCAGCCGCAACACATTCATATGGTCCCAACCAGGCACCCAACGCTCTAAAGGACGCGAACTGCCCACAACACAAACCATGGAATCACATTCATATCCTAGTAAGTTTAGGCTGAAACCTTCCTCACTAGGGACCCACATGGCTCACACACATACATAAGGTCGACATTCATATCCCAAGAGATTGGTTATAACCTCTCCCACTAGGCGACCTGAACATAACGACAGTCACTACTATGGCCATAGCTCTAGAACGTTCTGTAATAGCCTCAATCAAGACATGATCTCTTTCCCCAAAAATGTAACTTAATAAAATCATATAATCCATATAATCACATTTTGTTTTCAATGACGCTTAATTCCACAATTTGAACAAAAACGTAATCAAAATAGAGCGTAAGTCAACTCAAAATACTTTTCATAATACTTCCCAAACTTCATCACACAATCAGAATTCTTCAGAAGCTCAACAATGGCCTTTTCATATCTACTTTATGGATTAAACATACAAATAACCCATAATTACACTAAACAAGGTACTTTAACTCAAAAATTCATAACTCACAGCATACACATCCAATTGTTACCAAACTTTGCAGGAACTTGACGAATAACATATAGAGTCTAACATATTAATTTCATGATTTCTTTCTAGGTCAATCATTCCGAGAAATTCAAACAGTCAGCCAAAATACTCAAAAATCTGTGAATTAAACTCAAAAATTCATAACTTTTAGCATACACAACCAAAATTCACAAAAATTTACCAGAAAACACAAAATACCATGAGGAATGCACAGTAATATTTTGATAATTTTTCTCTAAGAAATTCCTTCAAAATAATTAAAACAGTAACCAAAAACCATACATCCAAAACAGAACAGTCCCAATCGAAAATTCATAACTCCTAAAATACACATCCAAAATCCATCAAAATTTACAGAGCTTTTTCATACATCCTCAGAAATTTACAGTAAATTTTTCATAATTTATATCCAACCCAATGGTTCACAGTAATTCAAACATCATCTGACTTTTCGCAAACAATAACAGGGCAGTTTCAATCAAAAATTCATAACTTATAAAATACACATCTAAAATTCATGAAAATTTACCAAAATTTGTATAACATCATGGGTAACTTATAGTTAAAATTTCAGGATTTTTCGAGCATCCAGTAATTCACAAAACATCAAACAGTAGCAGACCCTGTGCAAAATCCGAAAATTCAACATTTATGTTTCAATTCTCTTGTTCATCCAATACCAATAATCAATCCAAAAATCCATAATTTTCGCATATATAGGCACAAATCACAACATACATATCAACCCACAATATTTACATAACCTCAAAATCACAAATCAACAATATAATTTTGGTTGTGAGTTTCTAACAGATGAATTTAGGGTTTTAGTCTACTAAGCTTTAAAACATCAAATTCATAACTTCAATTGATTCCCAAACTCGAATCATAAATCAACAAATTAATCTTGCCCTA
The DNA here is from genome assembly GCA_029747015.1 of Carnegiea gigantea. Lineage (NCBI taxonomy): Eukaryota > Viridiplantae > Streptophyta > Magnoliopsida > Caryophyllales > Cactaceae > Carnegiea > Carnegiea gigantea. The sequence goes on from JAKOGI010000457.1 coordinate 258,375, forward strand.
ATCAATTTTTAGGTTGAAAAAGACAAGAATTACTCACCTTGAATTGAAATCAAAATCAAAACTATAATCCTCTTCTCCTTCTTCTTCTTTTTCCCCTTCTTCTTCTCCTTTTCTTCTTCTTCTTCTCTCCTCTCTGCCTCTCTTTCCCTCTGCGTGGTGAGTGTATGTGTTTGTGTTGGCAGAAGGAAAATGGAAAACCCCCCTTCCCTTTTGATAGCTATCACGTGCAATTGCAAGAAAAAATCCCCCTTCCCTTTTCTTTTTCTTTTCCCTTTTTTTTTGGCCTCCTTTTTTGACTCCTCCTTCAATTCCCTTTTTTTTTTTGGGGGGGTCAAGTCACTAATTTTGACCCTTCCTCCCAATCTTTTTTTTTTTTTTTTGGGAGAGAAAAATAAAATCTTAGCAGAACCATACTGTAAGTAATTATTCTCCAAATGTAATCATATGAACTTAAATCACACATATATATATCGAAATAAAACACTTAAAATATATAAACATAAAATACGCATTCACATATTAATCGAAATTAATAACTGAAATTTTCGGGGCGTTACAGGGTTCTATTAATTAGGTATCCGGCTGCTAAGACACATTCACCCCAAAATTCTATGGGTAGGTTGGCTTGAAATCTTAGGGCCCTTGCTACATTCAAAATATGACGATGTTGCCTTTCCACTCTACCGTTTTGTTGCGGAGTGTCAATGTAACTTATTTGATGGATTATCCCTCGGTCACTATAAAACTGTTTCATAGACCCGGATGTAAATTTATAGCCATTATCACTCCTAATGACCTTTATCTTAGATCCAAATTGTGTGTGAGTCATAACGCAAAACTCCTTCAAATATTGAGATGCTTCACTTTTATCCTTTAAAAAGTAAATCCAAACACCTCGACTGGTATCATCGACAATGGTTAAGAAATATTGGGCTCCACAAAGTGATTTTATGCGATAGGGCCAACATATATCACAATGCACTAGATCAAAACAATCAACCGCTTTATTCTCACTAATAGCAAAAGATATATGAGTTTGTTTTGCACGAAGACACACATCACATAAGTCACTTTTATTTTTATGCTTACTCCTAACATTGCTAAAAATATAAGACAACGCCTGGCTAGATGGATGACCCAATCTGCAGTGCCATGGATCGTAGGTGATAGCTTGGTTAACTTGGACTCTATCCAGCGCCGCCTATTGCAGGTAATAGACCCCTCTCTTCGGCTCACCCACTCCAATCGGGCTCCTCGTAGTAAGGTCGTGTATCACACAAAGCTTTTTGATAAATATTACTTTACAAATATTATCCTCAATTAGCTACGCGATAGATATTAAATTAAAATCTAATCCGGGAACATAAAGCACATTATTTAATCTTAATTTAGAATCAAGATTAATCGTCCCCCTTTTGATAGCTATGATTTCGGAGCCATTCGGTAATGCTACATGTATGGGCCGTATATCCTCAACGTTGCTCAGTACGGAAAGCATATGCGTCATATGACAAGAAGCTCCAGAGTCGAGTAACCAAATTTCCTTACTTGAAAGCTTCTCATGAACGGTTTTGGGACTCTCAATGAGGCTCAAAATCCATTGTACCTGTTCCGGTATAAAATTGGTAGTGGGGATGCTTGTTTGGACATCTTCGGTGGTGCTTGTGACTGCAGGATACTCACCCTGAGCGTGCACCTGATATACTGTCTCTGGTCCCCTACCTTTGTCAGCCTGTGTTCGTCCGCTGCTGCGTCCTCCTCGACCTCTATTTCTACCACCTCGTCCACCTTGATTGTTCTAGTGTGCGAGGTACCCAACTAACTCATAGCAAGCCGCCTCCTCGTGACCAAGTTTACCACAATGCTTGCGCTGAGGTCATTCTTCTTGCAGGCTCCTAGGTCGGTTCAAGTTAGAGTTAGCAAAAGCCATGCTCTCTGCTCGGGTCTCTCGGTTGGCCATGGCCACCTTATGATTCTCTTCCTGTGAGACCATGTTGAAGATTTTTTCTATTGACGGCAACGGGTCCATGGCTAGTATTTGGCTCCGGATTGTCGAATATCGCTCGTCGTCAAGGCCTATCAAGAACTGATGTATTTTGTCCTCCTCCATTATCTTTACTATTTGTGCTGCCGATCCACATGTGTAAGATGGAATTTTTATGTGGTTATCTAGTTCGTTCCAAAGGCCTATAAGCCTTGACAAGAACTCAACAACTTCCTGACCATTTTGCTTACAAGAAGCTATCTTCGCTTTTAATTTATGGATCTTCGGAATATTAGCTATGGCATACCGCTTTTTAATGTTTTCCCATAGTTTTTGGGCTGAATCTATGTATGCAGCACTCTTGTGAAGCCTAGGCTCAATCACGTTCATTAGCCATGATTGAATCATGGAGTTCACTATCTCCCATGCGTTAGCTTCGGCCAAGCTTTTCCTTTCGTCCTTTACCGGTCTTGAGATTGTTCCATCAATAAATCCAAGTTTGTTCTCGGACCTTAGAGACGTTCTGACCGTGCTCTCCCAGAGTTCATAATTTTTGCCATCAAATTTTATTGATGTTATGATAGCATCGGGAGAATAAGAGGGATGCAGATAGTACGGACTTTGGCTATCAATGATAAAGCTTCCATCTTTAGTCATGGTGGAACATGCTAAAGATAGGGATAGAGCTTCTTTTGTGTTTTAGGCTTACGCTAGAGATAGGGCTATGTTTGTGTTTTTAGGGTCTGCGTGCGGCTCCCAGGTTTGTTCTGATACCATAAAGAAAGCAAGTCATCACAGAGAGCAAAAACAGTTCGCTGCTTTGTTCTGTATTCCCAGCCGCATGCCATGCATGGCTTATATACATCAAAGAAGTAGACATGAAGCTAAATACTAAGTTGCAACCCTAGCTTGGCACTCAAGTTTCCTACCTTAGGTACAACACATCAATTTACCAATTACAAAATAAATATGCATAATATTAAATAGGCATAATATTATCCTAATATAGACCCGCCCATGGGTACATGGATGCCACCTTGCATTGGTCATCTTGCGTTGTCACCGTTTCCTTCTGTAGTCATGCTGCATCGTTTTCTTTTCTTTGCTAGTTTTGGACCAACATTTACACACGCGGACTCCTTTGGTCAAGTTGATCCCTTCCGACTTTGTCCATGTCAAGTATTCCTCTTAGATCCATATATCTTCAGTCTAACATGTGGAAATTTATTACCACTAGCTGCACTGAAGGACGTTTCTCGTTACATAACAGTTGCTTTGGATCTTGGATGGCACCTCTTATCTTGCTTCTGTTGATAATTCAAGGTTTCAACATCTAAATACTGCTTCTTTGGTTTGGTTGCATTTGGATCAACGACTTCAATTCGTTCATGGCTTTTTGCTATAATTTCTAAGGAACTTATTATCGAGGTTCATGAGTTGGGTCAGTGTGGGTAAGCGCAAACATGGGATGGATTAATTACCTCTATAGTCTTGCCTGTAATAGGGACCTTAAACACATGCTTTTTAATCTCCCTTAGACGAAACTTATGGATTACAGAGGAATACTTGCTGATAACAAAGCAAATCGATTCCTGGTTTTGGAATTAGATATCTGAATATAATTTAGAACCCTTTGGATTGTCGAGACGAATACTATCATCGTCTGGTTTACTACTCTTCCTCATGGGATGGACTTGTTGACCTTTGATGAGTTGCTTATAAAGTTTATCCTATATAAGCAAAGAATTCAGTTTTTTGAATAATAAGTAGTCATCACAAATTCAGGTTCAAGCACTCATATTTCGGCTTCCTTTACTGCTCATCCCAAAGCGGCTAGGTAATCAAATTCTTCCTCTTGGGACCTCGATAAAGATGGAGAAGACCGAGGCAAGGGGTGCTAAAACAACCAAAACTAACAAGGGCTGCAAGTGATCCTACCATGGTTGAAATCAATAGCTTTCCAGCTCGACGCATGCATGCCTATAAGTTTAATATGTAGTAACAAAGTTTTTTAATCCTCAAATGTTTTTAACCTCTAGCTTTTGTCACATTAGTCGATGATTCATATGGACTTTGTTGGGTTTAGTGGTCCAAATTCTGTCTTCCATGGAGCCCCACAGGGCTTGGCCTCGGTCAGTGGCCAAACGGGTGTCAGTCACTCCTAACAGAGGCCACCATGGACCGTCCGAGGCCAGGACCACGACCCATGGTGTGGTGGCACCAATGCTGCTAGGGTTCCCTCGATCTTGGCCTATTGATTACTTTATAAGGGGCCTAGCCTTGGACTCCTAAAATCATCATCAAGGACATCAAAAACAACATCAACAACACACGCATCATTGAGCATCTAGAAGGTTGTTCTTCCCTTTGATCAGCCATTAGTTCCACTATTCTTGTTTTGTAAGATAGCATTTTGAGTGATTTTGTAGTTACTGATTGATCTCTTCTGAGGGCACATCGCTATGAGATCAATTCTATACTCTCCCTCAACATAGTCGATTCTTTGCTCATCGCCACCTATGGTTTTTCCCATTTAGAGTTTTCCACGTAAATCCTGGTATTTGTTCTCTTTATCTTGTTACTATCATATTTTCTTGTTGCTTACAATCAAATCCTAACCGATCCTAACAATCCTAATAGACTCCTAAAAGGTCGCATCCAAACACTATTGCCAATTTTTTCATACAAGACGACATACCCAAAGCGTTATCTTCCTTACCAAGAAAATCACAAGGCTTCAGTCATTCCCTCACCAACTTCTTCGAGTCATCCGCAAGTGATTCACTGTGATAGACGTCATGGTAAAAGGAAAGGAATAGGAAGATTGAGCATGGGAAAATTGAATTAGTGGGAATAACAGGGTGGCTTATATCTACTAATTTTGTTCAATTATCAGTCAGACCATAGAACAAACACCTATTTATTATGGAGTAATCTAAACTACTTAGAACATATAAGTTTACTCCGGTTCTTTCTAAAATCACGTATTAGACCCTACATGAAATAACATAGAAGTGTGATCAAAGTATCAATCCCAGAGTGCTCCCTAAATCGTTGATTTTAGATTAACTTGCTGTATTTTTCATATCAGATTGTTTCTTTGGTGTCTCTTTCAAGATCCACAGCATTCCACAATGCCACCATTGGAAGTACAAGGCAGTTGAGCTGGCACTTTATTCTGATTACGTACTCATCAAGGTTTCCAAGGTGCCGGAGGAGGCGAAGTTGGATACATGGGAACCACAGCAGAAAATATGGTGTACTTGTCAATTCCGACACTCTTGTCACCAGAAAGGGCCACGAGTGCAGCGACTAAACCTGCATTGCCTGCAAGCGCTGGATCTGTGTAGTTATAATTGGCACGAACATCATGGAAGCCATCATGTCTGTCTGGCCCGGCAACCATGGCCCCTACTATGGTGTTTGGGTTTGGCTTCTTGCTGTCTCTCCACTTCCAACCTCCCTTGCAGCTGTACTTGATCTTATTCGTCAGGATTGATGTCCCTCTGTGGTGTACGTGTTTTGGATAGTGGTTACCATAGCCCACGACATAGCTCATTTTACGAGGATTCTTCCCTAGAATGTAATCTATCTGCAAAAACAAGGAAAACTGATGTTTTAAAGGAACTCAGATATCTTGAAGAAATTACAAGTGGCCGTAGTCACCAAGGCAAAAAGGATAAATGAGCACCTATGTCTTGGCAAAGTTGCGCAAGTAATCAGTTGGGAAGTAATTGGGACTACAGTACCAGCCAGGCAGATCAGCAGCATCAAGATAATCACTGTAAAGTGCAGCCAAGAATGCAGCATCACTACGTACTGAAGAGGCTGAGGCCTACCATGAACCCTACCATGGTTCAACTGGATTAAGCCACCTATAGAACACTCAAGCAAGCAAGTCGGTCAAATGTTTCACGACACCCCCCTCCCAAAAAAAAAATCCAAATGTAAATCCATAAGAAGTCCCATGGCATAAGCAATGCGCATTCTTTTGTTTTTTTGTCATTTCTTTTCTCCTTTTTTTTGGGGGGGGGGGGATCCTTACTGTCCAAATTATAGAGAAGTTTTTGCAACCGAATAACTTCCTAAAAAGAAGTAGAGATTAGAGGATAAATCCATGAGGCATTCCACTTTACTCTAATCCAAGTTTTTTAAAATCTAATAAACGTCACTAGCGACTTTTTCAGCTGTGCAAAACAGTGGACATTTACATGACAAAACAATGGGGGAGGGGTGCGGGACATCTTCAAATTCTCAAAAATTTGTTTACCTTTAGCATTGCGAAAGGCTGAGAAGTTCAGTATATAGGAGCACATAATTATGTTGGTCTGCCTGTGGAAAGTACTAAGCATTTCTTCAGAAGGATAACCAGGGCTCAAGAACAATCTTAGATGAGTAAGAAGCACCTAAGAGGAGGAAAAGTAAGAAATGTTATCTCATACCCATGTAAATGACTTCTGATCAAAACCATTGCTTAATTGAAGATCTTTGATCTCTACTCTTTATAGAAATCTTTTGTCATCACAGAGTAACGTGCCATAAGGCAATTAATATCTACACCTTATGGGGTCATTTTGATCCAAATCTTAGGCAATTCAGATTAGCTTAAATTTCAGACCAGTATCATATTGACAATGAATACCAGCAGCAGGAAACCATTGCAGATGGCCTAAACTCCATGCATATTCAGGCAAAATCGGTGAAGGATAAGGGGGAATTCCACCTAGCCAAATTCAGATTCATGATGATCAGTTGATCACCAAGAGTCTGGGTTAACAACTGATATTGAGAGACACAGAGCGAATGCAGAGGGCACGGGGGTTGTTTCATCAAGACTAGCAGGTAAGCTTGATGTCACCTAAGGTATGGCAATCTGAAGATGCTTAAAACCTATGCTTGCAAGTTGCAACTCTGCTGGCCAATATGGCAAGAGGATCTAACAACTATAAAAATCTGGTTTTTAATTTGTACAGAAAAAGGTTGGTCTGGCTGGGCAAGTACAAAGCCACTTTCATTACAAGCTTATTATTCAGATAAAGATCATCACCATTGGTGTGCCAGGGAAGAAGCCATAGGATCATGACATGAGGTAAAGATCATTCAAAATTGAAAGTATTGCTGCATATTGTTTGTAAGGCCGCAGAGTAGGAGGGAAAACTTACTTGAGCTCCAGGAAGCTTGTTGTCCCAGCTGAGCACACCATAATCTGGGCCATCTAAGAATGCACCTGCATGTTCGGCAAGAACAGGAGTGGTTGCAAGTTGAAGATACGAAGATTTTCCAGTAGCATAATATAACCATGCTGCACCCCATAAAAATTCATCCCAATACATGGTGGAGTTATAAAAGATAGCAGCCTCTGTCCCAGTGCTATATCTACCTCTTTGCATTCTTCAAAATGAAAATAGTGCTTTAGCGCCAGGTACAAGTTTCCGTGAATAGATCTTATCATCCTTGAAAACGATAGATGCCGCAGCCAAGGCCGCAGCCATTTCTGCAGCAAGGTCTGAGCAGCTGTGACATTCTGTTATTGGTCTCCAATAGTCAATGTCCTCAGGCCGCATCCAGCAGTAATGATCCTTGGGAATTGTGCTCGCCCCTGAGGTATCACCTGCCCCAACCTATCACAATAAGATGAGAAAACTTACTTTAATTCAGTCAACACAATTTACAGGAAGGAATCAATAAGTAAAGAAGGACCATGATGCTGATTTATTGATGTAGGAGCAGACCAGGTTGTATTCAATATTGCACTACTGGCTCTTTTCACACAGTCTGACCTTCGTGTATCAACAGCAGATAGGTGTAGATGTCTTTTAATGTAGACCTTTTGGTGTCAACACAGAGCTAAGTGTACAACAGCATAATCTGTTGGAGCAAATTCCATAAAAATGGAAATACAATAAAGCGTATATGAATAATAATTAGTAAAATTATTATTTATGAAGAGATGTGATTTCGTTAACAAACTAATTTGTACCTCTTACTTGAAAGGGTGTAATTATAAAGACAAATATAGCTCTTAAAGTGGGGTTTTATGAAAGGATGCTATTCTTTCATGAAGAAGTATGGACATTGCTATAAATATGTGGCATGCATGGGTATCTATGTGTTGATTGACATGATCAAGAGAGTTATATTGACACTGCAATCCCTAGAATTTCTTTCAGGTCTTGGACTTCCGATCTTTGTGAGTGCAACATGCAGAAAGGGAGACGACTTTGTTTCCCAAAGACCTATTCAATCAGCCTTGTTGCATGTGAGTGAACAGAGTCTCTAGGAAAAGCATGTTTACACTGGCCTAGAAGTCTCGGTTAATTTGACATTGAATTTGTCTCTGACAAACGGATGTTTTTATCCATCAAATCAAAATTTGCACCAACATAATCTACTGTAGATTCACCAATAACATCCAAGCCTAACCCCTAAAAGCAGATAGCCTAAATCTGAAAGACCTACAAGGCTACTATACAGAAGTGACCAAGCTTGCATTTGCTGCTTGGTACATCATCTCCAGCTGCAGACTGTTCATCAACCTCGAGCTACCTCGGTTGCTCTAGGTAAATTTTTTTTTCTTTTTTTTTGGGGGGGGGGGGTTGTGGCATATCAATGTGTTTACTGCAATGGTTAATAATATCTTCAGCTCACAGCACGGCAAGCTCAACGCTGGTCCTTCAGATCTAATTGACAGATTAAGCAATGGATTTGCAATAAGACAATGGAACACTTATACTTAAAGAACTAGAGCTCATTGAATGGAGGAGTTCTGTCACATCCCTAAGGTACATTCCTTCTATGAATAGTTTTAGCTGCCAATGCTTATTCAGATTTATTTCTATTGTATTTCATCAAATGTCTATTTCTAAACCTTGGGAGAAAGCCCTCCATAAATAAATGTATTCATGACTTAATCATTAACCGGCAGGCTCAGATTGATTGATAGAGTAATGCTTGAAGTAAATCTGCCGAGAAATTCAGTTCTCTTTCAAAATGTTACATTTTTTAAAAAAAATTCCATTTTAGGGGCCAATCCTTGTCTTTTATTTCATCTCATATTCATTGTTGCCGACACTTCCATTTCCAAGCAAGAAAACAAGACAAATCATCTTCATCCTGATAGAAAATTCTAAGTACCATATATCAAGGGAACAACACCACTAAAAAGGAAAGATTTTGGACAATTAAGCACACGTATATGAAGTAACAAAAAATGAAATTAAGACGCTAAATAACACAATGAGCAGACATAATACACATGATTATGCTTGTGCCAGGACCCTGTCAATAGAATCTGCAGACAGACTATTACTGAAAGAACTACAATACAGAACTAAGTGCCCAGCTCATGTTTGCTCCTTGATACGTCATTTCTGGCTGCAAAATGCTTATCCACCTTGAGGCACCTTGGTGCAATTGGGGGGAACCCCCCCCTTTTTTTTGGTCGATGTATAATAATGACAACTGTTGAGTGCAATAGTTCATATTCTCTCCCGCACACAGCACAGAGAGCTCAGAGCTTGTCCCCTAGACCCAATTAAGAGATTAAGCAATGGGTTGCAACTAGACGCTAGAACACCTATGATTGAAGAACTTTAAGCTGATGGGTTAGAGTTTTGCGATAACTGAAATGTACCTAGTTTGAGTTCTATTCAATTCACTTCTTATTTACATTTTCCTTAATTACATTTCAAGACTGTTTCTTTAGTATTTGACCCATTTTCTAATTCTTAGCACAGGCTGAAAGCTCCTCAATAAATAGAGCTACTTCGTGTAATCAGCCGATTTTGAAGGTTGTGTAGGAGCTTCAGTTATCTCTTTCAAAATGTTAAATTATTTGTTAACCTCAGTTGCTAATCATCTTCCCCTTTCATCTTTATTTCTCTGTCGTGAATCCTTTCATTGTTCCACAAGACAAATCATCTTATGCATTATACAGCATAATATATTTGTATATTACAAAGATAATGATGATAAAAAGGACATATTTCAGAAGGTTAACCACGGGGAGACTTGAAGATGACACTGCAAAAATGAAACGAAATGGCAAAATAAACACAATGACCAGTGATAATGAACTTGATTCTACCTGAGCCACGACCCTATCGATAGAATCTGCAGAAGAATTAAAGGTCTTGAGAAAGTAATCTGTTCCACACTTAATTATCTCCTTAACATGATCGATCTCTCCTGCAGCCTCGTATTTGGCTCTATATTCAATCACACTCCAACTTAACATTGTCATAGCAAAAGAGGCTGGGAAGTTGAACTTGATGGCATCCCCAGCATCATGATAACCACCGCTGAGGTCTCTAAAAATTGAAAATGGATCAGACACACCATCCTTCAAACATGAATCACCCCTCCAGGGAACATTACTGTCCTTTGGTAGCTTCCCAGCTGCAGAAGACGCAGAAATGAGTGCATAAAAAAGTCAGATAAGCAAAGTACAGAGAAAATACTTGAAATCTAATGAGAGTAATCACAAGACCAGCGGAAATCTGCCTGTAAACAACAGAACTTTCCCTAGATATGCTCATATCAGTTAAATTCACAGCATATAAATTTATCTTCAGAAGCCAGTAACAACTGCATCCAAATCAATATGGGAAAAATGAAACTACTTCTAGTATTTAGTGATACTCAGGACTCATTAGACTCTTGACAATTGCAAGGAGGTACGAGAGAAGTATTTCCCATTCTAATAAATCCTTGGCAATAATCAAAGATAGAAAAATAATCAAAGATTCCCTACCGACCTGACCTAAGTCAATTCTGCTCATTTATGCCACTTTCACAGGGACATTGTTTCTACATTAAAAGAAATCCCCCCCCCCCTTTTTGGGGCGTGGGGGGCCTTCACCAAACTTGAATTCAGTTGACCTCCTAGACAAATCACGCCTAATGACTAGAAATAATTCACCCTAGTTTTGAAGAGAATTCACTCTGAATCAGCTGTTGTAGAGATTAGAGACACTAAATGCTAAAGTTTAACAATAAATAAACACAATGGATTATTAGTTGAGCTGTGTTAGACGTGATCCTTAAGCATATAGGAACTTGTCTCTGCTACAAAAGGGTTCTAGTGGTGACCATTCTCTCAAAATACAACAAATGCTTCCCAACCATGGGCACCCACAAGTTTAGGTAACATGAACGAAAGGTTGAATTTGTCCAGGGGAAAGAGAGAAGAAAATAAACAAAATACATTGGTTCGTAGAGTAGAAAGTATAGTGGTTGAGACAAGTAATGTTTGTCCATGTTGAACACATCCACTACTATATATCTAATGGTAGATTTTCTACGTGATTATTCATTTTATTTGAGAGTGCAGAGTTGCTAGGAATACTAATGCATTGGTGCTCAACAATATTGACAGCACTCCATTGCACTTGAAGTGCTCATGTCCTGTTCACAGGGAGGCGACAAGGGGGGGGGGGAATCTGACCTACTATATTAAAATAGAATGACTTAGTTAAGCCAAAAAGACTGAGACTATTAGTGAAGCACTCTAATGCTTTCAAACTACATTTTTTCAAAACGAATTTGATGAATACAAAATCAGCCAAATGAATCCAAGCAGAATGTGAAATGCAGAAAACTTCAAAATTAGAAGCAACTTACAGAAGCATCAGATCCAGGATACAAGAGAGAGAGAGAGAGGGAGGGAGGGAGGAAGAGAGGCATACAGCGCTGAGCGTTAAAGAACATAAGGGCCCCTGGAGTGCATTTCTGAAATTATCAGAAGAGGGAGAATGGGTGTGGCCAGCAATGAAGCCAGTGATAAGGATGGTGCCGAGGGTCCAGAAGAAGATCATGCCGCTGACATTGACGCAGCCGAGATTTGTTGACTTTGTAGCCATGAAAGATGCGGAGAGCAAGAAAGACAGCCTTAGATAGTGCAAGACTCTAATATCTTATTCATCAACTGGCAATGGCATTACACAGATTAGGCCTATTATATGAGATCCTTCAGAGCTGAATTCAACGGACTTATAACAAATATTCAAATGACTAGGACAGCTCAGCATAGCAACCCGTATCCTTAAGACTCCCCCGCAAGGTAAGCGATGAAAGAGGTTGGAAACCCCCAACTTGGACCAGAGTTTTTAACGCTGAGATGCACTGAGATTTAGTGAGAAGGTCTGCTATGGCTGTTTGACAGAAAAATACCCTACTTTGATGACTGGGTCAGTAGCAATGAAGATCACAATTTGATTATCACCCTTCTGGGATCATCTGGACGGCGGATTTTAAAGTATTTGTCATTCTACTCAATCCTAGGCCAATAATTAAATAAAAGAAAAAGTAAAATATAAGATTTTCTATCAAGCTAATCTGGACCAACTGTGCTCGTTTTGTATCACTTTCACATAGCTCATGAAAAGGAGCAGACTTGCCCATTCCTATTCTTTCAAGCATTTCGCCAAACAGCTGAGGCTTGTCTTGGATATAATCCCCTACCCCAATAACTTCATCTTCATTATGAGGAGCTACCTTCATTCCTCCATATAGCATTTCATCCTTCATTTGACATTGAACCTTCGAAGGTTCAATTTCAACAAGATAATTTACTTTTTTTTCCTGGACACTGGACACAGGTTTTCAAATTTAGCCAATAGAGAAATTTCAGCTTGCCCATCCTCTTTATTCAACATTTCAGTGAATTTTCTTTAGAGGCATTTCATTGAATGCTTGGCGGGTGTGTTACAACTTACAACAATAGTCCTTTCCTCAGAAATTCTTCTTACCATCTCTGCTGTTGATTCATCAAGTCCTTGAATATTGCTTATTCCGTCATGGGAGCTAAAATTTGTTGAGATTTAATCGGGAATCTTACCCATTGGGATTGACAATTATGAGTTGAATCGCAGCCGTGAAAAGTGTTTTTGTTTGGGTTGGGGGGGGGGGGGGGTGGTTCTGCGTGTTTATCAGCCATTTCAGCTGTGTTCATATGGAGAAAGGAAAGTCGACCAGCAGCCGATGGATAATCGGGTTTAGATTATGTAGGATCCAGTTTGGCAAACAACTATTAATTGATTGTATTAGCTGTTAGTTATTAACTACTTAAATTAGCTATTTATATTAGTTGTTTGAATTAGCTGTTTGTAAAAAAATTATTTGGTAAATTTAACTGTTTCTAAGAAAGATGTTTGACAAAATTCCATTTATATTCTTATCATTAAATTACTTTTTAATGGAACATAGTTTTTTTTAAAAAAAATTATTGGTCATCTTATTTTCTTTTAAAAAGAATTAAATTTGTGTCACATGCATAAATTAACTTCATTTATGATCATCTAAAAAATAAAAAATTCATTGATAAGATTTTACTTTCTTACTAATTTTACATAACTTGAATTCATTGTTTATCTTATTTCTTTTCAATTTGTACTTATATAAATGATACCAATGTTTTATAACGTTATTTTGTTATTCATTAGATTTTTTGGGTGATAAATTGAATTTGAAATTGATACGAATTTTTAATGACTTTGTCTTCATTAGATTCAATTCGTATAAAATATAGCATCAAGTGTTACGATTTTGCATCAATCCAAAGCTCATTGTCTAGGTAATCGGAAGGAAGTTCGCATAGCCTAAAGGATAAATATCAATTGTAACGCCCCCTAATTAAGCATGTTTCACTGTTTACAATTATTATTCTGATTCCCTCAATAACAACTGATAAACCCAATGATCAGGGCGTTACCGCCATCCCAAAAGGACAATGCTTGCTGCAAGTCTGCTAGAGATAACATAGTTAGGCATAACTTCAACCATACTTATTAACCAACATAAGATATATACACTATAGTAAAGCAATTCACCACAAAGCTTACACTTCCATACATTGAAGATTACAAATTACGGCTCCAAAGTATGCATGGTCTATGTCACTGTTGATTCATCCAAGTTTTCCTTACCTATTTATTCTCTTTGGCGGACTCGCTAGCATGCTTTTCGGCTAACTTGCTAGCATGAGGACGATTCACTGAGCGTTTGCCCAAAACAAAATATAAAAATATTTCGAACTATAAGCCGAAACTCAATACATGCATTCCTGTATTGTTAAATGATCACTGCATAAATTGGTTAGGCGCGTGCTTTGCAATTCATTTTAAGTTAAAGCAGTGAATAAGGTGAATATAAAAATGCATTGGTAGTTATTATCTGACAGTGAACCCCTTGTATTGTTACGATCTATGGATAGGTGTACACCTGCTAAGCCGATCAGGGCCTGGCCTGAAACTGCGTAGGTAATCGAAGGGCTATGCCCTGTAACTGATAACTGATGGGGTCACTAATTATGTGATAAATCACTGATTAAACTGATTCATTGATATACTTGTCAAAACATTATAATTTTGATAAATACTTGCTCATTTCTAAAGATACAGACAATGAACATACCTAAAGTCTTTAAAATGCGATCTCACTTTATAATACTTACGCACAATGGGAAACGATAGACTAGGCCCCGATTTTTGTTTAAGAAATATAATTATAGGTATAAATAATTAGTAAACAACGTTGACTTTAATAATTTGTGATTGTAGTAGAAATTCATTAAAAGGCATCCACAACTCAAATAATTCAATAGAAGATAAGTTTTGCTAATATGATTTGAAACCTAAATGAAATAGGGCAATTTAACTCAAAGTGAAATAATACTGGCATAAAACTGATTAAGGTAGAATAATTGAGATCATAAAAGAAAGACTTTGATGAGTACAATTGATCATGGGTTTTTGACATTTCTAAGATGCATAACAAAGGTTTGAATACAATTGGACTGGTGGTAGGTTCAGAATAACTTCAAACACGCCGGTTTGGACCGATAAACACTGATCTTGAGTTATCAATCCCCCAACTTCTTCAATTTCGTAGCAGATACCATACAGCTTAGTTTTCCAAACCAAATAAGCTTCTAAGTGTAATCAAAATTGTTACCGATTTAAGGTCCGCATAAGAAAATTCATAACTTTCACCCCCAATCTTCAATTGAGTTATAAAACCCCAATATGAAAACATCAAGAAGTCACGCAAAACTTTCATTTAGAACAGCAAATACGATTCCCACTATAGTGTTCTCAACATGGGACTAAAATACAAGTATGTCAGTTTTAGTCTAACCTGCGCAACTCTGGTAAAACGGCCATAACTTTTTCCATAGACCTCGGATTAAGGTGATTCAAAAGGCATCTGAAAAATAATACACTAAACTATCTACCACCAAAAATCATAATTTTTCAATGGGCTGATAATTACCAGTTTAATCACAAATCTTGTCCTGTTTTTTGAAAATTTTTAGCCTTCACTATCAAGGTTTTCTCCTTTCTTTTCACACAATTCTCCATCCAAAATCACACCTTAAAGTCATGTAGCAAGGCTTTGTCCTTTCCATCACCATACAAAACCATCACACTCAATTTCACTTCAAAATCATGTACATCAAAGATCATTTTTCAATCAAATATACACTAATAACATGTTTGCTATCAAAGGAAGATTAAACCCTTGCATAATCAATAAAACCCTAACTTTTGGCCAACTTCCACTTCATCTAAGATCACCAAGAACATCCTCATAACATTATTAGAGGTTAAAACTACTAAATCAAATACAGGAATCCAAGAAAAACAAACTTTCCACTTAAAGCTTGCATGATTATGAATAACCCTAACCCTAACATGCTCCCAACTCAACTCTGCTATGATCAACATCAAAATAACTCTTATTTCTTATCAAAACATCATGATCAACAATCAAAAACATCAAAACTAAGATAAAAATCAAAACCAACAAGATCAAGAATAAGGTTACTCATTTCAAGTTTGATAAAAGTAAAGATGGAGGTGATGTTTAGTAGTTCTGATGATGGAAAATGGTAGCTAGTGATACTAGGGTGTCAGAGGGAGTCGGAGGCAGCCCAACGCTAGCCGAAAACTGGCTGGAAAACACCAGAATCAGCTGGGGGAGAGGGTTGGCCTGGTTAGAGAGAGAAAGGAGAGAGAAGATGGGTTTGAGTTTAGGTTGTATTTTTCTGACTTGTCTAACAACTTGGCTGAGTTTTTATCTTGAAAAATAATTTTTAGCTAATCATAGTTAAGCTTAATTATGGTAATTAGTTAGGTTAAAAAAGCAAACATATTGGGCTTCAAATTGGGCCGAAGAAAGTTGGATTCGGGAATAAAACGCTTCGTACCGATAACATTTTTACGTATTCAAATTTAAATTTTTATAATGTTATGGAAAATAAAATAAATTACTTAGATTAAACTTATTAGGGCCTACTATTAATTCTTACAAAGCTTTCCTTAATAATTAAATAAATAAATAAAACCCGAATTGCCAAGTGAGGGCCCAAATAAAATTTTTCCCATCAGGATGATTAAATGCGATAAATAAATTCGAGAAAATCATTAATATGAGGTAATTCAATAAATAAACATAGTTTAGGATTGGGCTATTGCAGTCCAGAATGAATCGGGCCACAATTCGGGTCCAAATGAATTGGGCTAAATTTAATGAATTTGGGTCCAAATATTTTTGTATGCTTAAAAATTAAATTTTTATGACATTATGAAAATAATTTAACACCTAACTATATTTACTGGGGACTAATATCGATTCATCCTAAATTATCACGCAAATGAACTAGAATTGTAAAGTGGGGCCCAAAATGAATTCGCCCAACCAAGATGATTAAATGAGATAAATAAATATGAAAAATTAATAACATGGCTTAATTAAATAAATAAACATGATTTAGGGTCGGGTTATAACATCAATGTACCTTAATTTTATAGAATTCTCAATATAATCTCAATCCAACTAATGAGAATGTGTGAAGAGTATCAATTCAAAAAAGAAAAAAAAAAGGGAAACCTAGGTGCTATAAATATAAAAGAGGAGTCTTCACTTAGTCTAACTAATTAACGGCAGTTTCAAGTCCCTAAACCCTGATCACCATGCATCACAATTTGTTCAAATTTTCTAAAATTCGCTCCCTATTTCCATGGCCCTTCCAAAATAAATAGTCTTTCTCCCTACAATACACCATGTTACCAAAATCATAGGCCCAAGTTATGATATGACTGCTGCTTTAAAGTAGGATTGCATGTTGTAAGAACAATTAGTGCATAAATGTGCCAATTTTGGCAAAAATATCTTGATGAACTTAATATCTTCTAGGTTTTATAGCAACGTTGATAAGCTGTGAAGTGATTTTCCTATTTAACATTAGCATTGCTGAGAAGAGAAATGGCAACTGTGTATGGCAAGGTAATCTATACAATATGCGATATGGCGAGTGCAATTACTCAAATGACTAAGGGTCTAGTTTAGCATTATTTAAAAAGAAATGTTGCTCAACAAAGGTTTTTCCCCTCTTAGGTTTCCATGGCTTTCTCAATCACTTGAGAATCTCATATCTTTCAATCTTCCTTCACCAATGATCCCCTGTAGGAATCATTCTTTTATCGTTTCTATTTATGGTGGCATAGTATGGTGTATTTACCTTGATCGTTTCAAGCTCTAGGGATGGAGAACAAATAAAGGAGATGTGAAAAGATTTTTACCAACTCGCAGAGGAAGGAGTGGGTGTGGTTAGCAAAGGCAATGGTAAATAATCATGTAAAAGAAAATGAGTTCAAGCATTGTTTAACATTGTTAAATTTTATATAAATTAGGTCGTAATCAAATGATTCATGCATATGAGCTCAAATGAAGGTCCAACCTAAAACTAATTAACACTGAGTAGAGTAACTTACTAGATTATATACATGCTGAAACCCCTTAATTTTATCAATGTGAGACAAACTCTACTTTTACCACTCCAACATGCCCCTTCACATGTGAGTTCTTAATAAGGCCCAATACATGTACACAGCTAGCCAAATGGAGATGGTGGCAACACTTGAATGAGAATAGGCTCTGATACCATGTTAAATTTTATAAAATTGGGTCGTAAAAAAAAAGAGTCATGCATATAGCTGGCGTAAAGTTTGGGATTTTCTCGGGACAAAGCTATGGATTCAACTTTACCTTAGTGCATGATAGGTGATTTCAACGATATTCTTTCTATAGTGAAAGGTGGGAAAGTCATAGAGAGACTTGAATTATGGTGGGGTTCATAGAAGTTATAAATGATTTTTATTTAGTTGATTTCCTTTTCTTGGAGGGCCAGTTCACGAGTAACAGAAGACCTAACTGAGGAAATGTGGAGGAGTAATTACATTGACTACGACAACGTTCTTGGATATTTATCCATTCATGCAAGTCCAGCAATATATTTCCTTCGTCACTAATGTTTGAGGGCTAGTTAAGGCTAGCTAGACAAAGAAAGAAGAACTTTCTCTTTGAAAATTTCTAGACGTAGGTGGAGGAATGCAGTGATGCAGTTGTTAGATGTAGGAGGAGGAATTTGGGGATGTAGTTCAACAAGCATGGTATGTAAGATCTTTTAATTTGAGGTCTAAAATACAGCAAACACCAATGAATCTAACCAAATGAATCAATGAGAAGTTTGGCGGTTTGAGAACACAAATTAAAGAGGCTTAAAGGGAACTAGAAAGACTTAGACGCCTTCCCTAAAATGTTTTAAATATCCAGAAGTACAAGGAGCAGTGTGATAAGGTTAATCACCTACTCTAACAGGAGGAAGCATTCTAGCATGATTAGGGAAAAGGGGAGAAGATGAGGTTTGGTGATAAGAATACTATACTTTCATGCGAAATTCAAACAAAAAGGGGGAAGTAACTGGATTAAAGAGTTGATGGATTGTAACAGGGTGTAGCGTGAGGAGCAAAAGAAATTACAGCAAGTTATAGTATCTTATTTTGGGAAGATTTTCATTGTGGAAAATTCAATTAACATGGGCCCCATCTTAGAGACCATCTAGCCTTGTATCTCACCAGCGGCGAATGCAACACTTCGTAAAGATTTCAAGATGAGGAAGCTCGACAAGGCCTTTTCCAAATGCACCTTCAGAAGGCCATAAGACCTCACTGTATGCCCCCTTTATTCTTCCAAAACTTTTGGAATATAGTGGAGAGGGAGGTTATTGATTTTTGCTTAAATTTTCTAAATTATAGGGTTCTTCCAGAGGGTGTTAATGACACAACAATTATTCTAATCCTAAGAAATGTAAATCTAGGAGGGTTAGCAAATCTCCAACCTATTAGTCTTTGTAATATGGTGTATAAAATTATCCCAAGGCCATGGAAAATAGAATGGAAGGGGTTCTTAATAGGATAATTTTCCTGAGTCAAAGTGACTTTGTGCTAGGGCAGGTAATTACTGACAATGTAGGAGTCTCTTTTGAGGTTATACTTTACAAGGCAAAAGGGATGGATATGATGAGGTTGACATGGACAAGGCATACGATAGAGTTGAGTGAACCCATTTAGAAGTAGTTTTACATAGATTGGGGTTTGCTCATGACTGGGTTTCTAAGATTATGTGTTGTGCCTCGACTGTGCGTTATAGTGTCATACTTAATAGTGAGAGTGTTGAGCCAACAATAGTTGATAAAGGGACTCGATAGGGAGATCCCCTTTCACCTCCGTATTCATTTTATATGTAAAAGGATTATCTAGGAAGTTAAGACAAGTAGAGAAAAGGTGTGATATTCATATGGTTAAGATCTGTAGGATTCAACTGAACATTTCATATCTCCTATTTGTAAATGACGACTTTTTATTTGCAATGCAGGGTTAGAGGAGGCAAAAGAAGATCTTGAAGGCCTGCGATGATGCTTCTAGTGAAGTGATTGACGTCTAATAATCATCGATCACCTTTAGACCTAGCATACTAGTGGATGTGAATGAATGGATGATGAGTATTCTAAAGATCCATTTGCCTTTAGGCCAAGGTAAATACCTGGATCTTCTCTCTCTTATTACCCACAAGAAAAAAGAGGTGTTTGCCTTCCAAAGGAAAGGATGTGGCAAAAAACAAAAGGGTGGGAATCCACTTTGCTCTCTAAATTACAGGGCTTGGAAGGAGATCCTCTTAAAATCTATAGTTCAATCATTCATAGCTTACATGATGGGAGCTTTCGACTACTTTGCATGCTGAGCTTAAAAAGATGATGATTGGGTTTTGGTAGGAGCCAATGGAAAGGATATTAGATGGATGCCATGGGAGCATATGTGTCTCATAATAAATTTGGGGGAATGGGGTTTGGGAGGTTGTATAATTTAACTTAGCTTTGCTTACAAAGCAAGGTTGACGCTTATACATAGGTAGGAATCTCTCTTAGCTCACGTGCCCGAAGCTCGTAACCTTTGCTTCCAAAATAGAGGGCTAAATCTCCTCTATTACTAGGAGATAAGGATATGAGAGGAAGGGATCTTTATCATTGGGATGAGAACGGGAGGCATTGGGATTTGGTTATCTTAACTACATTTTTGTTAGGAAAGAAGTTAAAGAAATACAAAAAATTCCCCTCACAGACACTGTTGGTAATGACAAGATCATTTAATGGAGAAGCAAGGATAGCATGTACACCGTCAAGGTAGGCTATTGGCTAACGTTGGAGTACCTTGTGGAAAGATCCAAGTTTGAGGAGCATAATACTAATATTTGGAGCTAAATACATAGTACTGGGTGTACGTGGTTAAGGATTTAGAGTGGAGAAGGTGTCAGAATGTGATTCCTTGTAAGGAATAATTAGTGTAACATGGGATAAACTTGTACAATATCTGTGACAGTTGTCACGAAGAAGGAGAGAGCTTGATGCATATAATTTGGTCATGTGCTTTAGTGCAATCTCTATGGTGTTCATGTTCTCACTTTATCTTATTTGATGTTTTAATATTTTATCATTTAAGGATTGGCTATAGTATATCATTAACAGTGCAAGGAGAAGCCAAAGTTTAGACATTTGTGATGGTGTGGAAGCTATGGACTAACAGTAACAAAAGAGAATGGTATCATGAGAGCAAGGGCCCTTATTTTCAAGTTTCAAATTCTTAAATTGTAAATCAGACAAACCGTTTAGCCTCCAACTAATTGAGACTACTGCAAGCACAAGAGTATCAGTAGTATAGATAAAAATATCGTTTCTCAAGGACCACTGTAACGTACTGAGTCTTGTTTGTCAGAATGTGCTAAGCAAAATTCTGCTTCAATTGGTTTTGATTTAACTATTTCTAATTCACTATTCTGAATCAATCAAAGAGAAAATATGTCTAGGAATTCTTGTAATTACGAAAGAGTATTGGATCAAAACAATAATCATGTGCTTTTCTCTAGTCGGTTAATCTCGAGAAATTGCAATCTATTCAGAAATTTGATCTATGCTTTCGAAATCAATCAAATTTGCCTAAACTAAGCAAAAGTCATTCTTTCAAACTAATTTGCCTTAATTAAAGTTTAATATATATTCGATTACTCTATAGTCCTTCTAACTTGCAAACCTCTCTTTCAAGATGACTCCACGTTAGGTTTAATCAAGTAGTCCAACAACCAAATATCACCTTTCAGTTTTTCATTCGTTTGTTTCAAGTGAGTAAGCAAACTTTGGCCAAAAATTTACTCACGACATGAATAACAAACACTTGATAAACGAAATCAAACCAATCATTAAAATAAGCACAATTTGACAAATGAAAACATGATCCAACTACACTTCCACAAACTACTAAATCCCTAGACAAAAGAAAACTGCTCAAACATGACTAAGAAATAAACAAAACTAACCAACAATCCGGTAAAATCTGAGAGAAAGGCTTGATTGAGATGGCCTTCAACCAAGGGCTTCAAATTGCCTCAAAAACCAAACACATACACTCAAGATTTCTCACCAAAACTAAAAATCAAACTAGAAACCTATAAAATTTGAGAAAGAAAGACACTAGGCTAAAGCACTAATCTATGCTTTTTTATTATTCAAGGGATTGTCTTCTACTACTGCAGAGCAAAGCTATTTATAGAGGAGCTTGCTTGATCTCATCCACACAAC
Organism: Carnegiea gigantea; assembly: GCA_029747015.1. Classification (NCBI taxonomy): domain Eukaryota; kingdom Viridiplantae; phylum Streptophyta; class Magnoliopsida; order Caryophyllales; family Cactaceae; genus Carnegiea; species Carnegiea gigantea. The sequence goes on from JAKOGI010000457.1 coordinate 280,328, forward strand.
TGAAGGAAGACAAAGAGGGAGCCATTACAGGCTCACCACAGCCTGTGGCAGGTACCATGGTCTGACCGTCGTCTGGGCTAGAACCGACATTCTGCTCTTTTCGTGCTCCACATGCATAGCAACACATGGGTGTCCGTGGGGGAGGTCAAAATACATCTATTTATGGTTAAATGCTGGGTAAAAAGACTACAAATCCTGCAAAATACAAAAAGTAACTATACCCAAGCATAAATCGAGAATAGAAGTATAAATAATAATATTAAGCACATAATTCTCCTAAAAATTGACATAAAATAGCCTTAAAATGATGTATACATTAAGCACTTATCAAACTCCCTTATGCTTAAATTGTTGTTTGTCCTTGAGCAAATACAAAAACCAAAATTTACACAACCTCCTTAGAATAGATATAGATACATTCAAATGGCAAAGCTGATCTAAAGGTAGCCTAAAAAGATGCAAAAATCATTAATAAACAAATTAGGGAATGAAATTTGCGAAAACCTTTTAATAGACCACAATGTCAAACTTAAATCAATCTCCCCCAAATCATCAAATACAATCATTTCAATCATACGAACAAGTAAGGCTAGCAAGGCCGGTAGAACCTCACTATAGTATGTGGCTCTCATCACTCATATGTTTATAATAATGAAGGTTCTCTCAATTCTCGTTCTTTAGACTCAAATATACCATAGGCTGGATAAGATTCTCAAATTTGTCATCACTAAAATGTAAACACACTAGACAATTATGAGGACTTTTATAGAGTTTTAACAGGGCTATGGGTGAAGGTAAGAGGGGAACAAATGTTTTGGAAATGAGGAGCTAGAAGCCATAGACTATAGCTAAATGATTCCAATGCATCATACTACATCCTTCTTAAACCATATCACTTCATCAATGAAGCACATCCCTAATTGAAAAGAGAAAGAGTCAAAAATCACAAATATCTTACAATCCCACCAAGCCTAACACTTTCTTTCAATTTTTTTTTTGATATTTGTTTGTTTTTTTAAATCATGATCCTTTCTTTCTTTTTTTTCTTTTTTTTTTCCGAAAAATAAGGATAGCCAAGGGAAAATCCATAACGAACTTTAAATTTTAACTCTTCTCCAAACTTTGTATAATAAAACAAGGGATTTATCAAGATCTCACACCCCTGCACCAAACAGCCAAAATTTACCAAAATATAACAATTCACCTTACTAATGCTCTATTATACTTGATCCAAAAAATGAAACACTCCTTTAGTCTTGGCTTAAGGGTAAGACAAGTATTTGGCCAGGGGCTATAACAAGAGGTTTAAATCAAGAAAAATGGATATTGGCTCAAAGGGTTTACCAAGGGATACAATACACAACAAAGGTGGCTATTTGGCCATGGGTTTCAACAAATTATAAAAAAAAAGAAAAATGTCTCAATCATATTGCCTAAATATATATGTGAAATGTGATCTTGAATGAGAATCAAAGCAAGTTCTAGAGAAATAATGTCAAGAAAGAGTCACACATGAAAGAAAATATGAGACTAAAAATGATGAATAGCCTCTAAAAGCTCGAAATCTCACGGGACATCTACAAAGGTCAAAACTAGCTCACTAGTAAATATACGCCAAAATCATGTAAAGACTCATGGGATAAATCAACTCGCATCCAACATTGGTCAAAACATGGTGATCATTTCGAAAACTCATCCCCAAACATTTTATGCACAATTCGGGCGAATCAAAGGATCAAACTAAACCATAGAAGTCTACCAAATCTAGAAAGATCATCATCGGAGGATTTTTTTTCTTTTTTGTGTTTTTTTTGCATGCTCCTAATAACAATGCAAACTAAAAATGCAAAGAAACTAAAAAAAAGAAAGAAACTAAAATGCAACCTAGAATGAAAAGAAAACTAAATGCACTACTAAACAAAACTAAAACAAAAAAACTGCAAAAACTACCACTAACTACATATACAAAGCACAATCACACCAAACCAAAAACAAGCATCAGATGCCAAATAGAACAACTGACTAACTCCCCTATACTTGAATCACACATTACTCTCATTGTAGGCGCAGAATAGAAAAAGGGAAGGGGAGTAGCACATAACAGTCAGAAAGGAAGTGGTGGTGGAGGATGGGGTGGTTAGCCATAGGAGATATGCCAATCCTACCAGGTCTTTAGACATACCCTATAGTCTTGAAAATATTGTGTCTGGGAAGCAAGCAACCCAGAAGCTCATCGTGGAGCTCTCGGACAAAGTCCCAAAGAGCGGCGCTCTCAGAAACAACAAATGCTCGAAGGGAAACTTACTCCTCTTGAATGGATATAAGGGTATCTTGGATGTCAAAATAATCAGGAGGGGGTGGTTGAGAGGAAGAACTAGGTCCGGCTTGACTAGATTGAGGGGCTGGATGATGGGGTATGGGTCGAACAACCTCATAATTACCAGGTACACAATAAAGGTTAGCCCGATGAAGAAGGGTGGTGCGATCAACATTGGGAAGCGAAAAAAGCTAGTCCTTAGGGTAAATCCAACACAAACGGTAAGCCTAAACTTTACAAAAGTTCATAATCTCAAAAGCAGCTTGATCAAGCCGCTCAGACCCGAAAACTCTATCCTCAGTATTGGGATCAACACCCAAGAATCTAGCAATAGTAGTTACAATCTTACCTATGATTATCCTACCTTTAGTGCTAACAACAGCACTATATAATTGTCTAGCTAAAAATGAACCTAGGTCAAGCTGGACTCCATCAAGCATACAGGATAAAAAGTACAACTTAGAAAGTCTCGGGACATTCATACTATCGTCCCGAGCAAATAGAGAACAAACCAAGATACGTTGAGCTACTCTAATGTAGGGGTTCCTAATATGGGTGCATTTTGATGAACTAATATTGTACCTAACACTCCCCGAAAGTTCATCCCAAAATGCATTCGGGTTGAATTTACGGGGGACTTGGCTGTTCAATAAATCCATACTAGGTGAAAAATTGAAAATACTGTTAAAGGTACCTAAGTTCAGTTCATACAATTGTCCCCACAAATAAAATGATATATATCCGGCTTGACATTGAGGTCCTCTAGTGACCTCGACATAGAGTGTAATAAGGAATTCTAGGATCAGGTCCCGATATGTAAACAACCATCTAATATCATCCAACATTCCCAACCGGGCTAACAAATCCTTATCATAATATCTAGTTGCCACAACCATATGTTCATTTAAACAATTGTACCTAACAACATGATTGGGATGCATTAAATCAAGAGGGTGAAGAATGTTACCTCTAGCATGTGCAGTTAAGGATGTCCTTTGAGGTTGAGGTGGTGCTTGACTTGAAGACCCAACCTCTTTGGTGCTCCTATGTGTCTTGGTTGGTGCCATGGTTGCAAACTCTAATAAAAAACAAAACTAAAACCAAAATAAGAACTAAAACCTAGAAAATTGAAGGAATTAAGTAAAAATATGAAAAATAGGAGAGAGAAAATTATGGGTATGGTGGATGAGAGAAGGTGAGATGAATTTGAAGAAGAAAAAGAAGAAAAGAGATGATATTTGTGGAGAAAAAGGGAAGATTGAGTGAAAGGAAATGATTTGGTGTGAAAATGATTGAAAATAGTGAAGAAATGAAGAAGATTGAAAGTATGAATTATGGAGGGTTTAGAGAGAGAAAATGAAGGTAGAGAGAGAAAGTCGAGGTTGAAGAGGAAGAAGTGAGGGAGAGGAAAGGGCTCCGAGATCAAAAACCTAGACAGCGGGCCATAGTAGTCCACCATGGACCATGGTCTTCACCACGGTTTGACCTTGGTGTCTGCTGGTTCGCTATATTTTCATATATTTTATTTATTTGTTTATTTATTTATTTGGATAGCACCCCACGGCCGTGGTTCTGGGGATATGGCCGAGGTGGCTAACATTTTATGCATATTATTTTTTTGTTTTCTCTGCTTCTTTTTTCCTTTTCGACAAAATAGAAAAATAGTGAAAATAAAAGCTAAGAGAAGAAAAAGGAAAAGAACTTGGGTTGCCTTCCAAGAAGCACTCTTTTAAGGTCAAGAGCTTGACCTTCTTCTATGCTTACTCTGGATCAAATAATGTATGGACATTGGCTTTGTCCCGGACCACAAAATCAAATTTCTTCAAGCGAAGGTACCATCTTAAAAGTTCTGACTGCAGGTCCTTCGTCTTCATAATTTGGTGCCATAATGCATTATCTATATATAAAACAAATCGCTCTTGTAGCCCATCAAATGAGCTACCATCAACTTGTTCAACCTCTACATCAAAATCTGCATCAAAACTGTCCATAGGGGGTTATAGAGAGAACAGTTTGTGCAAACTTGCAATGATCACTCATGGAAGACTCCTTAGGAACAAGGGCCTCAACCTCAGACTTATTAGGTGGCATAGTTGCAGAAAACGCTACCTTAACTTACCCTTGGTCGAGCTCCTCATAAGAAATCCAGTCAGAATCAGGAGGATCTTCACAATTCAAGACATTCTTCATATCAATCTCAACGGAAAGGGGTAATGCATTCAATATAGAAGAATAAGGAGAAACCACGTCCTCCTTTCTGTGACTAAACATAGCAAATCACCCTTCTACCTCGAAAGATACACGACCCTTTCCTTCATCAATGTGGCAACCAGCTATCACCAAAATGGGCCGACCTAGGATAATTTGAGCATCGTTGGTTTCAGGCATGTCGACTATAATGAAGTCCTCCAACACCTAAATGTCTCCTATATTGACTGGCACATCATCTAGTCTGCCTATAGGTTGCATCACCGAATCATCAGCCAACTGTAGTGAAAAAGATGCGACTAGTAATGGTCCTAGGTGCAGCTTATGAAATAAAGAATAGAGCATTATGCTGACACTAGTACCTAGATTGCATAGACCTTTCTTAATTTCCACCTTTCCCACAATGCATGGGATAAAAAAACTATCTAGGTCAGGGAGCTTAGGGGGAAAATAGTGGGGATCTCAACAGTGTCGTTCTCTTTGAATGTGGCAGTCTTGCCATCATTATTTCTCTCCTTATTGCCAGCCATGATTATTTCCCTACCCTCTTCCATTGGTGTATCCTCAGGGTCAGTTAAGTCCTCTTCTTCTTCCTTCGTGGTGACACAGTTACAGTACTCACGAGGATTGGGTTTGGGCTGACTAGGAAGTCTATCTGGGGGCGTAGATGAGAAAGTAACTTTTTAGGCCATTTCAGCTTCCAACATCCTATTGTGAGTTATAAGCACATCAACCTTTGAGGCTAATTGCTTAATATTCTATTTTTCTTATGCCATAAGCATGCTTTCCGTGATCGACTCTAAATTAGACTTTTGGGGCATCTGAAAAGGGAATAGGGGTCTTGGAAAACCAGGGGGTGGTTTAGCATTCATAAGGGACATGTTTGATGGGTTTGGATTAGACCTATAAGAAAATTTTGGATGATTCTTCCAACCTGGATTATAGGTATTATAGTAAGATTCATTGATTGTTATTGGGTTGAAATTTTGAACATAATTAACTTCATTAGAGTCTTAGGAAAAAGGACTCCGAACTTGACAATTCAAAGTCACATGCTCAACAGAACCACAAATTTCACAAGGGGAAGGGGCACTAGAATTCACAGCATTAACATTCATTTGGTACAGTCTTTGAGTCATAGCATCTACTTTAGCAGAAAGTAAAGTAAGTGCATCAACTTTAAGCTTACCTCCAACCCGTTTGGGTTAGCCTCGTTCAGTGGACCTTTGAAAGTTATTTAGTGTCATCTCCTCAATCAAATTATAGGCTTCATCCTCAGTTTTACTCATCAAGGTTCCTCCTACCGCCGCCTCAATAGTAGATCTCACAGATTGGGTCACACCACTATAAAAGACTTGGATAGTCATCCAACATTAAAGACCATGATAGGGACACAAACGCAGCAGATCTTTAAAACGCTCTCAGGCTTCATAGAGCATCTCATCATCTTTTTACATGAAGTTGGTAATCTGATTCCTTAGGCTTGCTATTTTGCTTAGAGTGAAAAACTTTGTAAGGAATGCTCTTGTCAACTCATCCCAGGTGATAGTGCATCCAGATGGCAAGGAGTGTAACCAAGCCCTCGCCTTTTCCCTCAATGAGAAAGGAAATAAGCACAGGCGAGTCCCATCATCGGAGACTCCATTGAGCTTCAATACCGAGAGGTGTAGATTCGGATCTTCCAAAGGAGTTTCACCGAACTAGGATTGCTATACCATGGAAATGAGTGCCGGTTTGAGCTCGAAATTATTGCCATCTATAGCAGGGCGAGCGATGCTTGAGGCGATCCCTTGGACTCCAAGGGTAATGAAATCTCGAAGAGTCCTTCTTTGGTCACCTCCTCCTCTTGCCATGTTTGAATTCCTTCTTACCTCGCGTCTTTATTCTTAAATCCTGGCTTTTTCCTCTTTAAGTAGAAAGTCCTCTCAATCTCAGGATTGGGTTCGTACAAGATTGGACTTTGCATAAACTAGAAAAAATTCCTACAAGCACTTTCACTAACACTACCAGTGCAGTTAAACAAGAAAAGAAAATAACAAAATAAAAAAAGGGAATAATAAAATACTTAGTCACTTTCGTAAGACAACTCAATAGTTAATAGTTTAGTCCCCGGCAACAGCACTAAAACTTAATTGAGGCTATCATAGGCGCACTTGTAGCAGTAGTACAGATAACGATATCTTTCCTCAGGGACTAATGTAACTTACTGAGTCTTGCCTGTCAGAATATGCTAAGCAAAATTCTAATTTAATTGGTTTTGATTTAACTATTTCTAATTCACTATTCTGAATCAATCAAAGAGAAAATATGTCTAGGAGTTCTCATAGTTATGAAAGAGTGTTGGATCAAAACAACAATCATGTGCTTTTCTCTAATCGGTTAATCTCAAGGAATTACAATCCATTCAGAAATTTAATCTATTCTTTGAAATCAATCAAATTTACCCAAATTAAGCAAAAGTCGTTCTTGCAAACTAATTTACCTTAATTCAAGTTTAATATATATTTGATTACTCTCTAGTCCTTTTAACTTGCAAATCTCTCTTTCGAGACGACTCTACGTTAGGTTTAATCAAGCAGTCCAGCAACGAAATGTTGCCTTTCAGTTTTTCATTCATTTTTTTCAAGTGATCAAGCAAACTTTGCCCAAAAATCTACTCACAACATAAATAACACTTGATAAACAAAATCAAACCAATCATGAAAATAAGCACAATTCTACAAATTAAAACATGATCCAGCTACACTTTGACAAACTACTAAATTCCTAGACAAAAGAAAACTACTCAAATATGATTAAGAAATAAACAAAACTAACCAATAATCCGGCGAAATCTGAGAGAAAGGCTTGATGAGATGGCCTTTAACCAAGGGCTTCAAATCGCCTCAAAAACCAAACACATACACTCAAGATTTCTCACTAAAACTAAAAATCAAATTAGAAACCTACAAAATTTGAGAAAGAAAGAAACTAGGGTAAAGCACTAATCTATACCTTTTTATTATTCAAGGGATTGTCTTCTACTGCTGCAGAACGAAGCTATTTATAGAAAAGCTCGCTTGATCTCCGCCACACAGCCAAAGGAAGATGAAAAGGGAGCAGTTACAGGCTCACCACGGTCTATAGCAGGTGCAATGGTTCAATCCTAGTCTGGGCTGGAACCGACTTTTTGCTCTTTTCTTGCTCCACGAGTGCAGCAACACATAGGTGTCTGTGAGGGAGGTTAAAATACATCTATTTATGGTCAAATGCTGGGTAAATAGACTACAAATCCTGCAAAATATATAAAACAACTATATCCAAGTATAAATCAAGAATAGGAGTATAAATAATGACATTAAGCACATGAAAGTGGCACAAAATAGCCTTAAAATGATGTATATATTGAGCACTTATCACCAACCCTTCGCAGTCTTCCTTCGATAACAGCTCATTTAGATATGGAATCTAGCTCTAGGGATCTCCGTGTGTGCCTTTGATTCTATAGCAACTTGAGCCTCTACAAGTCTTCAACAACTCCAACCATCTAGTCACTGTCATGCATCTTCTGGCAGCAACCATAGACCTAAGCACTTGGAAGGTGGGTAGTATGAAACAACAAACGGATAAAGTGAAGAGTATAAGGTTTTAGTATTTTATATCACTTAGAACTCCAAGGTATTATCGCCCCATTTATGAGAGCCTAATAACAACTAGTCTCTTTTAAACTTTTGTTATATTTTATTATTTTTTTCATGGGCCAATCCATTACTTGCTTTCTAGCTTCCCGTCCTTTCTTATTTTTTAAAACTTTTAGTGATATATGTTTCTACATTATGTGTTAAGGATTTAAAAAGGGCTATAATAATATTTTGGGAGTTTTAATTTTTGCCATGTTGTTTTGTTTGTAGTGGCTTAAGTGCATGGATAAAAATGCCACTCAACTTTTCAAAAAAACCAAATATGCCACTAGAACTATTACTATGCATCAACTGCCACTGAACAAGTTAAAATAATTAATGACTGCCATAGAAATAGGTTGTAATAAGCCAAATAATTTAAAATTAATATTAACTGGTAATCTTTTGCTTGGAGGAATTTTTTTTAAAAAAAAAGAAATTTAAAATGCCTCTCTAAGCTTCCTCTGCTCCGTTTCTGTAGAGTAGTAGGTAGTCTACGATTTTTAAATTTAGGGTTAATCGAAACTAGTTTCTCTGTAATTTTATAATTCAAGGGTAAGGTTGCTACATCAGACCCTCCATACCTCGCTTGGTAGTGGGATTTTGGGGGTTTTGCATTTGGATTTGGATTATGAATTTTAAAAAATGAGTTTTGTCTATTTCTCTTCCCTCCAAATCGAGCTGCTATGTTTGCTTCTTACTACTCTATCAGACTCTCATTCTCTCTCAAAATCGTGGAACCCTAAAATTGAGATTGTGAGATACATTAAAGGCAGAAGAACGGAAGTGCAGTTGATCATATAGAAGAAGTGGATTAAAGTAGTAGATCAACAAAATTCGAGGTAAATATTAGGGTTTTGTAGATATATTTTTGAAAATTTGAATGCTTATATATTGAAGAATTCATATGTTGATTGTGTCAATTTGGGTGTTGTGAAGCATGTTGTTACTCAATTTATTTAAAGCACCCTAATTGAATAGGTGAATTATATAAAAATTGAAATTCCCACTTTTGGAAACCTTAATGCTCTTTAGCTTAGAAATATGATGTAAGTTGGTGATTTTGTTTAATTTTTTAATTTTTTAAATATTTGTAGTATTTAATACATAGAATGACATCATCTAGTTGTTAAATTGTAAGTATTTCATGGTGGGATATTTCAAAGGCTCTCTAATCTAATGTATACTGAGTGTGAGTGTAGTAAGGTAATGGTTGACCCCGACTATTTAAGTGTGTATAATACAAAGAAGATTGTGTTAGAATTAGGTTATGTGGAGGATAGGACATACTATTTACTTCTGTAAGTGAGACTTGCCATTTGAGGATAGCTTGGCGGAAATTGAGAGTGATGCAGAGATGAGAGAGCTAACAAGGTTGTTGACAAAGCTTGAGTATGTTTATGCAGAAGTTGAACACATAGATAATGACAAGGTTGACAGAGGGAGAGGGAATAAGGAGGGGAATGGGATTGAAGATGATGATTACTTTGCAGATGATGAAGATGAATGTACCAATGGGTTATGGTCCAAGGGGGATGATGTTTTCTGTTATAATGATGATGATGATGATGATGATGATTTAAAAAGAGGTGGGTAGGAAAAAAGTAAGTTGAAAGAGGTAGTTGAAGGTGAGAACAATGTTGTAAATTTTGAGAAAAAGGACACATACTATGATGGAGGACAGGAGATGTATCCAAATTCAGACAACCTGGATAGCCCTAATAGTGAGAGTGAAGATGACAATGATGGAAAGAAGAATAGTAGGAAAAGGAAAAGGAGCCTAAAGTGCCCAGGGTACCACATCACATCCTCTAGTATTATGAAAGATTGGAAGAAATTTAGGGATAAGAAGCAACTGAAGGAAGCAATTGAAAACTACATAATAATTGGAGGGTACCATTTGAAGTTCAAGAAGAGTGACAAGGGTAGGTTACAAGTATTTTGCTTAGATGAGGGATGTAAATGGAGGCTGTAGGCTAACACTTATAGGGAGACATTCAGATTGCAGCTAACTTTAAGAGTAGTGGACCTTAAAAGTGTTATAAAGCACAAGCATAACTACTATGCAACACTTTCTATGTGTAGGAAGGCTAGGAAGAAGGTGTTGGACTTTATAATAGGTGATTATAGGAGATAGTTTAGGCAGATTAAGGATTATATGTGTAAGGTGTACATGATAAATTTGGGGTCAATAGTGAAAGTGAAAACATGGAAAGATCCACAGGGTAGTACATATTTAGATTTCTTTATATATGCCCAGGATCATTAAAGAAAGGCTTCTTAGAGGGGTATAGAAGGGTCCTGTCATTGGATGCATGCTTCTTAAAGGGTCCATAGGATGGTCAAATATTTTGTGCAGTTGAAAGATATGAAAATGACCAGATGTACCCTGTGACTTGGAGTATTACACATATTGAGAAGAAAGAGATTTAGGGATGGTTACTGGAACACTTGCAAGAAGACTTGGAGATGGGTGAGGGATATGGTTGGAATATTATCTCTGACCAGCAATAGGTAAGAATTTTATCCTTGTTAATTTTTTATTAACCCTAATTTTTTGGTTAGTCAAAATTATTCATAATTGGTTGCAAATTAAACATTCACTTATGCCTTTCTATGGGTTGGTTGACTGCATATGAGATTGTTACCTACTGCTGAGCATAAATGTGTGTGCCAAGCATGTGTGTGCGAGGCATGTGTATGCTAACTTAAAGAATCAATGAAATGGGGTGCAATATAGGGATATATTATGAAAAATTACAAAATCCACCAATGAAGTACATTTGACAGCCATATTAAGGAAATGCAAGCCTTATATGTAACTGCTTGGTAGTTCTTGGAGAAAAAAGCGGTGTAAGATTTTTATAGGATATACTTCAAGCAACATGCAAAATGTGACTCAGTAGACAATAATATGACTGAGATTTTTAATGCCTTCATTATGGATGCTATATACATACATATTGTTTCAATGCTCCAGAAAATATCCAAGCATGTTATGAAAAAAATGCATGCTTGAAAAAAATTGCATCAAAAAGAACAATTGGCAGTATTTTTAAAGCAACCAATTGCACCAAGGATTCTAAAGAAATTGGAGAAAATGGTAGAGAATGAAAGGTTTTGGGAGGTAAACAAGGCTAGGGATGGGTACTATAGTGTCACACATGGTATGGATGTCTTTATTATGAGGTTGATTGAGAGGAGTTGCTTATGTAAGTCATGGGAGTTTAGTGGTCTCCCTTGTTTTGATGTTATTGTTGTTATGAAGAAAGAAATGTTAAACCCTATGAAATTTGTCCATGATTGCTACTTCACTGAGTACCTTAAGATAACCTACTCCTATATTTGAGGCCTATCAATCGGAATGATATATAGGAAACTGGCCCTAATGAAGTCATCACAATTCCATACTTCAAGCCTAAGAATAAAACCATATGTAACTTGAAAATGAGGCCTGAAGTAGGGAAGAGCATCAAAGGGTTCGTATATAGGAAGGTTTTAAAGGATGGCGTCAAGATGTACTGTTTAATTTGCGGTGGGTAAAGGCATAACAACACCACATGCACTCAAAGGCCATCCAACCTTAAGGTAAATAAGAAAAAATTTTGCACTCTTCTACTTATTTGTGACAGTCTTTGAGTGATGTGATTATATTTTGTAAAAAAGAAGACCCAACCAAAAGAGAGTCAGGAGGAACACATAAATAATCAGGCATGCCCCTAAACTATACCCCAGGTTAATAATGTAATTTATGTGTTTTATTGCTTGGATTATGAGCCCTTCTCACATTTTTTTTCAATGATATGTAGGTTGATGTCATTGTTTCACTTTCAAGTGTACCTCCCTTATCACAAAGCCAACCACCACCTACTGCTAAGAAACAACCAAGTGAAGATGAGAATGCCACCTTCACCACCTTCGACACACAACCACCTTCACCACCTTAGACACAACCACCTTCACCACTATTATGAGGGAGAAATAACCCCCCAAATGGCCACCATCATCAGCATATACTGAATCTAAAAAGTTTGAAGTCATGGTCAGATTGCATAAGTCTACCCTAGGTATATCCAAGACTTTTAAATCGGATAAAGCCATCCCAGGCTCTACTGTACCATCATCAACACCTACTGCACAAAGACCTCCTAAGCCTGCTACTTCAGCATAGAGGCAACAGCTAAGAAGGTAAGAGAGAATGAGGACAATGTTGTTCCCAAAGAAGATCTATGTGGCCATATATTAGGGATTATGCTTAGCAGTTTGGGGATGTCGATGTCCCCCTTTTGTTTTGTCCAGCTTTATAGAACAACTTGTGTTAATGATGTATTAGTGCACATAAGTCAGCATTAATGTAGTCATATAGAGTCAACATTAACTTAGAAACGGGTGAATATGTATTTTATACATTTTGGGTATACACTCTTTGCAAGTGCACACATGGATCAGGGTTAAAATAGAGTGCACTATGTTCTTTTGCTACTTGACAAAATATGAACAAACTGACGTACCCATAACATATTCCCCTTCAATTGCATTGATTAGTTTTAGCTTGGGCTATCAACTTTCTTGTAGTTTTTGCTAATTTCATGTTTACTTAGCATAAACTACATCAATAATAACAATTTTCTTATTATCAAGCAAATAATGTACATATCAACAACAGCAAAAGAAAGTGCACAATTCCATAATTTCATTTCCTCCAACTTGCTTTTCAATACATTCTTTTTCAAAGAAAATAAAGATTATGACTACAACCACCGTAACCTAGCCTATTTTCACATACAACTTATAACTACAACTACAACTACCGTAATGAAACCTAGTTTTAGTTTAAACAACTTCCCCTCCCCTCCCCTTCCCCCAGCTCTCTTTAATATAGCAACAACTACAAATACAATTATCCCCCACATTATCAATCTCTCTCTCATCTTATAGTCATTCAACTGCATCTTCAACCTTCTGTTCTTTATCATCAAAGCAACCACCACATTCGTCACTTTGTCACACAAAGTATTAATCCATTCAAAATGATCACAACCTCTAACAATTCCAAACATTTTGCACCTGGCAAATCTCCTTATCGGGTTCTTACTAGTGATTCTTGTCAAACTATCACATCTCTTGCCACATAAACAATGCCTCTCATAGTTTGAGAAGCAAGGACAAGATTTGCAAGCACTCGTTGGGCTTTGACTTGAGGAACCAGACATATTTCACCTTCTTAAGGGTCGAATTTGTGACGGATTTGGGTTTGTCAACTCAATTTGCTTGGTTTTTGGGAGATTCACACTCAATTAATCTTTTTAGGGTTTTCATAACAAACCCTAGTTTCTGCAATTTAGGGGAGGATTAATTAAATGGAGGGAAATGTATTGAGGATGGGAGTTAGTTGACCTATTCTCAATTTTTCATTTTTCTTATTTTATTTTTTAATTAACAACCACAAAAATAAATCAAAACTAAAATAAAATCTCCTACATTAGGTAAAAATGTGACATGATGGTATTTTTAAATTTCCTCTTAAAGTAGTGGCAATTGATCCACAATAATAGTTCAAGCGGTATATTAAAAAGTTGAGTGTCATTTTTTTCCCAAGAACTCGTAGTGACTTATTACCTTAAATGTAAACAAAAAAAATTAATCTAGAAATTATTGATGGTGAACTGGGCATTCAACCTGAAATTCTTACATCTTTACCCTTTTTATATCTTATTTTGTTCATAAATAACTGTTGAATTAAGAATTAAATTGTATTTATTTTATTTTATAGGAATTTGGGAAATTTGATGAATAAATAATTTCTTAGAAAAAAGGATTGAATCAAAAGGTAATGGATCAAGTAGAAGGAAAGAGGGGAAAAAAAAAGAGAGAAGAAAAGCATGCCCAATGGCCTTAACATTCAACCTGCCTTCCTCTTCTCTTTCTTTTCTCTTTCTCATTTGAATGAGCTTGATCTTTCTTTTTGGCCTATTGGCCGTCGTGGCCTAGTCCAGTGCTCTAACCCTCTTTCACCTCTGCTAGTCGCGTGCAACATACGTGATGCGCCCCCTCTTCCCCTCCTGGTGTGTTCCTCCTTCCAAGCACAACCCTGTTCGAAGACCCAGCAACAAACACGAGTCTAATGTTCCCACGGCCCAAGAGCTTCCCAGCTTCAACCCAGCTCTCCCTTCACTTATTTCGCCCATGTGCCTCTCATGTGAACCCTAACCCTTTTCTTTTTTTTTTTAGTATTCTCCTCTTTCTTTTACTGCTACCCTATGATTCCTCTCTCTCTTTATTTCTCCATCTTCACGACTTTTTCTTCCTAGTAAACGCATAACACCCCCCCAATTTATGTGCTTTTTTCCTCTCCTCCTTCATTCCTTTTCATCCATTGACCCATAACTACTTTCATCCAATCGTTACCTTCATCTGTATCATCATGATCCCTTTTTTTCTCATCAATTTAGACAATTAGGTGGGAAATGAAGGTGAGTTCTTCAAGATACTAGACAATTACAAATTGGGAGTTAATTAAAGAATTGATGATGGGGAGCTGCGAGTTTGGCCATAACAATTAAAACCTTAACTAGGGATGATGGAAAAAAAAAATAGAAAAGTAGGAATTAGCTAGAGTAGCAGTAGTTTGATGTACATATTTTGGGGTTTTTTGGGTCATTTTTCAATTTCTGATCTCATTCTAGATTATCAAATTTGTGTAATTGATTTTGGGTTCGTTAAAATTGAGTGTGTTCTACTTTGATTATGTTGAGAGTTCAGGCATTGATTTTCGATTTTACCAGATTTTTGGGTTGAATTTCAGTTTTGTTTGATTCCCTTGTTTTGATTCGAGTTTCTAGGTTTGTTCTTGGTTTTGCCTTACTGCTATGTTTTTGCTTTGGTTTTGCTCTCGTGCTCCTGTTCTACCTTCTTTGCTCGAATTACTTGTTTTAGGGTTGAGATATGATTGTGAGAAAACCTCTATTGAAGGGCTTTAAAATTGAGTACTCACGTTTAGCATTCAATTTTTGCTGCTTTATTGTTGAAAAATTTGCTCTTGGGTCTGTCGAGGTTTGGGTAAATATTTATCTGATCCAACAATTTTGGATAAATATTTTTGCGCCCATCAAGGTTTGGGTTATTTTTTGCGGGCCAGATTTTGGACGGAAAACTGATGTGACCAAAATTTGTGATAAAAATGCCCTTGAACATATTAGAACTGGCTGCAAAATTGTGAGAGTGCAACAGTTTTTCAAAAAAGGAAAAAACCATAATTTCCCAGCCTATCCCACTGTTCGCATTGTTTGCATTTACTTCTCTTCGACATTCTTTCTTTCCCGACTCTACTATCCTTCTCTTCAAAAACCCTAGCTACTCCACTTCAAACTAAAGGCCTACATCAATTAGGTGCAAAGAATCATGTCTGCAAAGTTGAATAAGTAGTTGAAAAATGAGTTCAAAGGTTCCCACATCGATAACAGCATCAGCTATGGTAAAGGACGAGGGAAAAGGGAAAGCTCCACTTGAAAAGGTATCGTCATTTCTTGAATTTTTAGTTTTGTTGTGAACTATGGGGTATTTGTATATACAGGCAATTGATCTTGGGGATTTAGGGATTTTTTAATTACGGTTTTAGTCAGCAATTTGGGGATTTGGACATAATTCAGTGCCAACTTTGAATAAAATACTCCCAGAGTAGGGATTTGGGCTTAATTCGGTTGTTAGAACCTAAATTTTTTAAAAAATAAGGGTTTTGTAACCAAATTAGCATTATTCAAGCAAATTTATATACTGACATTCACCTTAAAAACATCAATTTTCTAGAAACGATGATTGTGAAATGAAGACCTGAGCTTGGGGTTAGAGATTCATTATTCGAGTAGGAGTATTCAGAAATCTAGGTCACTTGTTTTCTTTGTATACTAAAATTAAATTTGGTTGCTTTGTAGATTGAAGTGGGAAGGATTTTCGGTATTTTGTATGAAGGACATAGGGTGGACATACCAAATGTAGAGCTAGAAGAGTATCAAAGGCTTGATCTCACTCGGGATGCAAAGGCTCAACTTTTAAAGGAAGGGTATGAACCACCTAAATTCTTTAGGTTTATGTTTGGTTATGCCAGTGGTAGTAAAAGGAAGCTTCCCTTGATGTCTGATGATGATTAGGTACATTTGACTAGTATATGGAATTATGCTAAAGGAGTTATTCCAATATACATGCTAGCTACCCCTGCCCCTTCTAAACACCAGGCCATTATTAGTAAGTTAGAAGTATCCCAGGGAAGGTAGAGTCAAATTGGGTTAGAGGTAGAGGACCCTTAAATTGTTAAAGGTCAACTCAAAAATGCTTCTTCCTTGAGTGACAGTGATAACGATGATGTTGATGTACTTGCAGAAAAGGAGTATAAAACTTTATTGTCTGCTATGCAAGCCAAACAATGGGCTCATAGTTTGATATGTACTTTGTGTACCCAACCCAAATCACTAACAAATCCTAGAGGAAGTCCAAGGTCTACTACTGCTGGCCCATGTTCTACTATTCCTAAGTCTTCACCTCAGCAATCTTTCAAAATTAGACAACTAGTGAACTCTGAAAATGTCTTGCAATCATTGAATTCAATTTTGACTGTAGACTTGTCTGCATTCTCAAATTCTAAACAATGCACCTCATCATGTTAGCCTAGTGATACTTGTGAACTTGTTGACCCTTCCTCCTCTCATGTTAAGCAAGCAACCTCTTGGTCCTCTTCTTCATTACCTATTGCTGCCTTTAAATCCACATAAGCCATAGTCCCTGCCTCCTTATCTGAGTATAAAAAAGCAACCTCTCAACCAACTGCCCTTGTCTCCTCATCACACTGTAACCGAATTACCTCTCAACCTACTATCCCTGCCTCTTTATCTCAATGTAAAAAAGTTACCTATCAACCAACTGCCTATGGCTCCTCATCTCATAGTAAAAAACTACCTTTAAAGTTAAAAAAGGTGATTCTGAGTCCAAAAAAAGGCATTCATCTCATTCCAAAGAAGGTCTTTCATTGGAAGATATAGATATTGGGTTAGAAGGGCTAGAGTCACATGGTTTAAGGGGATTAAGTCAACCAACTATCAGTGCTGAATATAAAGCGGGAGATGTTGGTAATAGTGAGGATGAATATCCTAGCATTGATGATGCTTCTAGGTGTAGTCAGGATGGTGTTGTTGATAATCCCTCCTTAGAGGATAAGATCCCTAGGCACATTGACACAGTTGATGTTGATGATGATGGTAAGCCTATTTTTAACTTATGAAATAAGATTTCCCAAAATGGAAGCATGTAGGCAAGGAATCCAGATGGTTCTGTATCAATTGGTGCTGGGGATATGTTCATTGACAAAGTGTTAAGCCAAAAATCATGCATGATTTTAATAATTATTTTGATTATATTATATATATTATTGCGTCTAATTTACTTTATTTTATATGTTTTTCAGGTTAGTATTAATTAATAAAGAGGAGAAGAGAGGACGCCGAAACTCGAGTTTTACACGCTTGGCTATAAAGACGGTCCAAAAATAATAATTATGGAGAGTATTATTTTCATAATTATTCAATTGGGCTAGGATTTCAAGAGTTGGTGAAGAGTTAGAAGTTTTAAGGGAGAAGAAATCTAAGGAAGAAAGGAAGAAGGAAACCCTAATCACATCCCTCCTTCCTCTCCACCATAAATAACATCATCACCGTACCCATATTTCAGCATCATCCCCATCACATCCACACCGCACGGCTGCCTAACCCCTCTTCGACTTGCCCACTCAGCTTTCTTCCTCCAAAAACCATCCTCACGCCTAGACACCACACCCCACGCCTGCCTTCTTTCATTCTCCAACCCTTCTTCATCAACATCACGATCTATCATCATCATCACCCCACCATCATCTTCAAATCCTCCTTTAATCCCTTACGGCAACTCCCTTCCCCTTCAGCCATCCTCTCTATCATAGGACTCCTATTTTATGTTAATTTTTTTTTCCTTTGTCGTTTCATTAATTCGAACTCTTCATGTTATTAAACATGAAATATTTGATTTATCATTGTGATGTTATTTTTAATATGAGTGAGTAATTTTTTTTATGCTTAGTATAATCTACTTGAAACCATGCTAAATTGATTATTTTGAAATAAATTTCATGCTTTATTGCCTAGTTAATTCATATTCATGATTCTATAGCGATTAGCGTTTATCATTTATAATATTCATGTTAAATTAATTAGAATGCATGCTAGTGAGTTTAATGTGATTTCGATTGATAGTTTAGAAGACTATAATACGTAAAAGTTATAGTCTTTTATGCTTAGGTATCACCCTAATTAATCATGGATGGCTCAAACCCATCTCTTTTAATTAGGTAATTGCTTTAGATCTTTGTTAAATTGATTTACTGGTAAATTGTTTACAAAGTATTAAATGATGTTTTTCTAATTCTTAATTCTCTAGTTTGATTAAATTATTGTGCTGGTGTGAGGGTTATCAAAACTAGTAGGGTTTATATTAGAGCTAGACCTAATTAAACTAGAATCTATGGAAAAATGGGGAAGAACCGCTGGTGGATGCCTTCTACAGTTTAACTCATAAATGAAATTAACTTGTGTGTTAATAATAAATATTAATTTGCATGGTGGATTGAGATTATACTAAGTATTCTTCATCAATTTGACAATTTTTGATCATTATTTGTTGCTTAGAGTTAATTTGATTAGTTTATTAATTTTTGTTCTATTTTTAGCTTCAGTATAATTTCAATCGACCCCGTCCCCAAAGTATAGTCTTTTGGGAGTGCCTAGGTAATTTTAGATAGCTTAGATTTTGATTTTTAGAGTGGTTATAATTTTAAATTGATTGATATTCAGTTTTAGTATTTAATTACTGGTTTATTAGAAATTAGACTAAAAATAGTTGTTTTCATTTTCTTTCATTTTTTATTCATACCTAGGGTTTATATAGTGTCCTAGTCTGCTCATATTCAATTTCGTAATTTTTGGAAGTTATTTGATAATTTTTTAGAATTATTTTGTGAAATTGATATGTGCAGGTTTTTAGGTTATTAATTCTCAAAATTTCGATTTTAATTGTTAAGTCACAATTATTAGGTATTGTCAAGTCCAGAAAATTGTGTCCTAGAATTAGGGTAATTTTCTTGATTATTTTCGTATTTACATTTATACAGATTATTTTATTTCTAATTTCAGATTTAATATTCTGCATTGACATTCTATGGTGATTTTCTGATTTGATTTTTGTGAAATTATTTGGATACAATTGAGGGGTGATAAGCTTATATGCATGAAGAATAATATTTTAGGTTACTGTTTGACATTTTTTAATATTTATTTTCTGATTATTATTTGCTGTTTTGATTTTAAATTAGAATTTCGATTACTATTCTATTTTTATTTTTCTAGATTAGTTAGGAAAGCTTTTTACTGTTTTCTTTCCAGAATGTAATCCAAAATATTTAGGAGCATCATTGGGTGTTATTTTCAGATTTTTATTCATTAGATTTTAATTATTTTAGAATTATTAAGATTAGATTTAGTAAATTGGATTAGTAAAATCATTTAGGATTAAGCTAGCCTTTTTGAAACAATCTTTTCTCGTGGATCAATCCCTACTTCCCTATGCTATAAAAAGTATTTAATAACTGAAGTAGTGGTTGAATTTGTAGCTCTCAACAAGCTTAACAAATTTTGGCGCCGTTGCCGGGGAAAGAAAATTAAATTGCTAGTTTCCTTCTATTTAATTTTACAACTTTTATTGTTTTGATTTTATAATTGCAGATCGCCAGTAAGTCTTCAGGTTAAAGAGGTAAGCATGTTTACTCTTCGAGAACTTGTTGCTCCTAACTTAGAAACCCAACCAATGTCCATTACTTATGCTGTTTTGGATAAGCCTTTGAAATTAAACTCAGGATTTATTAATTTATTACCTAAGTTTCATGGATTGGTTGGAGAGGATCCCTATGGGCACATTAGTGAATTTTATATTACCTGCTCTGCTATGGTGCCTGAAGAAATTCCTGAGGACTAAATTAGATTAAGGGCCTTTCCCTTTTCTTTGCTTGGTAATGCTAAGGACTGGTTATATTATATGCTTGCTGGATCTTTTTCTATATGGACTGCATTGCATAAATCATTTCTAGAAAAGTTTTTTCCTATATCCCGTATTAGATCTATTAGGAAAGAAATATGTGAAATCAAACAAATGAATGGGGAAACCTTTTGTGAGTATTGGGAAAGATTTAATAAGCTATGTGCTAGTTGTGCCCAATATCAAATAACTGAACAACTGTTGATTTAATATTTTCATGAGGGTTTACTTCCTATAGATCGTAATATGGTTGATGCTGCTAGTGGGGGGACTCTGGTTAACAAAACCTCAGCTGATACTAGAAATCTATTTAATTTAATGACCCAAAACACTCAGCAGTTTGGTGCTAGGGATTCACAAGTTAAAAGGGTAAATGAGATAGGGTCTAGTTCATCTCTAGAGAATCAGTTATCTCACATTACTGCTATGTTAAATAAGATTGTTATTGGGGGTATTCAAAAAGCAATAATATGTGGTATTTGTCGTCTCAAAGGACATTCTACTGATGCATGTCCTACTCCACAAGAAGGTAATGTTAATGCTCTTTACTCTAACCAAAATCAAAGGAGGTATGATCGCTATTCGAATACTTATAATGAAGGATGGAGAGACCACCCTAACCTTAGGGATGGCCCTCAAAACAATCCACCTGGTTTAGACCAAACATCTCGTCAACTTTCTAATCAAGATAGGACCAACTTCCTACTAGAACAAGTCCTTAAGAAGATGGATGCTAGGTTCCAAATTTTGGAGACAACTCTTAAGGAAGTTCAAGAGAAACAAACTGCAACTGATATCACAGTTAGCAACTTACAGGCTCAAATGCAAAATAGGTTACCATCTCAGCCTTACCCTAATCCTAAGGAGAATGTTAGTGCCATAACACTTAGGAGTAGGAAAGAGTTACAAGACCCTAGGAAGAGTAGAGAGGTTGAGCTTGAGTTAGAGGTCAAAGGAGCTAAACCAAAGTTAAATATAGATTCTAATCAAACTACTAGGGAAATAGGAGAGAAGAAAAGAGAACCTTATAAGCCAATTCCACCCTTTCCTAGTAGATTTCGAAGTCCTACTTCTAAGGTGCATGAGGCTAACCAAGAGATCTTAGAGACATTAAAGAACGTAGAGATCAACATACCTCTCCTTGATGCCATTACACAGGTGCCTCGTTATGCTAAGTTCTTGAAAGAATTATGTACTACTAAAAGAAAATTAGTAGGGAATGAAAAGGTGAGTGTGAGGAAAAATGTGTCTGCTGTTTTTCAAAGAAAACTTCCCCCTAAGTGTCAAGACCCTGGTGTGTTTTCTGTTCCTTGCAAAATAGGAAACCTTTGCTTTGATAAAGCTATGCTTGATTTAGGTGCCTCTATTAACGTTATGCCTAGATCTGTTTATGACAAACTGAATCGAGGCGAATTAAAGAAAACTGGCATAGTAATTCAATTAGCTGATAGGAACAACACTTATCCTGATGGAGTGTTAGAGGATGTTTTAGTCCAAGTGAATGAACTTGTGTTTTCTGCTGATTTTTATGTGATGAACATGGGTGATGCATGTCATGATATTCCCATCTTACTAGGCAGGCCATTCTTGAAAACAGTTAGGACTAAAATTGATGTGCATGAAGGAATATTAACCATGGAATTTGATGATGAAGTTATTAAATTTAATATTTTTGATGCCATGAGATTCCCTGCTAATGTGAATTACATATATGTACTTGATGTTATTGATGAGTTGCCCCAAGATATTTATGACTTATCCAATGAAGATGAATTTTTGATTGTGCTTACTAAGAGTCTTGATCATGCTGAGTTTCAAAAAATGCCTTATTAGATCAATGATTATTTAGTAGAAGAGATCCAATTAGAGGATCCCGGAGCTTCATGAAGTCGAGCCAACGACTATAAACAAAGGCGCTGGTTGGGAGGCAACCCAACGTTTTTAGGGAAGTACCCATTTAATTTTGCTTTTATTTTCATTATTTCTATATTTTTGCATACATTAGGGACAATGTATGAACTAAGTGTGGGGGGTGCATCCTGCATTTAATTCTTGCAGTTTTTATTCTTGAAAAAAAAAAGTAGAAAATCAAAAAAAACAAAACAAAACAAAACAAAATTTTTTCGTCTTATAAATAATGCATGATATGAGTGTATGCTAGGCTTGCTTATTTAGAAAAATTTTTTGTTTTATTAGCTATTTTGTAGTTTACTCTTTTATAAGTGAAGACTTCTAAGCATGATAGTTATCCTTTAGAGAAGTTTGAATTGATCCTCATGCATGTTTTTAATGAGTAACTCTCTTGATTATCCATCTTATTTAGTCATGTAATATATCCGATTTAGAGGCAATAAAATGACCTGTCCCATCTCCTAGACTATTGAATTAGTTGAATAATTCATTAAAATTATGATTTTACTTGTCTATTTTTCATACAAAAAAAAAGAAGAAAAGGAGAGTCAAAGTTGAAAATGACAAGTACTCCTTTGAGGCATGCGCTACTGGGTGCTACTTTTTGAGGCAATACTGCCACTGGAAAGCTTGCTTCCCATACTAATGAGCCATTAAAATAAATAAAAGTAATTATGAAAATAAAATGTTTGCTCCAGCACCTCTATTCAGGTGAGTGTGAGACAGGGAGTGTTTAATTTCTAAAGACCCTATATGGGCCTTGAATATGTGTGCAAGTGGAGTTTGACAAGAGAAGAAGAGAAGAGTAAATACAAGGCAAGTTAGAGTAAATTCCATGAGTTATTCTACCTAGTTCAATTGACTCCATAGCCATACCGTACCTCAATTTTCTATCATAAATTTTTAGACCTCTTGATCGGTGTATGCATAATTAAAAAGAGATGGATAATTATTGATCTAGTTATATCATTATAGAAGCGTAGTGAGGTTGATAAATAAACTTTCTAAGGATAGTTGGATGTTTAGCAGGTATTCACTTATTGAAAAAAAAAAACTAATCAATTCAATAACACTATTTTTCTTAAGCAAGCAAATGCCTAGTATGAATATAATAGTTATGCATGACTTTATAAGAAAGAAAGAGGGCAAGTTTTTAGGTCGAGTCTAAGATTTCTTTGCACGAGGACGTCCAAAGTCTAAGTGTGGGGGAATTTGTTAAGCCAAAAATCATGCATGATTTTAATAATTATTTTGATTATATTATATATATTATTGTGTCTAATTTACTTTATTTTATATGTTTTTCAGGTTAGTATTAATTAATAAAGAGGAGAAGAGAGGACGCCGAAGCTCGAGTTTTACACGCTTGGCTATAAAGACGGTCCAAAAATAATAATTATGGAGAGTATTATTTTCATAATTATTCAATTGGGCTAGGATTTCAAGAGTTGGTAAAGAGCGAGAAGTCTTAAGGAAGAAGAAATCTAAGAAAGAAAGGAAGAAGGAAACCCTAATCACACCCCTCCTTCCTCTCCACCATAAATAACATCATCACCGTACCCATATTTCAGCATCATCCCCATCACATACACACTGCACGGCTGCCTAACCCCTCTTCGACTTGCCCACTCAGCTTTCTTCCTCCAAAAACCATCCTCACGCCCAGACACCACACCCCATGCCTGCCTTCTTTCATTCTCCAACCCTTCTTCATCAACATCACGATCTATCATCATCATCACCCCCCATCATCTTCAAATCCTCCTTTAATACCTCACGGCAACTCCCTTCCCCTTCAGCCATCCTCTCCATCGTAGTACTCGTATTTTATGTTTATTTTTTTTTCCTTTGTCGTTTCATTAATTCGAACTCTTCATGTTATTAAACATGAAATATTTGATTTATCATTGTGATGTTATTTTTAATATGAGTGAGTAATTTTTTTTTATGCTTAGTATAATCTACTTGAAATCATACTAAATTGATTATTTTGAAACAAGTTTCATGCTTTATTGCCCAGTTGACTCATATTCATGATTCTATAGCGATTAGCTTTTATCGTTTATGATATTCGTGTTAAATTAATTAGAATGCATGCTAGTGAGTTTAATGCGATTTCGATTGATAGTTTAGAAGACTATAATACGTAAAAGTTATAGTCTTTTATGCTTAGGTGTCATCCTAATTAATCATAGATGGCTCAAACCCATCTCTTTTAATTAGGTAATCGCTTTAGATCTTTGTTAAATCGATTTGCTGGTAAATTGGTTACAAAGTGCTAAATGATGTTTTTCTAATTCTTAATGCTCTAGTTTGATTAAATTCTTACCCTGGTGCGAGGGTTATCAAAACTAGTAGGGTTTATATTAGGGTTGGACCTAATTAAACTAGAATCTAAAGAAAAAAGGGGAAGAACCGCTGGTGGATGTCTTCTACAGTTTAACTCATGAATGAAATTAACTTGTGTGTTAATGATAAATATTAATTTGCATGGTGGATTGAGATTATACTAAGTATTCTTCATAAATTTGATAATTTTTGATCATTATTTGTTGCTTAGAGTTAATTTGATTGGTTTATTAATTTTTGTTCTTTTTTTAGCTTCAATATAATTTCAATCGACCCCCCCCCAAAGTATAGTCTTTTAGGAGTGTCTAGGTAATTTTAGATAGCTTAGATTTTGATTTTTAGAGTGGTTATAATTTTAAATTGATTGATATTCAGTTTTAGTATTTAATTACTGGTTTATTAGAAATTAGACTAAAAATAGTTGTTTTCATTTTCTTTCAGTTTTTATTCATACCTAGGGTTTATATAGCATCCTAGTCTACTCATATTTAATTTCGTAATTTTTGGAAGTTATTTGGTCATTTTTCAGAATTATTTTGTGAAATTGATATGTGCAGGTTTTTAGGTTATTAATTCTAAAAATTTCGATTTTAATTGTTAAGTCACAATTATTAGGTATTGTTAAGTCCAGAAAATTGTGTCCTAGAATTAGGGTAATTTTCTTGATTATTTTTGTATTTATATTTATGTAGATTATTTTATTTCTAATTTTAGATTTAATATTCTGCATTGATATTCTATGGTAATTTTCTGATTTGATTTTTCTAAAATTATTTGGATAAAATTGAGGAGTGATAAGCTTATGTACCTGATGAATAATATTTTAGGTTACTGTTTGACATTTTTTAATATTTATTTTCTAATTATTATTTGCTATTTTGATTTTAAATTAGAATTGCAGTTACTATTTTATTTTTATTTTTCTAGATTATTTAGGAAGGCTTTTTTACTGTTTTCTTTCCAGAATATAATCCAAAATATTCAGGAGCATCATTGGGTGTTATTTCCAGATTTTTATTCATTAGATTTTAATTATTTTAGAATTAGTAAGATTAGATTTAATAAATTAGATTAGTAAAATTATTTAGGATTAAGCTAGCCTTTTTGAAACAATCTTTCCTCATGGATCGATCCCTACTTTCCTATGCTATAAAAAGTATTTAATAACCGAAGTAGTGGTTAAATTTGTAGCTCTCGACAAGCTTAACACAAAGATCAGTGGAGTAAGTTGCTAAGAGAATATGCTATTCAACAGGGGTTTTATCTACAGAGGATAAAAAATGAGAGGTGCAGGCACATAGTAAGATGTAAGATGGCTTACTAGAATTGGAGGGTTCATTGCAGAAGATTGCTTAATGATGTAACATGGCAAGTGAAGTCTTTGAACGGGAAGCATACATGCCCTAAATTGCATCACAGGATGGCTTCTTGTTCCCGAGTTTCAAATGAATTACTTGCAATTTTCAAAGAAAATCCAACTATGGACTACTTGACAATGTAAAATAATATCATGGAGAGGCATAGGATTGCAGTTTCCTACTCATGTTTGTCAAAGAGCCAAAAATCTCCTCAAAGACTAGGTAGAGGGGAAGCGGTAGGAATCTTCTGCAAGACTGCCTTAGTATATTGAAGTTCTGAAGTAGAATAACCCAAGCACAATAGATTCATGTATTACTAAAGGTCTTGAAAATGCATCCACCTTCAAGAGACTGTTCATATCATTTGAGGCTATGATGACTGGTTGCAAAGTTTATTGGAGCTGATGGTTGCTTCTTTAAAGGCCCTCACAAAAGAGTATTGCTGAGTGCCATGGGTTTGGATACAAACAATGGGTATTTTCTATTGGCCTATAGAATTGTGGTGCAAGAAGATTTCAGTAACTGGGCCTACTTTTTTTAGGGCATTAAGACTATGCCTCAACGGAATTGATTTGTCCAAGTTGACTTATCTTTGTCAAACGGAAGATAATCTTTTACTATTTATTCTTAATCCTCTGGCTTGTTGTTACCTACGTGAATAATGTTGTATTTGACAATGCTTAAGGGGATGATGGAGATATTCCTTGACAGCAAGAGAACGATCTGTGATGTGCATTACTATAGGAATTTCAGCAAAGATCACCTAGGTGACATCTTAGAAATATTATTCAATCTCATTTGCGGTTGGTCTTGTTTTGCTATCATTTAATTCATCTAACCTCACATCTATTGTCTGGTTATGTTTTGCACGTGTAAAATTGCACCTTCTACAGCTTATAATGCTTACACAATGCATGTGTATAAGCAAACCATGGATGCCATTAAAAGAGAGAGAAAAAAAGCTTATGAGTGGCTTGTAGATAAACCCATTGAACATTGGGCTAGGTTCACTTTTGACCCAGAAGTAAAATGCCCAAACAACACTACTAATTTTGTAGAGAGTTTCAATGGGAAGATTGAGAAGTATAGATATAAGCCCATCTTCACAATGTTAGAGGCAATTAGGAGGAAATTCATGCGAACTATTATAAATAGAGCCAAGCTAGCCAACTAGTGGAAGGTTAAGGTGGTGCCTAGTGTGAAGCTTCTTCTTGTTAAGGCTAAGAAAGAGAGCAGGGGATGCAGACTAACACCCACTAGTAAAGGGGCCTTTGAAGTAATTGAGGGGGCTACCCAATTCACAATTAATCTTAATAAACGTCTTGTCACTGTGTAATGTGGGCTATATTTGGGATACCTTATAAACATGCTGCAAGGTGTATCCTTAGTGAAAGACTTGACCTGGAATCATTTATAAATGAGGCATACACTGTGGACAAATATACGTAGACATATTATGTTTGCATAAGGCCCATTCCTGACCCTATTTTTTAGAAAGATAGAGACTACCCCAAGATAAGACCCCTCCAATTGAAATCAAAAGAGGTAGACTCCAAACTGAGAGGAGTGATATCACTGAGAAAATAAAGGACTTCTTTAGAAGCAACACTCTTAAGTGTAGCCTCTTTAAGCAATTTGGCCATAATAAAAGAAGTCATAGAGAGCAAGGGGTCCTCCAAATTTTAAAAGGGATAGACAAGCCAAGGTACAAGAGAAGAGGGGGATAAGGAAGGTTGGTAGGCCAAGGAAAGAAGGCCCCCTATCAAAGAAATCAAAGACAGCATATCAGCTTTCTTCCTCACAGTCAGCATCTCAAACTTCAACCGTAAAGAAACACAGGCTGAGAAAGAAAGCTTTAAGAGGTATGCGATCTTTTCAATCTAAGTTGACATAAGTTTTCAAGATCACAGTGAGCTATTTTGTTGCAAGTGACACATGAACTGCTATGTTGTAGCTGCTAGTTGAAGCCTTTGGTGCTGAGAGTTGTATGCACTTTGTGGGTGTTGTCTCCTCTGTCAGTTCTATGCTGCTGACTGCTGATCGGTCCTCTATTTCAAGAACTATTGTGAGCTGTCACTTGTGTTACATTATCCTCAAAACTAATGTGTGTTTGATATGTTTGTTTATGTTGAACAATGTCAATGATGTATTTTGTGAAATCATTGTTTATTGCTATTAATAGGCTAGGATGTATGAACATCGTTATTGTTCCTTTTGGTTTTCTTTATGATTATGGCAAAAACTGCTGTACTTTGCGACCAATGGATGTATAAATTTATCCTTTTTCAAAAGTATGGATGTATAGAATTTCAAGGCCTTGTGCATTGACTTGGTTCATAGTAAAAAACATATACAAACAACTTAATACAATGTCTACCCATGTTAAATATATACTTACTAACTTAATACACAAGCGTTCGTTCATTTCATAGCAACCACTACCACAACTACAAACAACACCAAAATCAACACAAGCATTCTACCATTCATTTCTTGAAGAAGCCTTTTGATCTCTTTTAGTTGCTCTAACATAAACTTGTTCACTTCATGTTCATATGCTATTGTCTCTCGTTCTTGAACTAGTATGGCCCACTTTATGAATTTCTACATTGAGAGCTTTTACAAAATATTCTACCAGGATCATCACGGGATCTAGATACTTTGATATCTCCAATTCTTCCATAATTTGGGAAACTGACATCCATCTCATACTGAATGTAGCCTCCTCTCGATCCTCCGTAACTAGATGAGTTATCTATTAATCTTGAACTTTGACCCTTACTGTTGAGTTTGGTACAATTTTGATATATACATTATGTCTAAATAAATTAATCAAAACTCCAGAATAGGAATTAAAAAAATTAGAAAAAATATTCCTAACTAAAAATTATGAGCTAGTCCAAAAATTAATTTATATCAATAAGTAGAATACTTGTTTATTAAATGCCAAACAATTTTTAATCAATAATATATATTATATTATCACCATAAAAAAATAACTCAACGTGGGCATAGGTGAAGAGAGAGAATGAGAACCATTAGTAAGGGATGGACCAATAACAGTAAAAAAAACTATAAAGCAAAAGTTCTAAATAATTCACCAACCTTTGATTCTAAGTGGGGCTATAATTTGTATGTGTGTGTGTGTGAGAGAGAGAGAGAGAGAGAGACAGAGAGAGAGAGAGGGGAGGGAGGGAGGGAGATTTTAGGGAGGGACGAATGCAAGCACCAAAGGGGTTGTGGGATTAAACAAGGAGAAAGTGGGGGCGACAAGCTCTCAAAAAAGCTCAAACGGTCAACTGAGCTAGCAATAGCCAAATCTAACATGCTTAAGGGAATTTTTCTTACAAATTTGGGCTATGTTAGTTTTCTGTCCAAAATCCAACATTTATAGGGGTTATTGATCTTTTAGTACCTTGACATAGGTGTTATTGATTTTTTTCGGTCTCGCTTTTTTGGCTTCATTTTTAAGTACCCTGAGTTATGACGTTTTGGTTTTTTACTACCTTCTGAAAGCCTATTTTAAATTTTTAATACCTCCCGTGCTCTTTCCTTTTTCACTTTTGGCCTAAAAACTCTTGGAAATTGTAGAAAGACCGTCAGAATTGGGTAAAATATACAAATAAGCTATTTTTAGTGTTTTTTAAGGAAATATACTTGTTTTGAACTATTAAACTTCTTATAATAACTTTATTGGTATTAGTTATCATAATCTATTACTTATATCTTAGATATTATACTTTCTGTGGTTATATACTCACCATACTTAGCAAAATAATTAAAACTTAATTAAAGAGTTTCGATTATTGCCTGAACTTAGTTGGCATTGGACCCTGGCATTCCTCTGGCTTCCAGTTTATAAAGATTGCTAATCTTAATCACACCTTCCTTAGATCAGACACAAGACAGATCCGTTTCATTTCCTACCTCGGACCATAGTCACAAATCAAGCTCTTTATATGTTAAAGGACAATGAAATTTTAATCAAGGAACTATAATATTTAAGACATAAGATTCAATTGAATAATGTTCCCTACTCAGAAACTTCTTTTATTGAAAGTTTGAAAGTGGAAATATTATAATAGAAAGATTTAAGAGGGACTTAAACTACTAAGATCATCATAGATGCTTGCTCATAGAGAAATAGAGAATCTCAATTTCTCTTTTACTCAAGAATGCTTAAATGACCATGGCCCTTCTCAGCCCTCAACTTCTCCTTTTATAGTGGGGATAGAGATACATAGGATGCCTTAACAGCTACAGTACAAACTGCTTTTCCACATATTTATAGTTACATTCACATAGCTATAGTAAACTGCCTTATTTTACAAACCTAGCACTCGTTAAGATAGTATAATAATGAAGCAACCACCTTTCGTAGCCTTTTAATGATGACAAGTCTAGTCATCGTCATTGAGATTCTGCATGCCTTCATCTCAAATAATATCATCCAGACCATCATTAACTGGATAATCATCAAAAGCTTCATCATATTGAAGATTCTCTGGATCCTATTTCTGAAATAATTCAAGAAGATATTGCTTTCCTTTTTCTGATGAGAACTTTATAGCTCTAATGTCAAAGTGATAATCAAAGACATCTTCTGAAGTCGCTCCTTCTACCTTCATATATTCATTAAACTCATCGTGATAAACAAAAGTAGTGTTTCCACAATGTATTAGTGTTTTCCTCGTTTAATCAATTCCCAACTTTGACGATAGATGTCATAAAAACCGATGGCTCTTGCTAAACTAGGATCGGTAACTAATTCTCGTTGTTCTGGAAACCATTCTTGTCGTTGATTACTGGGGTCGTCAAAATCAACTATCTGGATGAGATAATGAGCTAACTTGGCTTTTCCATTTTCATATTCAATTAGAGCACAACGTACCTCTACATATAGACATCTATTATTTAGGACTTTTGTTAGACCATCAGAAGATGTAAGAATCCAATGAATCTTCTAAACATACATTGTTAAAACATACATTGAGAAAAATGGGTACCTTGGTTTTGGAAATTCCATAAACTAAACTACCATCCCGTATTCCCAGGCTTTAATAATAGAGTCATTTAGAGAGATTGAATTTGTTGGAAAACTCATACCACCAACTGTAGATTTATCGGTAAAATGGATTGTTGTACTCTAAGATTCTCAAATGTCATAAAAATAATTATGATAATAGTTGATTTAGACTGCATGCCACTCATTGAACTATTTTTCTTAAATATGAGAACTTATGTTTTTCTAGATATCATAAGGACACCTTAGGTAATTAACTTGTAACTCTAGAAGAAAAAAGCCTTTGGGCTATTAGGTAGGCAGAAGATAGTAGAGCAAAGCATGATCTACATTTTATATGGAGTTTTAAATTATCTATCAGGACTTAACTAGAAGGAGTAACCCGTTCTTGTAGTAATTGCATCTCATGTTGGATTTCTTCCTCTTCTGGCAGGCGTTTTGCTCTAATGATTACCATTGGTGAGTTCTAGAGTTAAACTGTCTGTCAGATAGTTCTTCGATTTCTGTATATGTTCCATAGAGAAGAAAAACTAGTTAAGTTATAATTGCCAACGCAGGAGTCGCCCTTGTGCTTGCACATTTGATAAATTCTTTTTCACAAAAAAAAAGTATTCCTTTGCAATCAGTCTGAATAAGAAAATATTTTGGGGATAAAAAGATTAAGAACTTTTTAATTTCTCTTATGACTGCAAAGATTTCTTTTTCCATTGTGGGATAGTTACATTATGTTGTGTCAAAGTTCCCACTCAAATATTTGCATATTTTTTCTCCTTCTTTGATTTTGAGTACTGCACTCCAGTGCTTATTGCTGGCATTTATCTCAAAAATTAAATCATCTTCTTCATTAGGCATATTAAGAACTTGAAGATTTTTACACATCTTTTTGAAGTTTCGAACAAGCTTTGAATCACTAGGGGTCCGATTCCAAGTTCATTTTTGAGTTTCAACTGCAATGGCTTTCTCAGTTTAGCTAAACCTTTAATTAAATCTAAAGCATAGGTAAGGCATCTAAGAAACCTTTCTAATTGCTTTCTATCTTCAAGCTTTTCAAGAAAATTTTCTATGCCTTTGTAGAATAATTTGTCCTGCTTTTATCTCTAGACCTAGAAACTCAATCCCTTGTTCGGCATAAATACACTTGTTCCTTCCAAATATAATACCATGATCAATACATCTTTGGGTGCTAGTTAATACATCATCTTTATGTTGTTCAATGGTTTTGGAGAGGACAAGGATATCATCGATGTAAACTAAACAACAGTGATTAAGATCTTTAAAGATATTATCTATTCTTCTTTGGAATATTTGAGGTGCATTCTTTAAACCAAATGAAATTACTATCCACTAATAATGTCCTTGAGGGGCACTAAAAGTGATTAAAGGAATGTTTTCTTCAGCATTTTTATCTACCAGTATCTACTTTTGCAATCCATTTTCAACAACCAAGAGGCTCCTTGAATTCTATTGAAAAGAACTATTTTGTTAGAAATATAATAACCATCAAAGATAGTATTATCATTAAGCTTTTTGTAATTGATCATCGTTCTTGTTTTCCTCTTTTTTCTTCAGCATGATTTCTTAACATGAAGGCGATACTGGTATGAGAACTCTTATTATTCTTAATTAATACTTTTTTCAGAAGTTCTTTGATTTGTTTATCAAAGTCTTTGATATCCTGGTGTGTATACACCACTTGTTTGACCCGAATTGTATTGGGATTTAACAAACTAAATATACAAATATCCTATCTTTATCCCAAAATTTTAGAGGATTATCAGAGTAGAGTTTTTTGTATAATTTTTCTTATTGTTCGATAATCTACTCTTTAATAGATAAGTAGAGTCATGAAATTGTTAACGTTGCCTCTCGTTGTGCAGGCATTACCTTTTTCACCACGCTAGCTACGTGTAAACTCAATTTTCTTAATGAGTGTAAGCCTTGCTTAATTTTTCAATAGTAACTGAGTAACCATTAATTGTGAATATTATCTTGTTTATAGTCTCTGTGCCTGGAGAATATAATCTCTGAAAATTATTTCCAATAATCATATCATGCGAGGGTTAATCAATGGCCTATAACATTGGTATAATGTATTGAACTCCTTCTAATTCTATCCTTCTATAGCTTCATTATGGCTCATAATACTATTGTCAGCTATCCTTACCTATAACGGATTCTTGGCCCTTTTTCACATAAATTTTGGATATACGATCTTTTTCCAAACCATACAGAATAACAGCTATCTATGTAGGCGCATAATTCATATTCACTATATCCCTCTAAGCATACCTTTATTGGGATATAGATGCTATTAGGATTTGTGTTGGTAGCTTCATAGCATATCTCCAGAGTCATGTTTTTGACTAATTCATCTTCATAAATTGGTTCACTGACAGTTCTTGTCTTGTACCCGATGACCTTTCTATCAAGACTTATACTTCGATAAACACTGTGTCTTCTGGGCCCAAAACTCATTCTACTCATTTCACTATAGTCATACGAATTGTATCATCTTCTTTAAGATCTCCGTTAGCTAATGAAGATCCTTCTTCCTATTTTGATCTTACACTCATGCTTCTTAATAATTAGGGTTTAATGGTTATTTTATCATTCTCATTAATTTTTAGCATGTTTTTCTTGTTGATTTTTGTAGGATTGGCAAAGCTAGATATCCATGAACAATCTATCTTTATCTCCTTTGGTTTAGACTTTATCCTTTGAATCTTTTGCATTGGGGTAAGACTCTCAAATTTTTCTGTCTCTATCATTGTCACATTAGTTTTTGAATATACTATATTATCTAATTTGTAGATAATTTTTCAAAATATCCTCAACGGGTATCTTCATCTTTTCATGTACATCCCAACTATTTTTATCTTAAGAGATAGGAAGTTTTAGCAAATTCATCCTTTAAATTCACATAATATTTTGGTAGGTAATTAAATCCTATTGACCCATTACATAAATTGGTCTTATCCCTATAATAATTTGATTATTAAAGTTGGTATCCATAATATCACACAGCAAAGCATCAAGATCAATATTTTTACCATAATATTATAATGGAGTAATTTAAACTTAGACACTATCAAAATGGATGTATCTATACTTTCTATCTTTGTTTTGTTTAAGGATATTTTCCCAATTAATGAGATTAGCTTTTCCCATATCATACTTACAGTCTTTAATTTCCAGGTCTCCTTCCATCATTTCACATACATACTTACTCTTTAATTGAAAAATGGATTTTCTATAGATCATGTCTTTCTGAATTATAGGAAAGACCTAATCTCCTTTGATTTTTTCGTTATCATTGTCTACCATAAACTCTTTCCCTTGAAGATCGTCAAGACTAATCGGGCTACGTTCCATCATATGACTAGTTTCTTTGTAATCACTTTCTTCATATTTATTGTCCAGTGTAATTTCAACAATTCCTTTGTTATTACTTAGATGTAATAGCCGGGGTTTTCAACTTCAGGCTAATCGTTTGAGCTAATATTTTGATTAACTTATTTGATTGAGTTAGCTACATTAGGCTAATTTTTGCGTGACAATTGGGTGTAATAATTAGCTAAATAATTATTATTATTAATTTTTCTTAGTTTATTACGCAATTTCATGAAATTAGGGAACTCATTAGAAATTAGCCAAGTCGTACTAATGTGAAATTACCAAATGTGCAAAGGACTGTGAGGCCAAGATTAGTGGAATCAGATGATTCAGGACCATAGTAGGTGGGATTAAATAAAAACAAAAAAAAGGGAAAAAGGGGTCAAAGCTCCTTACTGATTCACGCATGCGATAAATAGGGGGCTTCTTCTGGGTCTTGCAACCCAGCCCTCCCTGACACCCATCACACACTACAGAGAGGAAGAAAGAGAGAGGGGGGTGACGGTACCGCCGCCAGTGAGGCTCGACCACCGTTCCCCCCTCTCTGCGACAGCTCCGAGCCCAAAAACAGAGAGAGAGAGAGAGAGAGAGAGAGAGAGAGAGAGAGAGCGAGAGAGAGCGAGATAGGAGAGAGGATTGGGGTTGTGCTAGGCGTCAGCAACAATGTGGATGGTGGCAACGAGGTGGGGTGTCTCCACCGGTGGGCTGGAGTACGGTGGCCATCAAAGGCCACATAAATTAGAGACTTGAGGGTTAGCGTTTTGAACCTTCAGCACCACCACCATCACAACCCATGCACCACCACCTTTGCGACACAGGACCACCACTATTTCCACCGCTATTGGTGGGCCCGAATTTGGCCGAAACCAGACCAAACAAGGAAAGAAGAAAGGCATAATGGGGTAGTAGCAACAGCTAGCAAGTGGGGAAAACAAAGGAATGAGCCAATTGCATGCATGCTAACCGAACCAAACCCTAGGTCAATTTATTAGCTTGGAGTCCAAGCGGGTGGCTCCTAATCCCTAGGCCTACTATTAATTTACAAATGTTTTTGAAATATTTGTGATAGCTAATTTAGTAATTAGGTTGAAACTATAACGAGTTGAAAAATTGCAAGCAGTTTGTGAATCATTTGGGTTAAACTAAGATGATTTTGAGGACTGTTGTAGTCGGTGCTGTGGGGAGGGAGTTCGTGTTGAGTGTCTTAAATTGGTATGTTGTGGAAGTGTTGAGATATGCTAATTGTGTACTTGTTTCCATAATCAAACGTGCTTCCATAATATGTAGATGTCAAATGCTGTGAACCTTCTATTGCGTGCTGCTAAATCAAGATAATGATTTTGTTAGTCTATAACTTGTGTGTGCTATGTATGTATGTCACAACTGTGTTCCATGTCCAACTGCTACCCTAGCTGTTCAAGTTACCTATTTGTGCTTAAAGGTCTCGTGCTGATTAATTTGTGAAATAGGAGTCAATTTGATGAAAACCTGTTTGATTCACTTTTAAGCATACGCTACCATTCTTGCATTAATATTTTCGAATAATTAAATCTTTCAAGTAATTTGTTTGAGAGTGGTTTGCTCATTACTGTGGCTAGAACAACATTCTAACTGCTTAAATAAGCAACTTGAATGTTTACTGATGTCTTAGTTGTTTCTCGAAGTTACTTAAACGAGTCATTGGGTTGGAAACAATGCGAATTATGAATGAATATGGTTGTGTTATGCATAAAGCGTGTGTTAATGAGTATGCATGCGAACTACTGTGATATGACAAGCATGTTGAGTTATGTTGATTAGTAATGACTGTAGACCATTCGTTTGATAAGGATACTTTTAAGCAAAACTAACTATGAATGAGTTATAGGCATGTAAGCTTTTAAAACAAGTTCTAATGATGTTTCCCTTGAAAAATGAATGTGTATTTGGCCATTAACTCATTTGCAAGCATAATTTGACAAGATGAATGGTTGTATAGTTTTCAAAAGTTGAATGACCCTATTAAGGCATTTAGCCTTCATGAGAATGAAAGTACCATGATCGCGATGCAATGAGAGTTTTGAGACAAAATGTGTTATGAAATGACTGTTGCATTTGAAATGTACAGAAATTGAGATATTCATGTGTGAATGCAACTGTTAACATTTAAAAATGAGTTTCCATATCACCTGTCTTGAAGAGTGAATGAATATGCAAATATTAACTCATTTTAAGGATATTTTACCAAAGGAGTGGTCTTATACTTTCTAAATCGATGCGAAATCATTAATGTAACACCCCATTATTTCATTTTGTTTAATTAGATTTAATTTCATTTAATTTTATTTATTTTAGCTGATAATCTGATTAAGGTAAATCAGAGCAGTAAATCACGCATTTTGTTGTGAATTTAAAGTAATTCGATACCACAACATGCCTTAAAATTCATAAAAAGATAATATACATGTATTTATAAAGATATATAGATATATGTATATTTCTACACCCGATAAAATCATACGGTTTTCTATTAACGCACATTTACACCAGAATGGGGTCGAAAATTATCCACTTTTCTAATTTCTTAGCGATTAAGGAAAAATAGTGAGGGCAAGTTTTAAACGGCCAAATGTGCGGTCCACATTAAGCCACGCGAAAAGGTGTTTAAATGAGATAAGCTAGCATTAAATTGTGAGTAGATGTAGCCATTATCCACACACACACACACACACACACACACACACATACACACACACACAAAGAAGAAAGGAGGAAGGCATGTATCCGCTAACAATTTCAAGGCAAGCCCAAAAACACCAGACCTTGCCCTACTCTTCACGCACGCACGACCTCCCCATTGTTTCTTTGCACTCTCTTCGCCGGTCTGCTTCGCTGGCCACCTATGTCCCTGCTGCCGGCCATCGACTCCAGCGTCGGTGCTAACCAACACCCCAACATCGGTCGCCAGCAGCACCAGGCAGCCACGAAACCCCCTTTTTCTCCTGTTTCTGCCGTGTCTCTGCCAGCCCGGAAGCAGGGCCTTCGCCGCTCAGAGTTGACAGCCACCGTTGGAATACGACTGCACGGAAGTTTCCCCACCACCCATTACCGTCACCTTCACTGTTTTCCACCTCCAACCTCCTTACTAGTCAGCAAGCTAAAACTCAAATTACCCTCCCTTCACTGCCCTTTTTCAATTCAAGTTTAAAGATCAAGTAGTAGTGTAATTTTGGTGTATGAGGAGTTCTTGGTGCTGTAAATTGAGTGATTGGTGATGTGAGTAGATAAACAAGATTTTATGGGGAAATTGCTTAAAAGGATCCTTGTCAAGCTATTTAGACAAACATTGGACTTAGGTTTGTTTAACTAATCTTGGAATGGAATTACATGATTTGGATTGGGTAAATAATGAATGGAATAAAATTGTATGGTTTGAGCCGTGATGAATTTAATTTGAATTTACATATGTATGAATGTAGTAATTATGAATTTGAGGAGTTGAATTTGGTGAAACAAGGAAGTAAGTTTGTGGAATTTACTCAATTTGGTTATGACAAGTTAATTAGACAATCAATTTTGGATTATTCGTATAATGTTGATTTCGGGATTATTTAGAACAATGACGAAATTAGATTTTTGGATGATAATGGCTTCTTTTAATGTTGGTCATAGCTTATAGGGATGATGTTGCAATTTAAGTTATTTAGTTCACTGTGGGATTAAGTTGCTTAAATGATTCGAAAAGAAGTCAATTGCGGGAAGATTATTAGAAGCCAAGAAAGTATAAATAGTATTAGTTGGTGGTCTAGACTAATGAAACGGTTATAACAGAGCTTGGAAAAGTTGGGATACGAATGAGTGAGCAAGTGGTGTTGATTGGGAAGGAGTATAACCCGATAATGGTGACTCGAGTTGTCTATAAGCTCAAGGAGCAGATTACAAAAGAGT
The DNA here is from genome assembly GCA_029747015.1 of Carnegiea gigantea. Taxonomy (NCBI): domain Eukaryota; kingdom Viridiplantae; phylum Streptophyta; class Magnoliopsida; order Caryophyllales; family Cactaceae; genus Carnegiea; species Carnegiea gigantea. The sequence continues at coordinate 318,581 of JAKOGI010000457.1, forward strand.
TGATATTCTGAAAACAATTAGGAATATACGTCAAGGATGACGCGTTTTGATTAAATGATTAAATAGCATTAAAAGTCTCGTGAAAACATGGGATTTATAAGTTGCTAAATGATCGTTTAGGAAGGTCGACTATATTATCCCATTCCTAATTAAGAATATAAATAGTGTCAATGGTAAATGTATTATAATATATTGACCTATGTGAGGGACCTTGAACGCAGGCTTTGAAATCGAGGTGTCCAAAGGGGAAAAAGAAAAAGAAAAGGGAAAAGAATAATAATTGACCTTCAGGTATGTTATCTCTTGTACCTTTCAAAAGAAACATTTATATTTACATTGATTAATGTTTATGAGTTTTTATTCAGCCTATAGATCAATTGAGACCCAGTTCAATGTTCAGTGTAATGTGCCATGTTCAATGTTTAGTATTCAGTGTTCAGTGTTCATAGTTCTGCTAGCAGAATTCATTGTTGGGCCCTTCCCGTTTAACGGAAAATTTTATAGTTCAATGTTATCATGGCTGTTATTCATTGTTAAACGGTCAGGATCCTAGTTGAGAAATATAATTACTAGTCATTTAATAAAATCAATGCTTCCTAAGAAACGTTGATGAAATAACGTTTTAAACGTGGCGCGCGCTCACTAACTCTTAAAGAAAAGTTATTCTTTTGTACAGGGGTAATGTATTGAGCCATCGCTCATGCTTCCATTGTTTTGTATTTTTAAAATTGTTTTAGGGAAGGCGAACTAGGTGAAGGCTGAGTATGAGACTACCGAAACCAAGGGCCCAAAAGATATGGGTCGAAACAATGATGGATAACTATGTATATAATGGTTGTTTTGAGGCTTGAGAAGCCTGACTGTCATATATACTGCCTTTTGGACTTGGTTAAACTTATGTAAGATGTATGTTTTGGAATGATTAATGGCATCATTAGACCTTATGAAGCGTGTACATTGTATGTTAATCAGTGAAAGTTTCGCTTTTGATCTTTTTATTGTTTAAAGTAGCCTAACGTCACAACTCATTAAGCTTTCCCTCAGTAATCAAATGAACCTAATTAGAATATGCTAATGAGGGATTAAGTTGGGGCGTTACAGAAATGGTATCAGAGCAATTGTAGGTATTTGCACGATTAATTGCTGTCATTATATCGTTAAGGGTACCCTAAGTACCTATGGATAAGGGATATGAAGGAACTTTTAAGTCCTGAAGTGGGAAATGCTGAAATTGAACATAGATGAGTATGTCTCTGTTATATGGGGATGTTTACTTGGAGATATATATATATTATGGGACCTACTGAGTATTTTGTTTTAATGACATATGGTGGGACATGGACCCCCCTAACGTTGTGCCCCCAGAGAATCCACACGATCCCCCACCAGCTCCAGCGCCTCCCCAGGGAGGAGACCCGCCTTCCTCACCACCATTTGCCCGGGACCCCCATTGAATGATATAGAGGGGTATAAGTCAGATATATCTGATATTTGGGCAGGAATTGATGGGTTTGGCATATGGGGATGGGAGAATGATGATAACGCTAGTGACTCCGACAGTGTGGTGAGTGTCATTGATGTTTCGGAACCCCCAAAAATAATCGCAATAAGCTCCGATGAGGATTCCTGGAGCTCAGGGTCGGAGACTGACAACAGTAGTGATTCGGACTACCAGCCCAGGGGAGGGACAAGAAAGAGGAAGCGGGGAGACTAGCTAGGTGTGAGGTAGCTGGGGGTGGTTTAATAGCAAGTTGTTCTATTAATGGGTATATATGTGACATACTAAGTCAGGAGCTAACTCTAGGGGAGGAAGAAAGTTAGCAAGGAAGCAAGAATTTTGGTTGTAGGGTTTGAATGGTGTTAAACTAGCCCATCCACTCTTTTTGCAACAGAAGTGGGCTTTTCTTTTGTATCGCCACCCAAAAGAATATACTTCGGGTAGGCTCATGTAATATATGTATATATTTGTTACATATATATAAAAAGGTGTGTTGTGGGTATGTGTAGAGTATGATCAATGCTCAAGTTTATGTACCTGTGTATAAGGATTGTGAATCTATAAATCGATGGACCTACTGAGAAAATGGGAGCCAGAAAGGCTAAGTGCGATGGCATGGGTAAAGATATTTGCCTAGCCAGCACAGTCGATCTAAGTACCAATATGCAATTAACATAGGAAGCGAAGCATATACGTTAATATTGATAGTAAGAAGGAGTAAGTATTATTGCAATGAAATTACATCAATAGGGGGGCTAATATGTTTGTATACGTGTGACAGAATGGCAAATCCAAACAATATGGTTTTGGAGAACCACTTGTAAGAAAATGATACGGAAGTGGTACCAGCCCAATCTATTAACCATAATATCTCGGTCGCAAACCCTCAAGGAAGCCAGGAGGCTGTTAATGGGCCCCGAATCTTGAAAATGTTGAGAAGAAAAAAGGGGTATTGGATGATTTAGATCCTGAAGTACTAGCAAAGATTGTGGCTGAAGTGACAAAGACGCTCAAGGGTTCGGGATCTAGAAAAGACGAGTAGGAGAATAAGTTCTTTGATAAAGTTGCCAAGCGAAATCCAAGAACATATGGTGGTAGAAAGATCCAGTGTTATTGGAAAAGTGGATTAGGTAGATGGAGAAAATATTTGATATTGTGGAAGTTCCTGAATACAGGCGCATAAATATTGGAGCCTTCTACCTGACTGGACAGGCTGACATTTGGTGGGGAATGGTTAAGCCCACCTTCCAAAATGATGAGTCCACTTGGAATAAATTCAGTGAGGCATTGCGAGCAAAGTTTTACCCCATGCATTTACAAAAGCAAAAACAAAAGGAGTTCTTAACACTAAGGTAGGGTAACTTGTCAGTGATGGAATGCACAAGTTGCTTTGCTGAGCTTTCAAGGTTTGCCCCTGAGTTTATGGTAATGGACCAAATGAAGATCCTGAGATTTGAAGAAGGCCTGGTGCCTTATATTAGGAATCAGTTAACAGGGCAGTATGTACAAACTAGTCAAGAACTATATGAGCGTGCTGCCGAGATTGAGTGGGTAAAAACTGAACTGAGAATGGCCAATCCGGCCAACCCAAAGAAGAGATGGGATGATAGAAGTGTGCAAACTGGGAGATTTCCTAGTAAGAAGCCAACCCCTATGAAACCAAGAGCTCAAGGCTCTGTTACTACAGGGAAATACTGCACTAAGTGTGGTCGTACGAACCATAATACTGCAGAATGTCGAGTGGGGACAAATCATTGCCTTTGGTGCGGAGACCCAAACCACTTGATTGCCAATTGCCCCATAAGAACCACACTGTCGGGCAAAGGCTAAACCCCAGCAACCAAGCAGGGACGGATCACCGTCCCCTTAGCTAGCCGCTAAGTAGGCAAGGTGTTTGTGATTAACAAAAAGCAGGCTGAAGATTCGGGAACCGTTGTGACTGGTACGCTTACTGTTAATTTAGCACCCTTTGTTGTTTTATTTGATTCTGGAGCTACACACTCATTCATTTCATCGAAAGCTGCATCTCGGATAGGGATAGAATCATACAAGCATCCTATAGATTTGTACGTAAGTGTACCCACGGGTAAGACAGTAAAATGTGATGTGGTATATAAGAATTGCCCAATTATTCTGAATCCGAAAGAATTCGAGGGTGACTTGATACAGTTGTACTTATTAGAGTTTGATATAATCTTAGGAATGAATTGGTTGTCAAAACATGGAGCAAAGATTGATTGTCAGAAACAAAAGGTGACCCTAAAAGGGAAAGGAGGAGGAAAAATGTATTTTTGGGGAGACAATAGCAGTGCGGAATGCCCAGTAATATCCTTAATGGCAGTTAGGAGATTGATTAGGCAAGGGTGTGTAGCGTACTTGTGCAGTGTCACAAAAGACAAAAAGGAAGAAGTAAAGCTTGAGGATATCCCAGTAGTCAAAGAATTTCCTGACGTGTTCCCGGAAGAAATTCCTGGGTTACCACTCAAGAGGGAGACTGACTTTGAGACAGAATTGAAGCCTGGAGCACGTCCAATCTCGAAGTCTCCATATAGGATGGCCCTAGCGGACTTGAAAGAATTGAAGGTGCAACTGGAAGACCTGTTGCAAAAAGGTTATATCAAACCGAGCGTATCCCCGTTGGGAGCACCAGTACTGTTTGTAAAGAAGAAGGATGGTACCTTGAGATTATGTATAGATTATAGGGAGCTAAATTGAATCACCGTGAAGAATAAGTACCCCTTACTTAGGATTAATGATCTATTTGATCAGCTGCAAGGAATGAGCGTCTTCTCGAAGATTGACCTTAGGTCAGGATACCACCAACTGAGAATTAAACCTGAGGATATTCCTAAGATGGCATTTAGAACCCATTATGGTCACTATGAATTTACGGTGATGCCGTTTGGGTTAAGTAATGCTCCTGCAGCCTTTATGGATTTGATGAATCGAGTATTCAGATAGTATATGGATAAATTTGTGGTTGTCTTCATTGATGATATTTTGATCTATTCAAAATCCAATGGGGAGCATAGCGAGCACCTAAGGATCATGTTACAAACCTTAAGGGAGCATAAGCTTTGTGCTAAGTTCTCCAAATGTGAATTTTCATAAGTGACCTTTCTGGGACATGTCATTTCCAATGAAGGAAATAAAGTAGACCCGAAAAAGGTGAAAGCTGTCACTGAGTGGCCAAGACCTACCAACATCACTGAGGTTCGGAGCTTCCTGGGAATGGTGGGGTACTATGGGCGGCTTATACAAGATTTTTCACAAATTGCCTTACCCCTCACCAGCATCTTGAAAAAGACAATGAAGTTTGAGTAGGATGATGGCTATGAAGCAGCCTTTCGAAAACTAAAACAAAAGCCAACTACCGCACCAGTCTTGGCCTTACCAATTGAGGGAGGAGATTTCACTATCTATAGTGATACTTCTAGACAAGGTATAGGGTGTGTCCTGATGCAAGATAGGAAGGTCATAGCTTATGCTTCTAGGCAATTGAAGCCGTATGAGAAAAATTACCCTACCCGTGATTTGGAATTAGCCACAATAGCGTTTGCATTGAAGATCTGGAGACACTACCTATATGGTAGTCCTTGCAAAATTTTCACCGATCATAAAAGTCTCAAATATATTTTACTCAGAAGAATTAAATTTGAGACAACGCAGATGGCTGGAACTTCTCAAAGATTATGATCTCCAGATACAATACCACCTAGGAAAGGCTAACGTGGTTGCAGGCTCGTTAAGCCGAAAAGCACATCCTAGCGTGAACGCTATAACATTGGTGCAGCAAGAAATTCTGAAGGATTTGGACTGTATGGGTATAGAGTTGGTGTTCTCGAAGAAACCAGGATTGTTTCTGGGTAATCTCTTAGTAAAACCAACTCGTCTAGATGAAATTAAGCAGGCACAAGCAAAGGATGTGGAAGTGAAAAGGATTAAGGAAAGTATAGATAAAGGGAAGGCGTTGGGATTTGCGGAAGATCAGCAGGGAGTTATCAGGTTTCGGAACCGAATATGTGTACCGTAGGAGAAAGAGTTAAAGGAAAGGATAATGGCTGAGGCTCATAATCCCAAATATTCTATTCATCCAGGAGGAACTACAATGTACAAAGACTTGAGGCGTAATTTTTGGTGGAATAACATGAAAAGAGACATAGCTGAGTATGTGAGTAAATGTCTCACTTGTCAACGGGTCAAAGCTGAGCATCAACAACCCGTGGGAGAATTAATACCCTTAGAGATTCCCATGTGGAAATGGGACTCTATTTTGATGGATTTCGTGATGGGATTACCATTAACCGCATCCAAGAAAAATATTATTTGGGTGATAGTGGATAGACTTACTAAGTCTGCCCACTTTGTGGCAATACATGATTCCTAGAATGTGGACAAATTGGCACAGATCTATGTTAAAGAAGTGATACGGTTGCATGGTGCACCTTAAGATATTGTATCAGATAGAGATTCAACATTTCAAGCCCGATTCTGGAAGGCACTACAAAAGGCATTTGGCACAAAGTTGCAGTTTAGCAGCTCCTACCACCCTGAAATGGATAGGTAGACTGAGCGAGTGAATCAGGTCATTGAAGATATGCTACGGGCTTGTGTATTGGATTTTTAAGGAAAATGGGAGGAATATTTACCTCTGGTAGAGTTCTCATATAATAACAGTTATCAAGCTACCATTAAAATGGCCCCTTTTGAAGCTCTTTATGGTAGACGATGTAGAACTCTTCTTTGTTGGAATGAGCTGGATGACATTCTCATTGTAGGACCAGAAATGGTTCAAGAAATGGTGGATAAGGTAAAAGTTATTCAACAAAATATGAAAGCAGCACAAGATAGGGAAAAGATGTATGCAGATTGAAGGCGGAAGCCTTTGGAGTTCGACGAAGGGGATAGGGTGTTCCCAAAGGTTTCTCCTGTAAAAAGGACTACGAAGATTCAATGTCAATGGAAAGTTAAGCCCGCGCTTTGTGGGACCATATGATATCATTGAGAAAATTAACCCTGCTGCTTATCGCTTGGCCCTACCTCCTGAGTTACAACATGTGCGTGATGTATTTCATATTTCATAACTTTGCAAATACGTATACGATCCAGCACATATGATAGTTTATGAACCCTTAGAGGTTGAGGCTGATGGATTAACCTACGAAGAGCAACCCGTGAAAATAGTGGATCGGAGGATAAAACAATTGCGTAACAAAGTTATACCACTTGTTAAAGTCATATGGACTCATCATGAACCTCCGAGGCCACTTGCGAAAATGAGGATGAAATGAGACAGCATTATCCGAATTTATTCCAAAGGTACATCAAACATAAGTTTCGAGGACGAAACTTTTTAAGGGGGGAAGGATGTAACACCCCGTTATTTCATTTTGTTTAATTAGATTTAATTTCATTTTATTTTATTTATTTTAGCTGATAATATGATTAAGGTAAATCAGAGCAGTGAGCCGCGCATTTTATTGGGAGTTTAAAGTAATTCGATACCACAGTATGCCTTCAAATTCATAAAAAGATAATATGCATGTATTTATAAAGATATATATATGTATATTTCTACACCCGATAAAATCATACGGTTTTCTATTAATGCACATTTGCACTGGAATAGGGCCGAAAATTATTCGCCTTTCTAATTTCTTAGTGATTAAGGAAAAATAGCGAGGGCAAGTTTTAAATGGCTAAATGTGCGGTCCATATTAAACCACGCGGAAAGGTGTTTAAATGAGATAAGCTAGCATTAAATTGTGAGTAGATGTAGCCATTATCCACACACACACACACACACACACACACACACACACACACATAAAAGAAGAAAGGAGGAAGGCATGTGTGTGTGTGTGTGTGTGTGTGTGTGTATATATATATATATGTATCAGCCAACAATTTCAAGGCAAGCCCAAAAACACCAGACCTTGCCATGCTCTTCACGCAGGCACGACCTCCCCCTTGTTTCTCTGCACTCTCTTCGTCGGTCTGCTCCGCCGGCCACCTCTGCCCCTGCTACCGGCCATCAACTCCAGCACCGGTGCAGCAGCACCAGGCAGCCACGGCCCCCCCTTTTTCTCCTGCTTCTACCGTGTCTCTGCCAGCCCGAAAGCAGGGCCTTCACCGCTTAGAGTCGACGGCTACCGCTGGAGTATGACTGCACGGAAGTTTCCCCACCACCCACCGCTGTCACCTTCACTGTTTTCCAGCTCTAACCTCCTTACTAGTCAGCAAGGTAAAACTCGAATTACCCTCCCTTCACTCCCCTTTTTCAATTCAAGTTTAAAGATCAATTAGTAGTGTAATTTTGGTGTCTGAGGAGTTCTTGGTGCTATAAATTGAGCGATTGGTGACGTGAGTAGATAAACAAGATTTTATGGGGAAATTGCTTAAAAGGATCCATGTCAAGCTATTTAGACAAACATTGGACTTAGGTTTGTTTAACTAATCTTGGAATAGAATTACATGATTTGGATTGGGTAAATAATTAATGGAATGAAATTGTATGGGTTGAGCCGTGATGAATTTAATTTGAATTTACATATGTATGAATGTAGTAATTATGAATTTGAGGAGTTGAATTTGGTGAAACAAGGAAGTAAGTTTGTGGATTTTACTCAATTTGGTTATGACAAGTTAACTGGACAATCAATTTTGGATTATTCGTATAATGTTGATTTTGGGGATTATTTAGAACAATGACGAAATTAGATTTTTGGATGATAATGGTTTCTTTTAATGTTGGTTATAGCTTATGGGGATGATGTTGGAATTTAAGTTATTTAGTTCACTGTGGGATTAAGTTGCTTAAATGATTTGAAAAGAAGTCAATTGCGGGAAGATTATTAGAAGCCAAGAAAGTATAAACAGTATTAGTTGGTGGTCTAGACTAATGAAACGGTTATAACGGAACTTGGAAAAGTTGGGATACGAATGAGTGAGCAAGTGGTGTTGATTGGGAAGGAGTATAACCCGATAATGGTGACTCGAGTTGTCTATAAGCTCAAGGAGCAGATTACAAAAGAGTTGATATTCTGAAAACAATTAGGAATATACATCAAGGATAACGTATTTTGATTAAATGATTAAATAGCATTAAAAGTCTCGTGAAAACATGGGATTTATAAGTTGCTAAATGATCATTTAGGAAGGTCGACTATATTAGCCCATTCCTAATTAAGGATATAAATAGTGTCAATGGTAAATGTATTATAATATATTGACCTACGTGAGGGACCTTGAATGCAGGCTTTGAATCGAGGCGTCCAAAGGGGAAAAAGAAAAAGAAAAGGGAAAAGAATAATAATTGACCTTCAGGTACGTTATCTCTCGTACCTTTCAAAAGAAACATTTTTATTTACATTGATTAATGTTTATGAGTTTTTATTTAGCCTATGGATCTATTAAGACCCAGTTTAATGTTCAGTGTAATGTGCCATGTTCAAAGTTTAGTATTCAGTGTTCAGTGTTCATTGTTCATAGTTCTGCTAGCAGAATTCATTGTTGGGCCCTTCCCGTTTTAACGGAAAATTTATAGTTCAATGTTGTCATGGCTGTTATTCATTGTTAAAGGGTTAGGATCCTGGCTAAGAAATATAATTACTAGTCATTTAATAAAATCAATGCTTCCTAAGCAATGTTTATGAAATAATGTTTTAAACGTGGCGCGCGCTCACTGACTCTTAAAGAAAAGTTATTCTTTTGTACAGGGGTAACGTATTGAGTCGTCGCTCATACTTCCATTGTTTTGTGTTTTTAAAATTGTTTTAGGGAAGGCAAACCAGGTGAAGGCTGAGTATGAGGCTACTGAAACCAAGGACCCAAAAGATACGGGTCGAAACAATGATGGATAACTATGTATATAATGGTTGTTTTGAGGCTTGAGAAGCCTGACTGTCATGTATACTGCCTTTTGGACGCGGTTAAACTTATGTAAGATGTATGTTTTGGAATGACTAATGGCATCGTTGGACCTTATGAAGCGTGTATAATGTATGCTAATCGGTGAAAGTTTCGCTCTTGATCGTTTTATTGTTTAAAGTAGCCTTGTCCCTTTGGGACGGCGGTAACGTCACAACTTATTAAGCTTTCCCTCAGTAATCGAATGAACCTAATTAGAATATGCTAATGAGGGATTAAGTTGGGGCGTTACAATTAAGGCTTCGAGCCTCATGAGAATAAGAATTTCATTGCTTGTGATACAATGAAAGTTTTAATACGGACGCATTTAGAGGTGAAATGCATCTAAAACGTTTTAGGTTATTAAAATGGTGCTACATATATAATGATTAGGGAGAATACCCGGTTCTCAGGAACCCTAATACCTAGGGAGATAGACCTAGAAGTGGGAACCCAAGAAGACCCTGACGGAGGTAATATGTTGCCCAGGGAGTAGATCCAGAAGTGGGAACCTTGGAAGATCCCAACAGGGATAATATGAAATGTGAGCGACGATCTCACGGGCACGATGGAACGTGAGTGACGGCCTCACCCGTACCCGGCACAAATATGAGATTCCAATACCTACGAAAATGATTTCGTGCGTGTTATGTGATGTGAGTGCCTCATTCAAGGGTGATGTTGGTGTAAAGATTTGAAAAGGTGCATGTTTTCTTGAAAAAGAGTTTTTATCGAGTTTCAATTATCTTCCAAGTGCATAACGACTGTTTTATAAGAACTTCCATTGATTTAAGCGATATACATTAATCTGACTCTCTTGCAAAAATTGTCTCACTTGGTCATTTTGTTTCAACTCTTTGACGTTAGGTGCTTATATGTGAACTAAGTGTTCTATTGCATCCAATACCTGAATTGTTGTATGGGATAGCTTATTAATGAATCCTGTGTGAATGTTATGTGACGTTATGCTTACATAATGTGATCTTCTATTGATATAACATTGGATTATCACCAATAAGCTATAAGAGACTTAGTTCAGACAAGTTAAGTACCTTGGGCATGAATTAGAAGTAGTATAGGGTTACCATCATACTAGAAACATCATTGAGGTGACGATAAATGTGAAAGACCCTACATGTTTATTATGTGATATTATATATCAGATTATGTGTGTAAGTGCTACTTAAAGCTTAACATGCAACTATTTTGTTTTCTGGGGGTTCGGAGTCATTCACTGAGCATGTAGTAGCTCATTCCCTTATCTTTTCCCCTGTTTTCCCAGGTTCCTAAAATGACAGGTAGAAGTCAGTTTACGAAAGTCAAGGTGGAGTCTCCCTTGCTGTCCTAGAAGTAGACTTATATGCTTTTGTAGTTGAATTGTAAGCTTAATAACATATTGTGATGTAATTTAAGTTCTTGAATGCATGTAAGCTAGTTACTGAAGCCATATAATACATATTGTTTAGAAGTCGCTATGTATGGCCACGTGAGCCGACCATCTAATTTATCAGTCGTTTTATAGCTGGAGTTGTTTATTTTCTTTTGGAATGTAAACCCCAGTACTCCGGATATGTGATCCATTGAGTTGTACTTTCCAATTCTTTCTATTATTGAACTTTATTATTTAGTGTACTCGGGGTGTGTGGACCGTAAAACTGTGATCTCCTACGTGTAGCCATTGAGTTATGAATATATGTTTGCGTATTTATCGAGTGCAGGAACCTATTGTAAGGCTAGAAGCCTTATTTTAGCCCATTTTTAGGCAGAACTCTGTACGTTTTGTCCTAGAATTTAAGTAGGAATTAAGAAATCATTAATACTTCTAACCGTAGGGGTTGGGGGTGTCACAGATGGTATCAAAGCAATGTCTTGTGACTATAGGCCGTAACTTGAGTCTTGCATTTTATATAGTCACCTAGGAACACTTTGTGATAATGTGACATACACCGTACTCTGTATGCAAGTGTGCCTCATGGCATGGTCTATTGCAACTTATGTGTGATCCAAGTAAGTCGATTGATTAAAAAGGGGTGAGTTATATGTTAGTATAGGAGCTAGATGGCTCCCCATGGCTTAAGGTGGTGTTATGGGTGCTCTATTGGTGTAATGTGTTCCTAACGTACTAATTGACTTGACTGATTGACTGTTATGTGATTCAGTTAAGCCGATCGGATATGTGTGAGCCGTGTGTTAGAATGTGAACCCCATTAACTTGCGCATTCTTGGGTGAGCTAAGTGATGGTTCGAATAGTAAATGTTTTATTCGTGCGCCCTAATAAGACAATCGAAAGTTAAAGCATATTGATTTAAACTCAAACAATTGAAAACCTTTTCCAAGCTCACTCTTTGCCCCTACGTGTGGATTGCTCCTTGGGCCCTACAATAGAGAGAGCAGATGTACTTAGAGATGGTAGAGAAGAGGCTAAAAATATATAAGTTATTTTCCACCTTAAAATTTAACATTTTGAAATGTTAATGTCCTTCTGGCTATTGAGTTAAGTTTTACTTTGCACCGAAGGACTTGCGTTCCTTTAGTAATGATGAATGAGTTTAGGTTCACAGGTTCATGTTCTTATGCGTGTCAGAATGCTGCTTGTGAATGTGTACGTGTAAAGATGCGTACATTGATGGAGTCATTCGTAATGGACTAGGAAAGGAATGATTGGAGATTAGTTGCTATAATCGATAATCCTACTAAATGATACCTTCCTCTTGTGAATTCTAAATTGCCTGATGAACTTAGGGGATATTTCTGTGTGCATACTAGAAAGATTAAATGTCAGCTATAGGATCTCGTTGAACACTGCGTGAGTGTACCTGGCTTTTCCCATCTTTGTCCTTGTTACCTGTATAGTGTATTACTTGCTTTCTATCATACGGACTGCTATTGGTGATGTGACGTGACAATGTCTTGGCTGGAATGAACCCTAATACACCTAGAAAGCGCAAGGGAGAGAGAACCTAGCAGACTTTGGAATTATACATAGTAAATGACTCCTACTAAAGTGAGCGACCGACACAATAAGACTCCTATGATCACCTATGGGATAGCTATGCCTCAGAAGACCTCAGTGCATACCTATAAGATTGTTAATGTCGACCATACTCAAACAATCATAGCTCATTGGGTGCCAATCTTTCCTAAATCTGGATGGGCTTTAGGGCATAGCGTTAACCACAGGTGGCAAGTGAGGGTTGCACGCGAGTACACACATCTAGGTGTTTTCCCTATGAGACAACCCCGCGAGTCTGCAGGTCTTAAGAACTTAATATGGCATAGTGTGCTGCATGAGGCCATAGGAGTATCTATAGATAGGATTGTTGTAAGTGGCCATTGATATGTTTGGGGTCGAATGCTAAGACAGTGAGTTTTCAATGATTGCTTGGATTGAACTTGAATAAACTTATGACTGTATTAGTCGAGCGAATTGATTTTTGTGATTAGTGGCACAACATCACTCTTGGATCATCATTTACAATCCATGAATTCTATTTTCTCATATTATAGTTGGAGTAAGTGAACATGATGTATAGACTTGATGAGAATAGAGTTACATTTGCATGTGTTCACATTTATAGATGGGTATACCTCATGTGTAACAAAGCTAGCATGGTAGAGCATCCAAGGCCATATCAGCATAAATATAGATACCCTTGTTTGTTATGCATGGTCATTGATGCATTATAGGAGTTGGATCATTGACTAGTTGTATGAGTGGACTGTTAAGTACATGAGCTTCTTAGTGCCTATTTTGAGCCTGTATAGGATGAGTTAGGTTGGATGCATAGTCTAATATATGTGGCTTATCACGTTATAAGACCGTTGGGGTGTTACTTGCATTACATGACTCCTATTGCTCCATGTTATAGCTTGAGTGGCCAGATGTGCATATATTTAATACATGACCTAGTGACTATCAGAATTTGCATTTGCATTTGCATTTGCTCGCCATCACATATTTTATGTTTACTAAGGATAACATGCTAGTACCTCACATTTAGGGGCCAACCTCTATTTGGATATGTAAATACCTATGTGCTTCTTATAAAATGATGATGAGTAGGGTACTTGCAGTCATATGCAAGCCTTTACTATATCACCTAGTCCTTAAAGTTATGGAACGTAGCAGTTAAAGTGTTCGATGGAAATGTTTTGGTGCAGTTCGATGATATAGTGGTATATACTTGAGTCATCCTCATTGGGAAATGGGCATGTCAATTTACCTGCATGGCTTCATGATTTAGAGGAAAACCAATTCTATACGGAAGGTCAAGTGTAGAGCTTTACATTAGGTAAAGTATTGTGATTAAGCTATTGTAATATGTTGGTGGGATGTCGTAGCTGTCTGACTGATTGATTTAAGCTTAGTGTGATTTCATATCTTCATGCTTTCGAATAAACCTGGTTAAGCTAACCACCTTGATATGAACTTGACATGTTCTGTGTAAGTTGCCATGAATGAAAGCCTAAAAAAAATAAATAAAATTTAGCTGGGGTGGATGTATAAACATATGAGTGTCAATTGCATATGTTTCCCTCTTGTAAATTGCTTACTATATACGTGTTAGATGAGTCTATGTTGCTTATGATCCTTGGGCTTGAGCATGATGAGTTGTTGAGTCTATACGATGTCATTACACTAAAGTAATGCTACATGATGCTATGTGATTGCCCTTTACTACTCTAGTGTGTTATAGGAGTCTTCAGGTTAACAGTTTTGATCTTAAAGGTGATTTGAATTCATGTTTTAGAAAGAAACTACCTCTATATGACCTTGTGATGTTATGGCCCAATTGTCATACTTTTAGATGTCGATTCTTAACAATGCATATACATAGAATTGTTGTTCACCATGTGAATAGTGTATATAATTGAGGGTTGGTGTTCGTTTTTAAATAAGCTTAATATGGTTTTCTACGGCAACTTATTTGCCCCTCTTCTATACGTTTGCCCTCGGCGCCTAAATAGAGTTAGTAGATGCTGGAAAACGATTGGCGAGGAGGAGACTGGATACCGTAAGCACTTTTTCTTTCGATTTAAAAGATGTAGTTGATTGCAAAATGAAAATTTTGGAATCCTATCGGGTAGATCATAGTACGCATGTGTGCATCTTGTATTTGATTGAACTGTGAACTTTGGAATTTCGAGGACGAAATTCTTTTAAGTGGGGGATAACGTAATACCCAGGGTTTTCAACCTTAGGCTAATCGTTTGAGTTAATTTTTTGATCAACTTATTTGATTGAGTTAGCTATATTAGGCTAATTTTTGCATGATAATTGGGTGTAACAATTATCTAAATAATTATTATTAATTTTTCTTGGCTAGTTACAGGATTTCATGAAATTAACAAAATTATTAGAAATTAGCCAAGTCGTATTAACACCAAATTAGCAAATGTGCGAAGGCCTATGGGGCCAAGATTAGTGGAATCAAATGATTCAAGACCAAACTAGGTTTAGTAGGTGGGATTAAATAACCCAAACCAAAAAAAAAGGGAAAAAGGGGCCGAAGCCCCTTACTAATTCATGCATACGGACTTCTTTTGAGTTCTACAAGCCAGCCCTCCCCAACACCCATCACACGTAAGAGAGAGAAAGAAAGAGAGAGGGGGACAGCGGTGCCACCGCCAGCGAGGGTCGACCACCGTTCTCCCCTCTCTACAACAGCTCGAAGCCCAAAAACAGAGGGAGAGAGAGGTTGAACGAACTGAGCAAGAGAGCGGGATGGGAGAGCGGATTGGGGTTGTGCTAGGCATCGGCGATGGCGTGGATGGCGACGACGACGTGGGGTGTCAACACCGGTGGGCTCGAGTACGGCGACCACCAAAGGCCATATGAATTAGGTACTTGAGGGTTAGGGTTTTGAAACCTTCAGCTCTACCACCATCGCAACCCACGCACCACCACCATTGCGACACGCCACCACCACTGTTTCCACTGCTAATGGTAGGCTCGGATTTGGTCAGAACCAGACTAAATGAGGGAAGGAGGAAGGCAAAATGGGGCAGCAGCAGCAGCTAGTGAGTGGGGAAAATAAAGGAACGAGCCAATTGCGTACATGCCAATCGAACCAAACCCTAAGTTGGTTTATTAGGTTGGAGTTTAGGTGGGTGATTCCTAATCCCTAAACCTACTATTAATTTACAAATGTTTTTGAAATATTTGTGATAGCATATTTAGTAATTAGGTTGAAACTATAACGAGTTGAGAAATTGCAAGCAGTCGGTGAATCATTTGGGTTGAGCTGAGATGGTTTTGAGAACTGTTGTGGTCGGTATTGTGAGGAAGGAGTTCCGGTTGAGTGTCTTAAATTGGTATATTGTGGAAGTGTTGAGATGTGCTAATTGTGTACTTGTTTTCATGATCGAACGTGCTTACATAAATCTTGAACTTGTTTCAAATATCGTCGTGATAATATGTAGATGTCAAATGCTTCGAACCTATGATTGCGTGCTGCTAAATCATGATTGTGATTTTGTTAGTCTATGACTAGTGTGTACTATGTGTGTATGTCACGATGTGTTCCATTCCAAGTCCTGCGACCCTAGTTGTTCAAATTGCCTATTCGTGCTTAAGGGTCTTGTGTTGAATAATTTGTGAAATAGGAGTCAATTTGATTAAAACCTACTTGATTCACTATTAAGCATATGCTACCATTCTCGTATTAATGTTTTCGAATGATTAAATCTTTCAAGTAATTTGTTTAAGAGTGGTTGTTCATTGCCGCTGCTAAAACAATGCCCTAACTACTTAAACAAGCAAATTGAATGTTTATTGACGTCATAGTTGTTTCTCGAAGTTACTTAAATGGGTCATTGGTTTGGAAACAATGCGAATTATGAATGAGTATGTTTATGTTATGCCTAAAGGCATGTGTTAATAAGCGTGCATGCAAACTACTGTGATATGACAAGCATGTTGAGTTATGTGATTAGTAATGACTGTAGACCATTCGTTTGACAAGGATACTTTTAAGCAAAACTAACTATGAATGAGTTGTAGGCATGTAAGCTTCTAAGACAAGTTTTAATGACGTTTTCTTTGAAAAATGAATGCGTATTTGGCCATTGAATGGTTGTCTGCTTTTCAAAAGTTGAATGACCCTATTAAGACATTTAGCCTTCATGAGAATGAAAGTGCCATTATCGTGATGCAATGAGAGTTTTGAGATTAAATGTGTTGTAAAATGACAACTGCATTTGAAATGCAAAGAACTCAAGATATTCATGTGTGAATGCAACTTTTAACATTTAAAAACGAGCTTTCCAGATCACCTGTCTTGAAAAGTGAATGAATATGCAAATATTAACTCATTTTAAGCATATTTTACCAAATGAGTGGTCTTATGCTTTCTAAATCGATGTGAAATCATTAAGACTTCGAGCCTTATGAGAATGAGCATGTCATTATTTGTGATACAATGAAAGTTTTAATGCCGATGCATTTAGAGGTGAAATACATCTAAAATGTTTTGGGTTAGGAAAATGGTGCTATATGTATGATTAGGGAGAATACCCAGTTCTCCGGAATCCTAATACCTAGGGAGATAGACCCAAAAGTGGGAACCCTAGAAGACCCAGACGGGGGTAATATGTTGTCCAGAGAGTAGACCAAGAAGTAGGAATCCTGGAAGATCCCAACGGGGATAATATGAAATATAAGTGATGATCTCACTAGTATGATGGAACCTGAGTGACGGCTTTACCCGTACCTAGCATAAATGGGATTCCAATGCCTATGAAAATGATTTCGTGCATGTTATGTAATGTGAATGCCTCGTTCAAGGGTGATATTAGTGTAAAGATTTAAAAAGGTGCATGTTTTCTTGAAGAAGAGTTTTTATCGAGTTTCAATTATCTGCCCAGTGCAAAACGACGGTTTTATAAGAACTTTCATTGATTTAAGCGATATACATTAATCTTACTCTCTTGTTAAAAGGGTCTCACTTGGTCATTTTGTTTAAACTCCTTGATGTTAGGTGCTTATTTATGAACTAAGTGTTCTATTGCGTCCAATGCCTGAATTATTGCATGGGATAGCTTATTAATGAATCCTGTGTGCGCGTTATGACGTTATGCTTACATAGTGTGATCTTATGTCGATATAACATGGAATTACCATCAATAAGCTATAATAGACTTAGTTCAAACAAGTTAAGTACCTTAAGCGCGAATTAGAAGGAGTATAGGGTTACCATCATACTAGAAAGGTCATTGAGCTGATGACAGATGTGGAAGATCCTACATGCTTATTATGTGATATTATACATCAGAATGTGTGTGTAAGTGCTACTTAAAGTATGACGTGCAACCATTTTGTTTTCTGAGGGTTGGGAGTCATTCACTGAGCGTGTGGTAGCTCATCCCCTATCTTTTTTCCTTATTTCCCAGGTTCCTAAAGTGACAGGTAGTAATCAGTTCACGTAAGCCAAGGTGGAGTCTCCCTTGCTGTCTTAGAAGTAAACTTATCTGATTTTGTAGTTAAATTGTGAGCTTAGTAATGTATTGTGATGTAATTTAAGTTCTTGAATACATGTGAGCTAGTTACTGAAGCCATGTAATGCATATTGTCTAGCGGTCGCTCTGTATGGCCATATGCGCCGACTATCTGATTTATCAGTCGTCTTATAGCTAGAGTTGTTTATTTTCTTTCAGAATGTAAACCCCAATACTCCGGATGTGTGATCCGTTGAGTTGTACTTTCCAATTCTTTCTATTATTGAACTATATTGTTTGCTATACTTCGGGTGTGTGGCCCGTAGAGTTGTGATCTCCAGCGTGTAGCCGTTATGTTATGAATATATGTTTGTGCGTTTATCGAGTGCAGGAACCTATTGTAAGGCTCGAAGCCTGGTTTTAGCCCATCTTCAGGTGGAACTCTATCCATTTCGCCCAAAATTTAAGTAGGAGTTAAGAAATCATTGATACTTCTAACCTTAGGGGTAAGGGGTGTCACATTAGGGCTAGATCTAATGCATCATCCTCACTAAGCTCCATATAATCTAGGCTTCCGAGTATTTCAATCAGTTTATTATTCTTCTTATCTTTGTATTTACTAGCATAATATCCTACTTCTCCGCATGCCCAGTATTTGCAGTTGTTTTTCCGTGCAGGAAATAAACTATTTTTCTAAAAAATCTCCGATTTTTAGGATTTGGTTTGTTATAATATTTTTTTTCATATTTCTCTCCCCTTTGTAGTAAAGGTCTTTTTCTTGTAAAATTTTCATGTTTTTCTCCTTTTCTTTTCCCCATTGATGAGGTGAATCCCAATAAGTTAAAAATTATTTCTTATTTGTTTTTTTGCTTTTGGAGATCAAGACATTGATTATTGGCCCATTTTCTTAAATAAGCAATTCTTGAACCAAGGGTATCAATGGCATCTGCTCTTTCAAGTCACGCAGTGATTTTTCAATAATTATAGAATTTGTAGGATATGACAATTTGTTATAAAACATACCAATATTGGTTTCATTATGCCCAATCTTGTAATAATATTGATTAAAATCAGCAATATAATTTTTTAGATATCTCATATCTCATAATTCTATACTATTAATCTTTCTCTATCATTGTCTTGCTTTTTCTTCAGAATCAAGTTTAGCTCCGATGAATTGGTTTCAATTACTTTACATAAATTTTTGAACATCACAGCTGACATTTCATTATTCTTAATGTATTTTTACCGTCTTTATTTAATAAATCATACTAATCAGTGCAGTGACAGAAAAATTATGCTCGAAATAATTTAGGAAATTTGTAGCACTCCATGTAATATTTAGGTTTTAGACACTATTCATGTCTCTTTTTTAGTGCTCAAATATTTCTTCTCTATTACGAGCTCCATCGATGTCTATGATATATTTAGTTTAGCTACTTGGGTTAAGACCGATTTCTTCAAAAGTAGTGGCTTTCTTTGGGATAAACCCAAAAGAAAAATTGGTTGCACGTCCCACTGGAATGTGCCTAGGTCTCATCAAATAAGTATTTCTTCTAGAAGGTTCACCAAATTCTATAGGTTTAGGAACAACATTACTAACTATATTGGTCTCTATTTCACTTAAGTTGAGTTCTTCTCCAGTCTCATTGATTTCATCTTCAACAACCAATTTACCATACTTTTTATCCAGTTTTCTTCTAACTTCTTCTAATGGTAGCACATTAGGATCTTCCAATTTAATTAGATTCATCTACTGATATATTTCTCCTTCTAATCGGATATTATTTATCTCTTTATTGTCATCACTTAATATGCCTTGTTTATCAATAATCGCGCCCATGATTTTGTTTAATTCTTCTGGATCTTGTTCTTTCTCAAACATATCCGATAATTCGTTAAGATTCTACTGCTTATATTCCATCATCTTCTTTTTTTCCTGCCTTTTCAGACGATTTTTCAGCTAATTTTTCTACAACTTCTTTTTGAATTTTAATATCATACAAAGAAAATGGATTTTTATTTTTTGGGTTTTACAAAGGATATTTATGCTAAAAGGGAGTACTAATACTTAAAGTCGATTTTCCACTGTGTTTGATCTCGTTGACTAAAGAAAGATACATTACAAATAATTGCTTCTTAAGCTCGTTGACGTCAATCTTAATTTTAGTTAATTCAGTTTTTAATTCTAAAACTATATCATTGATATAGTTTAATTGAGGTGCTATTAAAGTGGTTTCTTGTGGTGAGTAAACAATATATGAATAATTAGGAGCAAGTCAACTAGGTGATGCTTTAAGCATTAATAATTAGCATAATTAATCATTAATTACCTTAATAATCTTAATTATTTTGGTCACATGGGTCTGATACCAAATGAAAGAGGACCTCAAATACTACTTAATAAGAGAAAATACACATGCACAAATTCTAAATTTTCAAAGTAAGTTTTTAAGGACCTTCATTGTTGTTTCAGTGGGAGAGAGGATGCGGGGGGGGGGAAGTTACCCTGGATGGGAAGTCAATACCTAAGGTCGATAAGTTTAAGTATCTAGGCTCGATCATTCAGCGGAATAGGGATATTGACGAAGATATTAACCAGCGAATAAAGGTGGGCTAGCAAAAATGGAAGTATTCATCGGGTGTGCTGTGTGATAAGAGGGTGCCCCTTCGTTTGAAAGGCAGAGTCTATCGTATGGTAGTTAGACCGGCTGTTCTTTATGGATCGGAGGGTTGGCCTCTAAAAAAGACGCAAGCTCAAAGGTTGATAGTAGTAGAGATGAGGATGATTAGATGGATGTGTGGTTACATGAGAATAGATAGAATTAGGAATGGCATTATCAGAGACTTAGTTAAAGTAACTCCCATCGAAGATAAGATGAGAACTCCGATGGTTTGGCCACGTGAAAAGGAGATGTGAGATGATCAACATCCCCGGGGGCAAAAGAGGGAGGGGCTGACCAAAGAAGAGTTTGGATGAGGTGATTAGAGAGGACTTGAGAGTTGTCGATTTGATAGAAGACCTGACTCAGGATAGGAAGTTGCGGCGGGATATGATTAAGATCTTAGAGTAAGATCTTAGATCGCAGAGAGTCGACCTCGTAGTTGGCTTTTGGTTGCAGTGACAGCGTGCTGGTAGTGGTGTTTTTTTTCGCTTATCGTTTTTGTTTGCAGGTAGTACTTTCTATAGGAAAGAGGCACCGTTTGCTTACCTCTGGTGGTTAAGGTATGTCACCATCCTCTGATTTACTGTTCTTATGTTACATAGCTCCAACAACTTGTCTTTTTTAATGTTCCCATTAAGTGTTTTCTAAATGTCTTTTCCTTAAAATTTTTTCAAAAATTCCTTTTATGTGGCTCTCTCGGAATCAGCCTCTCTACGAGTAGAAATGCCGGTAGGGGTAAGGTTGCCTCCAGCTGGATCTCCCCAGACCTTGTGAAAGCGGGACCCGCACTGGGAGGTGTTGTTGTTGTTGTTGTTATAAGGGCTTAAGAAAAACGGAGGGTTCCTAAAAAATCCGATCAGCAAACATTGAGGTAGTAAAATATCTGCTCCAAAAACTTAGGCGCTGAAAAATTAATGTTGCATATGTTGGGGTACCTTAGGATTAACTCCAAACATTACGACCGGATTTGGTCTACAAAAAAAATAACAATAAATAACCCAAACCTTGATTGACCCAAAAATATTTGTCCGAAATTGTTGGGTCAGATAAATATTTACCCAAACCTCGATGGACCCAAGAGCAAATTTTTTCTAATCTACTCCTTTAATTTTGTTTAACTTGCTATTGTGTGTCATAACTGGTCTTGAGGATGATTTGAGAAAGTTGGGCAATCTTCTATTTTAGTTTGCTTCGCTGTTGCTGATGGCAGTGGGTTTCCAGTGAAGGAATTGGGTAAGCTTCGTATGGTTTTAAATTATCTTTATTTGTAAGCATGTCGGCAATCCAGGTCAAAGTCATATAGTTAGTTTAGTTGCTTATCACTTTGTTTAGTTTTTATTAATCTAGTTTGGAATGGTAATGCCATAGTTAGTTAGTAACGTAATTTCATAGACCATCCCTATGTATCAACACACTCAAGTACTACGACGATAAACTGTATGCTTGTGAAAAATCACAATATTAGGTCACGCCGGCTAACCCAATTCATGGTAAATTGGATCAATTGGTCCAATTCTGATCCAAACAGTCTGAATTGTTAATCCATTGGCCCACTATGCGAATCAGGTCAATCAATCGGTTAGTTTTCTTAACATTGTTGCAATGATACTCTACTAACACCTTTCTGAAGGGTCATAGCTAATGTTAAGAATTCTAGTTTTAGTTGTTCCTACTTTTCTTTACATCATGTAAAAAGAAGTGCCTATACAGTGGCACATGGCTTAGCTAAGGAAGCTTGCGAGGTGGAAGGTTTCCAAGCCTAGACGGAGGAATGTCTTCTCAGTGTACTAAACCTTTCACCGATTGACAAAGCTCATTGTAGTACAATTTATTATATTGAACACCCTAAGGTACAAAAATACTGCACATGCCACGTAGCCCAATCGAAAAGCCCAGCAAAAATGCACCACACCAAAACAAGGAAGTACAAGCCAGGAAAAATACGCAATATGGAAAAAAAGAATAAATATTTTCTTTGATAAAATGTTCATAGCACAAGCACCGCGATGTGATGGTTAAGCTTATCTTTGATTTAAGGGGTGTCAGGTTTGAAATTTGCTAGTGGTTGTCTTGTTGAAATTTTTTTCACCTTACTATCATTTTTCTTTTCTTTTTTCAAAATTTGCTTATTGTTTTAGATATATTCTATTAGTCAAAATTTTATTCTCAATCACATTTTGTCTGGCAAAAATTGTTCTGAAACAATGACTGTTATTCACCAAAAACTAACATGTTGATTAGTAAATAGTTTTCTATTATTCTTGAAAAATTAACCTATTGTTAACCAAAAACAATTCGGAAAAAATTATTTGTGACGTATTATATAACCTATTATTCACCAAAAATTTGACTTATTATTCATTAAAAAATAGCATAGTATATAGTGAATTTGCCCAATTATTCACTAAAAGTTGAGGTACTTATTCACTAATAAATTAACTTAATGTTCAGTATAGAACAACCTATTGTAGAATAAAAATAATGCTATTATTGACTAATAATTAAAGTATTGTCCACTAAAAATCAACTCAATATTCACTATAAAATAACCTATTATACAATAAAAATTAATCTACTATTCACTAAATTTGAATGTATTGTTCACTAAAATTAACCTAACATTCACTAAAAATAACTTATTACACACTAAAATTACCTTATTATTTACCAAAAATTAAAGTATTATTCACTAAAAAAGTAATCTAATGTCACCCATTATACACTAAAAATATCGAATTAGTCACTAAAAATTAAAGTTTCGTCTACCACCACATCTTCTGTTGCCACCACCACCGACAGCACCACCTGTCTCTCTATCTCTCTTTCGTGCGTGCGTTTAAGGTGACAAAGATAGAGAGAAAAGATAAAGACGAGGCTGGACAAATTAGTGCAATGTGAACTCGAAATCTTCGATTTTCTCCTATAAGGTTTAACCTTTGATATTTTTGGGGGGTATTTATTTTGATCTCATAAGATTTTCATAAGACGTCTCCTTCTCTCCATTGTTTCATTAGATGGTAATCTTTTCCAGCAAAATCCGACATTGACAAGCTTGCTTGAAACCCTAACATGAAGAAGTTTGAGAGTGAGGAGATATGTGTAACAAAGATGATTGAAATAAATCTTGCACTGTATTTTCTCACGGCAAGCCAAACATACATGTATATATACATGAGACAAAAACTACCCCCCTTATGCCTACTTCTAACCCTAGCTTGGTCATCAAGCAATACAAGAAGTCTACACTATATGGAAAGCATAATAATATACAAAAATATTTACAATTATTCTTTAACACTCCCCCTCAAGTTGGAGCATAGGGATTGATCATGCCCAACTTGCCTAGTAGAAAATGAAACTGCTGCTTTCCCAGGGCTTTGGTGAATATGTCTGCTAATTGATACTTGGACGGTAGATATCGTGGCTGCAGCTCTTCTGAGAGTATACGTTCTCGTATGAAGTGACAGTCAATTTCAATATGTTTTGTCATTTCATGGAAGACTGGGTTTCTACCAATATGGATGGTTGTTTGGTTGTCACAATGAAACAGTATGGGCGCCTTCATAAACACTCTAAGTGAAGCAAGTAGTGATTTGATCCAAATTAATTCACTAGTCACCGTTGCCATAGCTCGATGTTCTGCTTCAGCTGAGGATCTTGATACAGTTGTTTGTTTCTTTGTCTTCCATGATATGGGAGATCCTCCTAGGGTGACAAAATATTCTGTGAGTGATCTTCGAGTAAGAGGGCATGCTCCCCAGTCTGAATCACAATAAGCATACAATTGTAGATCACAATTGCTTTTCAATAACAAACCTTTTCCTGCACACCCCTTAAGGTACCTGAGTACGCTGTAGCGGCTTCCATATGTGATGCCTTATGTGCTTGCATGAATTGAGAGAGAACGTGAACAGCATAGGCAATTTCGGGGCGCATAATAGTAAGATAGATCAACTTGCCAACAAGTCGTCGATACTGCGTTGCATCCTGTAATGATTTGCTGTCATTTAGTGCAAGTTTATGATTCGTTTCCATGGGAAAATCAACGGGTTTGGACCCCAGAAATCCACACTCATCCATAATCTCCAGGGCATACTTTCTTTGGTTTAAAAATATCTCTTGTGCATTTCTAGCGACCTCAATACCAAGAAAGTATTTTAGAGGCCCTAGATCCTTAATGCGGAAACAATCATCTAGATATCTCTTAAATTTGCTGCAAGCGGCATTGTTACTCCCCATAAGTACAATATCATCTACATAGACTAAGAGTGCCATGAATATATTGCCCTTCCTGTAGGTAAACAAGGAATAATCTGCATAGGATCGGATAAACCCATATTCTGCCAATTTTTATGATAATTTTGCAAACCATTGACGAGGAGCTTGTTTCAACCCATAGAGTGATTTTCGCAGACGACATACTTTTGAAGAGTCTTGTGTCCGGAATCTTGGGGGTATGGTCATGTATACCTCCTCATCGAGATCCCCATGTAGAAAGGCATTGTTTACGTCCATCTGATGCAAGTTCCACCCTCGGGCGGCTGCAACGGCTAGAAAATATCTCACACTCGTCATTTTGGCAACAGGGGCAAAGGTCTTGTCATAATCAAATCCTTCTACTTGCTGGTCCCCTCGACTAACCAAACGAGCTTTATAACGTTCGATACTCCTGTCAGACTTGTACTAAACCTTGTATACCCATTTGCAGTTTATGGGTTTCTTGCCTGGAGGCAGTTCTTCTATAGTCCAAGTTTTGTTTAGTTCGAGAGCTTCAATTTCCTTGGCCACTGCTTCTCTCCACCTGGGGTCTTTGACTGCCTCATGAAAGTGCCTGGGCTCCACCACTTTTGTTATAGCAGCAATATATTCTTTATGGGCGTTAGAAAACCGATCACATATAACATAATCAACTATAGGATAAGGATTACCTGAGGATACCGTTTGATGTGGTTGTGCCGAGGAAGAGGGGTTCTTGGACTACACCGAGTAACAAATGTAGTTCGTGAGATGACTTGGCTTCTTTATGAGACGCTTTTCTCGTCTTAGGCCTGCGGACTCTGTTATTAGGCCTGTCGCTTGGCCGACCGTGTTTTCTAAGACTGAAGGCCCAATCGTACTAGGCACAGAAGAAGTCGGGCCTGATAAGGCTACGGGGCCTATTAATGCAACTGGTCCGGGCTAGGCTACTGGCTCAACGGCTATTGGGCCAAGCGACGCAGCTAGGCCAGGGGACGCACTTGGCCCTGATGCTGTTGCAGCTGGGCCTGGCGATGGGCCTGGCGATGCTGCTAGGTCGCTCCCCCTCTCGGTGGAGTGCCCTTGCAGTCCATCGTGCATCAGACCAGGGGGAAGATCCTCATGCAGGCCTTGCCTCTCTAAAATGTCCAGTCCAGTAGGTTGGGTAACTGCTGGAACTTGAGCTGGGGTCTGATTATTGGGAGGATCTTCGTCCTTAAGATTCTGTGAGAAGCGGAAAAGCTCTTCAGAAAACATGATATCCCGACTAACAAAAGTATCACCATTTTCAACATCGTAAACCCTCTACCGTTTTTGTCCATAAGGATAACCAATGAACACACACTTTCGACTCCGAAGACCAAATTTGTCTTTTTGTCGTTGTAAATTGTATGCATAACATAGGCATCCAAAGACTTTAATATGATCATATGTAGGCTTAGTCCCAAAGAGGACCTCAAAGGGAGTTTTTCCTTGAAGGATTGTGGAGGGTGTCCTATCAATTAGGTAGGCTGCGGTTAGCACACATTCTCCCCAAAACTCAATAGGAAGATTGGCTTAAAAATGTAGTGCTTAGGCTACATTGAGAATATGACGATGTTTCCTCTCTACTCTGTCATTCTGCTTAGGGGTATCAACACAGCTTGTTTGATGGACAAGTCCATTTTCATTATAGAAATTGTTCATAGTTCCCGAAGTAAACTCGCGACCATTATCACTTCTAATAATTTTTACCTTGGCATCAAATTGGGTATGGACCATATGGCAAAAATTTTTGATAATTTGAGAGGCTTCACTTTTGTCATTCATTAAGTATACCCAACCTCCTCTACTAGCATCATCAATAATAATTACAAAATACTGTGCACCACAAAAGGCCTTAACACGATATGCACCCCAAACGTCAATATGAATCAAATCAAATTTATTCAATGCTATATTATCACTAATTTGAAAAGATGATCGTGTTTGTTTTGCATGTAGGCACACATCACATAAATCCTCTTTATGATTACTAAAGCTTTTACTAATACCAGAAAATAGCTTAGATAATGCCTATCGAGATGGATGCCCCAAATGTTGATGCCATAGTTCATATGAAGAAACCCTGTTGAATTGAATTGCTACTGCAGGCTTGTCTTTGAAATTATAAACCGCTCTTTCAGCTCACCCACTCCAATCGGGCTCCTCAAAGTAAGATCCTGTATCACACAATGTTGATTAGTGAATGTTATAATACATGACAAATCTTCAATTAACTGCCTAACAGATATGAGATTGCAATTTAGTTGAGGTACATAGAGTACATCCTTTAGGGTAATATTAGGATTCAAACAAGCAAACCCTCTTTTGGTTGCCAAGGTCTACGCTGCATTGGGTAGTTGAACTTCAATGGGTAATACTCCATGCACTTCTTGAAGCAAGTTAATGTTCCCGGTCATGTGGCATGAGGCGTGACTGTCGAGTAACCATAATCCCTTGCCTGAAAGTTTTTCATGGGCCGAGTTGGAGGGTTCGATCAGACTCAAGATCTTTTGCATCTGTTCAGGAGTGAAGCCCGTGCAGTTGCTCCAGGGCCATGTGTTGTGACTGTCTTCTTCGGTGCTGCCTGTCTCAAGGCTGGTCTGTAACACGTTAGCTTGTTCCTTCGAAGCACCACGCCCTCAGCTGCTTGTTGCACGTCCTCCTCCTCTGCCATCTCGTCCTCTGCCTCGACCACCACGTCCTCCTCGTGAGCTCCACCCAGGTGGATAGCCAATTAATTCGAAACACCCAGCAGCATCATGCCCATACTTACCACAGTGCCGGCACATCGGTTTGTCCCCGTTTCGTTGGCTAGGCCTAGCGTGGCTCACGGCAAACGCTGCAGCACCATCACGGATGGTGGTTCCTTCACGGTTAAGCATCACCCCTTTGTGGGACTCTTCTTGTTGCACCATGTTGAAAACTTTATCTATACTCGGCAAGGTATCGAGGGTCAATATTTGGCTACGAACTGTGAAGAACGCCTCGTCGTTCAACCCCATCAAAAATTGATGGACTTTGTCGTTCTCCACCATCAGAAGAATCTTTTCGGCCGCACCGCACTTGCATTCAGGTACACGAATGTAGTTGCCAAGTTCATTCCAGAGACTCGTGAGCTGGATAGGAACTCAACGACTTCCACATTTCCTTGCTTGCATGATGCGATTTCAGCTTTTAGCTTATGTGTTCTTGGTGTGTTAGGAACTGATTATCGTTTCCCAATATTCTCCGACATGGCATGGGCTGAGTTGACGTAGGCTACGCTTCCATGGAGTTTAGGGTCAATTACATTCATTATCCAGGATGTAATCATAGAATTGACCATCTCCCAAGCCATAGCCAAGTTTTCGTCTCCTCCTTTCGTGTCTGGTTTGGTTATCGTTCCATCGACGAAACCAAGCTTATTTTTAGCTCTCAAAGCTGTCCTTACAGCTTGCTCCCAAAGGTCATAATTTTTCCTATCGAACCTGATAGCCGTGATAAGGGCTCCAGGAGAATTTGAGGGTGATCGATAGTAGGGAGATTGAGGTGTGATGACAAAGGTCTCAACTTTGTTCTTTGTTTCATCATCCTTCCCCATGTCAGGTTCTAGGGTTTCGGTTCTTGTGTGGATTTTGTGTTTGTGTTGGTTTTTTTTTTTTTTTTTTTTAAAGGTTAGATCGCAGTGCTCTGATACCATGAAGAAATTTGAGAGTGAGGAGATATGTGTAATTCCTTCTTCTATCTCCTCCACCGTCTTCTCTCTCTTCGATTCTTATGTCGAATACACCATTATTAGAGGAAGGACAGAAAAAGAATAAAGCATGGTGGCAATGAAGGGAAAAAGAGAGGAGAGAGAGTCTAACAATATTGGATAGTGCTATTGACGAAGAGGATGATGGAGCCGGAGCAAATAAACAAGACGAAGAGCTTTTATTTGTCAAAATAAAGAATAAAAATAAAAACTAGTCTGAGTGTAAATAACGCACATGGAAGGAGGCGTGTAAGATGCTCCCATGCCTGGGGTTTTACAACATTGTTGTCCTTCAAACTTCAAAGCATGTTTTCTTTGTGGCAAAAACCCCAAAAAAAAAAAATTGTCGCTGAAGTGAGGGCCTGGTTTACCATTACTTAACAAAAAGAAACGTCCTATAACTGGAAAAAATTCGGGTTCGAGTTGAATTCAAGTCAATT
Source organism: Carnegiea gigantea (assembly GCA_029747015.1). Classification (NCBI taxonomy): domain Eukaryota; kingdom Viridiplantae; phylum Streptophyta; class Magnoliopsida; order Caryophyllales; family Cactaceae; genus Carnegiea; species Carnegiea gigantea. The sequence continues at coordinate 347,523 of JAKOGI010000457.1, forward strand.
CAAATTGAACAATATTAAAATTCGAACAAAAAATTGACGTCCAATACCCAGATTTTTCCGGATAGAATACTTCAGATAATGCTAAATTCGGGTTTGGATAATAGAAATATGAAAAACATTGTATCTAAATTTAAAGTTTGGCTGGAAAAAATCATGGCTGCACCTGATTTTTTTTCAGGTCCAACATAATCAGATATTCAAATCGGATAATTTTTTACCAGTACCATCTAAAACAAACCGATAAATTCTCTTATCTCTGATTTTCTTAGACGCTCGCAATTCAACACGGAAGATTTCTGCATCTTTCCCCTCTTTCCACAGATAAAAGCCATGTACCATTCATTTCACCCTAGCAAGGAAAGAAAGATGGGAGAAGGGAACAAGGCTTACATTCTTTCGATAAAGATCATCTGTGAATTGGTGTTTGCAAAAATAACAAATACATATACATCGGTTACAGCTACAACAAAGAATCACACAAAACTGAAGTTAACCCATCATCTTCGAGTAAGCCAGTATACGATTTACCCCTCAAGCACCTTCATTTCAGTCCCTCCTATTGCTTTCCTCCACGCCGTGTCTCCTTGAAGATCCACAGAATCCTATATAAGGAAACCATGAAGCTTCAGAGGCACGTGAAATGACACTTCTCTAGCATGTCACCCATCAACGCCTGTCAATTCAAGGTTTCCACGGTGCTGGAGGAGGTGGTGGAGTTGGAAACATGGGAGGCACGGCAGAGAACATGGTGTTCTTATCAATTCCAAGACCCTTGCCACCGGAAAGGGCCACAAGTGCAGCGACTAGACCAGAATTGCCCGCAAGTGTGGGCTCCGTGTAGTTATAATTGGTACGAACATCATGGAAGCCATCATGGCTGTCTGGCCCAGCAACCATGGCTCCTACTATCGTGTTCGGGTTTGGCTTCTTGCTGTCTCTCCACCTCCAACCTCCTTTGCAGTTGTATTTAATCTTATTCTTTGGGATTGATGCACCTCTGTGGTGTACATGCTTTGGATAATGGCTACCAAAGCCTACCAAATAGCTCATTTTACGAGGATTCTTCCCGAGAATATAATCGATCTGCAAAAATAGGAAAGATGATGCGGCAGGAGTATTTAAACATCTTTAAGTAACTACGATCGATGTAGTTATCAAGGCAAGAAAAACAAATGATTACCTGGGTCTTAGCAAATTCACGCAAGATATCAGTTGAGTAGAAATTGGGACCACAGTACCAGCCTGGGATATCAGCGGCATCAAGATAATCACTATAAACGGCAGCCAAGAATGCAGCATTCACTACATACTGAAGAGGCTGAGGCCTACCATGGTTCAACTGGATCAAGCCCCCTAAAAAACATCCAAGCAAGCAAATGGCATTTAGATTTCTTATGTAACAAACAGCACACAGAAAAATCTTTGAAAGTCTTAAGAATTGGCATACCCTTGGTTCTGTTAAAGCTATTGAAATACGGTAAATAGGAGCACATAATTATGTTGGTCTGGTTGTGGAAAGTCATAAGCATGTCTTCATAAGGATAACCAGGGCTTAAGAACAATCTCAGACGACTAAGAAGTACCTGGACAGAGAAGAAGAAAGTCAGAATTGTGATTTTAGATATGTAAATGATATATTCTAACAAGATCCATGTTTAAGATGAAGACCTAAAGTCTCTCCTCTTTACCTTTCACGTTGTCCTTGAGCAGTAAAACTTTCGATAACAGGTAACAAGTAAATGACTGCAATCCCAATTATGAGGAAAACCTAAGGTGACTCTGATTACGACTCAAATCATACCCTGTTACCCTATTATGAATACTGCCAGGAGAAAAGTACCACCAATGACTTAAAATCCTTACAAGTCCAGGCAATAAAGGAACAGTGACGATACACTTCAGAGTTTGGGTGTGGCGATTCCTTGAAAAATTCAAACTTATGCTGATGACAAAGGATTAATAAAAGCTGATATTGATAGATGGGGGAGGGGGTCCGCAAAGACCAAATACCAAAGCCACAGCATTTTGTTGACAAAGAAAAACTATGCTTGCAGCTGTGCTTTCAGAGTTGACTACCAAAGGAGTGGTAACAGCAGCTATAAACTACAAAAGTTGGTTTAAGAATCTGTACAGAAATTGGTCTGGTTAGGCACCCACCAGATTAATACAAGGCCATTTTAATTTCAAGCTTACTATTAAGAAAAAGTTCATCATCAATATGTCAAGAAGCTATAAAGGGTCAAAAACAAAAAAGGCAAAGATCCAGTACAAATGAATGCAATGATCCACCCTGAAGAGAAAATAGGCAGCAGAATAGGAGGAAGAACTTACTTGGGCACCAGCAAGCTTGTTGTCCCAGCTGAGCACACCATAATCTGGACCTCCCCAGAATGCACCCGCATGCTTGGCGAGACCACGGGTAGTAGCAAGTTGAAGATATGAATTGTTTCCAGTAGCATAATATAACCACGCTCCACCCCAGACATATTCATCCCAGTACATGGTTGAATTATAAAATATAGCAGCCTCTGTGCCAGAACTGTACCTACCTCTTTGCTGTCTTGAAAATGAGAATAGTGTTCTAGCACCATGTACAAGTTTCTCTGAATATGCCTTATTATCCTTGAAAACGATGGATGCAGCAGCCAAAGCAGCAGCCATTTCTGCTGCAAGATCTGAGCAGGCGTGACATTCTGCCACAGGTCTGGAATAGTCAATGTCCTCAGGTCGCATCCAGCAGTAATGATCATTATGAGTTGTGCTACCTCCTGAGGTATCGCCTTGCCCAACCTGTCATCATAAGATGAGAAAATTTACTTTCAGTTCACAAAATACAGCAGACCCAAAAAATAAAAAAGGGCCACGATTCTGGTATATTGATGGAGCAGTGGAGCAAATGAGTGTGAGATTCATTTACAATATTGCACGACCAGCCCCAGCCACAGAATTAGATCTTAGTTTACCAATAAAGGATGGCTTTTGAGATGGACCTTTTTGGTGTCAAGTCCTCGCAGAGGTCAGCATGGGATGCAGGGTTTCAAATTTTTGCTAAGCAGGAATTTTTTTTTGGGGGGGGGGGGGGGGGGGGAGGGTGAATACAGAACATAGCCTACAATGATACCACCCACACTATCAGCCCACTAAAAAGATGCGACCTCACCTCCACTAATCAGACAAGCCATTCCAGAAGACCTACAAATAGAGCCCGAGGCATCACTTGTATTTGCTGCTTGGTACATCAGTTCTAGCTACAGACTGCTCATCCACCTCGAGTATATTGGGGCCATGTTCAACTTTTTCATGTAATCACTTAACAATGATTTCAAAGTATTGAGTTCAATAGTTCCTACTCTCTTCAGCTCACAGCATGTAGAGCTCAAGATTGGTGTCCCACATCAAATCAAAAGACTAAGCAATGGGGTGCAGTTGAATGCTAGGGCACTTAGGCTTGGAAGGTCTTGAAGCCCACTGGACAGAGATGGCTTGCCACAGCCCAAACATAGATGCTTTGAATAATGGTTTCACTTCTTGTTAATATTTTCAGTGATTACTTTTCCAGATTAGTTTCCTTAGTATTTGCCCCATTTTCTAATTCTTATCATAAGAGGAAAGCTAGTCTATAGACATGTATTTTGTAATCAGAAGATTTTGATTGAATGAGTTAAGCTCGATAGTTATCTGGGAGAACTTCAGTCGCCTCTTTCAAATTATCACATTATGTATTCACCTGAGTGGCTAACTCCTTATGTTTTCTTTTAACCTTATTTTCTTTGTAGCTAATCCTTTTATTGTGGCAATAAAAACAAGACAATCATCTTACTTTGTACACAAAATTCCAGGAGCATCATATCATATACCAAAGAACAATGATAATAAAAAAAGGCATATTTCATAAGGTTAAACACATGAAGATGATAATGCAAAAGTGAACTAAACACAATGACCGCAGATAATGAACATGATTCTACCTGAGCCACGAGCCTATCAATAGAATCTGCAGAAGAGTTAAAGGTCTTGAGAAAATAATCTGTTCCCCACTTAATGATCTCCTTAACATGATTGAGTTCTCCTGCAGCCTCGTATTTGGCTCTGTATTCAATCACGCTCCAACTTAACATGGTCATAGCAAATGAGGCTGGGAAGTTGAACTTGATGGCATCCCCAGCATCATAATAACCACCCTTGAGGTCTTTAAAAATTGTTGACGAATCAGACTTGCCATCATTCAAGCATGAATTACCCCTCCAAGAAACATTGTTGTGCTTTGGTAGCTTCCCAGCTGCAGAAGCCAAAATTCGGCGCATAGGAAAGTCAGATAGGCAAAATGCAGATCTAAAAATTGAAATTTGATCAGTATAATCAAAACAACAAAGCAGATATATAAGTAAAGAACAAAAGTTTTCCTTGATATGCTCATAACTGTTAGATTTGCCCATCAAAAGATTGACACTACATATGTTTCATTGTTTCCCAACTAAGTGCACTCACAAATTGATGTAACACGAATGGCAGTGCTACACATAGGAAATAAGTAGTTGACTAAAATTAGAAATATAATGACTAATTCACTGTGAATCAGAATAAGATCTTCTAAAACAGTTCTTGATTTTCTTGGAGACTATGAAAGAGTTGTCAAGAAACCTAGCGATGGTAGTGCAAATAGTGCTCAACATAAATGCCAACAGTCAACAAAAGCCAAAAACAAAACTATTAGGTAAGAATTTCAATTCCAAACTAAATTCTTCGATATTAGACTTCATAAATACATTACAAAATCAGCAAAATGACTCAAACAAGACTGCAACAATGCTAAATGCAGAAAAATACAAAATCAGAACCAATAACTGAACATCATACCCAGGTGAGAGCCCTAGAAAGAGAGGGCGTACAGCACTGAGCATCAAAGAACATAAGGGCTTTGTTGAGTGCCCCGGTATAATTATCAGAAAGGGGAGGAGGGGCGTGGTGGTGAGATGTAAACTTTGACAATCAAGGTGATCAAACCAGCAATTAAGCCGGCACCTAGGATGGTGCTAATGGTCCCCAAGAAGATCATGCAATTGACAGTGATGGAGCTGAGATTTGTTGATTCTGTAGCCATGAAAGATGCAGAGAGAGAGAGAGAGAGAGAGAGAGAGAGAGAGAGAGATTCATCTGTCCACGGGCACTAAGTAACTGAGGGGTATCAGTATTCATATGAGATGCCTTCAAGCTACAGTCGACGAACTTATAAGAAACAAGAAGAGCTCGGCATAGTAAACTAATATAACACCTTAACATAACAGATCCTTAAATTCACAGTAGATCAAGATCGGAAATTTGATATCCTGGATCCTTAACACCAACCCCACCTCAAGTTAGGGATTGGACCAAAGCTTCTGATGTTGATCACTACAAACTCTTTTTGTACTTTTACGAAGTTATGAACATAGAATATTCTGATTGTGCCACCTACCAATTGATCTTAAACAAATTAAGACGATAGAAAGAAGCTTGATTAACGATTTCCCACCGCCCTGATCCTAATCAGAGATGCTCATTCGTCTCACTTTCACAACGATCACGTTTCCATATCTTCATCAAACCTAAACTTCAGTTAACTTCCTGAATCATGAACACAATATCCCTATTCTAGACAACAAAATTGATTCTCTAACCTAACCGTTACTGAAACACACAGACAGTGAGCTGAATCAAGTAAGAACAAAATCAAAATGAGACAACACAAAAATCAAATCCGGATCGAAATCCATATGGACAGAGAGGGAGAGAAAAGATCATACATCGCTGCGCATTGAAAAACATCAACGCTTTATGGAGTGCCTGAGTATAATTATCAGGGGGAGGAGGCCCATGGTGATGGCGAGGGACGAGCTTGACAATCAAAGCGATAAATCCGGAGACTAATCCGACGGCGAGGATAGTACCAACGGTCCAGACGAATATCTTACGGCTGACAATGATGCAACCGAGATCCACATACTTCTTCTTCTTCTTCTGCTCGGTAGGGCCCAACAGCCAGCTCTGCTGCGTCTCGTCGAGCTGCCTCGATGACAACGCAGCTCTGTCGTAGTCTTGGAGATTGCGGCTTCGCTCATCGTCAGTTGCGGAATCCGCGGCGTTTATCTCCAATGGGCCTCCCCATGGATCTCTTCCGTACATGCTCATCTTGATCTTCGAGCGATCAACAATGGAGCTCGATCAATTAACAATGGCGGATGAGAGAGAGAGAGGGAGGGAGGCTGCTAGAGAGAGAGAGGGAGGGATCAGCTTCAGTTTGCTTTTTCTTAACGAATGTGTCGGTGGAGGTTGAGAGACAGAGAGACCAGTGGCGGACTGGTGGTGTAGTAACTAGTAAGAGCAAGGAAGGCGAGAGAGACAGAAATGTTACGTTACGTTAATTTTTGATGTGCAGTTGGATCGGGTTTCATTTTGGGTGGCGGGGAGAAAACGACATATTCTGCCAACTATTATTCGTCTGGATTGGATGGATTCCTAATTCTTTTTCCATGAAAGTATTTACTACCGTTATTTTCAACATCTACTTTTAATTTTAAGATGATAAGCCGTAAGGACGGATAATGAATCATAATATATATGTAAGTAGTAAACAACTGTTGTTATATCATTCATCCAGTTACATGAATATAATTATACAACCGAACCCACAAATTATCCCCACGTATAAAATACAAAGAAAATCGCCGAATTTCCCTAACTAAAAATGCCCTATAACTCACTAAAATACACTGCTGTGCATCCAGTTTCGCTCACTAAAAATAATGTATAGCTCACTAAAATATTTTAGTGAGCTGAGACACAGTTTTAGTGAGCTAATACGTATTTTTAGTGAGCAGATTTACCGAAACTAATGTATCTTATGTACCTAAGTTTCACTTAGTAAAAATACTATATGACTTATTAAATGTGCTATTGTATTAAAAGGTGTTATTGTGAATCTGAAACTCACTAAACTATATTCTAATTATCTATATTTTTATTAGTGAGCTATGATATTTATTTACTGCGTTGGTATATCATACAACCGGTTGTACAGAACCAATTGTACAATCGAATTTCAGCTCACTACAATACTTATTGAGCTGAGACACAGTTTTAGTGAGCTAATACATACTTTTAGTGAGCGGATAGATCAAATCAATACATCTTATGTATCCTAGGTTTCACTTATTAAAAATACTATGTAACTTATTAAAATATGCTATTGTACTAAAAAAAATGTTATTATACATCAAAACTCACTAAATAATATTCTAGTTGTCTATATTCTTTTACTGAGCTATGGCATATATTTAGTGAGGTATGACATATATTTAGTGAGTTGGACTATATTTAATTAATTCACTACATTTCTATTATATTCACAAAATATAATACAAACACTCTTATGGCATAGTAAAAAATGATTGAGCTGTAACATAACCCAAGAACTTCACAATATTATTTGCTGGATATCTATACTATTCTTTTTAGTGAGCTATGCTATTTATTTAGTGAGTTATGATAGATATTTGGTGAGTTATAAAATATATTCTGTGACCAATATGATTTAGCGTGGAATACTAATCATTCATAATAAAAAAATGAGTGAACAAACAATTTTAGTTAGCACATATACTTTTTTGTTCATATTCTAAGGTATGATATATTCGTCTTTTAGCGAGTTATGACTTATATTTAGTGAGTTATGACATACTTTTAGTGAGTTGGACTATATTTGTATTATACTAACTAACTATGTTTACTACGAATGCGCTTATGTCATAATAAAAGATAATATAAATATTTCTTACTAATATTATATTGCTCATTAAATATATTATATAACTTACGAATGTATCTTTGTCTTTTGAAACACCAGTAGAATTACATAAAATTCTAACATAATAATCAACATTAATAGTTTCAGCAACAGAACGATCTAATGTAGATATGAAAAATGAAGTATCATCTGCAAAAATAACATAATTTTTGTGGTGAGCTATAACGCATAATTGGTGAGCACAATCTTTATTCTAGTGAGCCAAACGCTTGTATTAGTGAGCAGAAATGCTCTGTGGTGCAAGGCAACAGATTTTTTATAGTAAGCTATTGTTTTCCCTGTTATGCATAAGATTAATTATAGTGATTATATTTAGTGAGCAGAGAACTGATTTATAATTGCTGGCTACAAGCTTAATACAAGTGAGCTAAATGTATTTCTTTAGTGAGCCAACGACTATATTTAGTGAGTACATAGCTCATATTGGTGAGCTATTGTTTCTCATATGTACATAGCAACAATGAAAATATCATCTGAAAAAACAACCATAACATTTGTGGTGAGCTATAATGCAATATCAGTGAGCACACAGGTCAATCCTAGTGAGCCAAACGTTTCTTTTAGTGAGTAAAAACTGCTATGCAGCACAGAGTAACATATTTTTTATAGTGAGCTAAATGTATACCTTTAGTGAGTCAACGACTATGTTTAGTGAGCACATAACTCATAATGGCGAGCTATCGTTTCTCATATATCGCAAACCAAAATTTATATAATGCGATCCAGTTCAAAAATCTCGAAATTAACTCATCAAAATGCAAAACTAATGAACACAACTTCCAATCCCGAAAATAAAAATAGAGATCGAAAAAGCACTATCAAACTTGACGAACAATTCCCATTTTATGAAGATTCAACATCAATAGCGACTTTAAGATCAAAACCCAGCCATTCAGTAATTGCTGAACATTAAAGCAATCGAAGCAGCGAAGAGCAATCGAAGCAGCAAAGAGTAATCGAACAATGGGGAGAATAAAAACTGCGATTTAAAAATTGAGGAGAATGAATTTTTTTAAGAAAAAAAGCCTAGGGCTCAACAATTGGATGACTCAAAATCGCTATTGGTGGGCCCGGATGGACAATTGAGTTATCCACCTGATTGTATGTAATAATTTATGAGTAAACAACGATAAGAAATCATAAGAAGTGGTAAAATATTATAGGAAGTTGTTTGCTGGAGATGCGAGAAACGGTAAAAATTAACTGTAAATGAGTGAACAATCCAGTGTTTCCATATGTTAAACAAACATAACCTTATAGTGGAGGTTAAAAACAATTACTTAATCTAATTCAAAATTAAGGAAGGATTAAATTAATTTTTAATTAGGTCTAAATTAGATTAATTTAAGTCAAACTCAATCTGAATTGTTGTACAATCTCTAGGACATTAGCAGGACAAGTGCACTTGACTAACCAATCACATAATAGACTCAAATTGAATAAAAAAAAATGACTATATCAATCAAACTCAAATTTAAATCAAAATGTTATTTTCACTCTGAGTTTTGTTCGGTTTAGAAAGCACTGTCTTTTTTTATCCTAGAAATTATTGCAATTATTGCAATTAGGTCTAAATCTGTACATGTTGATCTCCTTAAGTCTTAATATAAGCTAAGCAAAATTAATTTGAACTTGAACCAAAAATATCTTTTAACTTAGATTTAGAAAAGTCTAGACTTGCGGGACTGAGCCCAAGACCTATAGACCGGTCGAAATAGCATGTACACATATTCAATCCGACATCGGAAACAAACTCACCTAAAAATGGACCTAAAATCCAAATAGACCTGAATTGATCCTTACCCAACCCGACATTTCTTACAAAATTGTTTCTATTTTTCATAATAAGTTTATTGAATCAAACATCAATCGATGTGAAGTCAACACAAACCAAAATTCAGTCAATCATGGGTGGATCCATGTTGATCACAGTGGCGTCAATTGACAGCAGAACATTTTGGGGAAAAAATTTATGCAAAGAAATTTAGGCAAGAAGATATGTATATTTATTCCCCCTTTACTTTTTACAGACAGATGCTTAGTCAAGCGGCAAAGCCCTATCCCATCTCCCCGTTGATCAGCTTTTTAGTGGTAGGTTTTTCAATTCCTAGCGGTTGCATAATGCTCTCTTTTTTCTTTTTTTTTCTAATATTTCAATTGTCAATGGTGTCAATTGGATATTTCGATTTTTAACTAGACTGCTCAGATGCATTTTGAGATGTTGTCGAAAAAATTTTAAACTTTTTTTTTGGTAATATGGGTAACCGTAAATCTCATTTTCTAAGAAAATATTGAATTTGTCATCTCGAATTTGAGATCTTAACAGGAGAAACAATGAAATTTTTACTCCAAGTACAATTAGGAAATAGTATATAATTTGACACCACCTGGTTCAGATCCTAAGTCCGCCCCTACTCCCAGCGCACCCCAAATCAACCAAAATGTCACTTCACCTGAAACGTGACACAATCCAAATTAAACATAATTCTCATACTGAATGATCTGTTTGTCAAGTCAATAATAAACAAAAGAGAGAGAAAATTCATGCAACACTTAATAAAAAAAGAGCGACAATGAAAGAAAAGACAACATATGAGGTTCAATATATTCTTGATTTAATGGCTATATTTTTTTCCCCATTTTTTAGTGACAAGGTTTTCATTTCTACTGCTTGCTAACAAAGCTTATGATATAATAATTGAATGTTTGATTTGGTTAATGACAATACACCAACCAATGATAACATCATAATATCTAATATTTTTAATTGCCTTTTTCCTATTTCTTTTCCTTGTATATAAGCAGTGCATTTAATTGTTTATCTATTTAGAAGACATTTATTTTGTTTACGAAGACATTAAAAATAAATAATTGACTAGCATGGAGTCACAAATGGTGTTTGAGATGTTGGGCTGCCTAGGAGTGAGTATACAGAATGAAAGATAGAGAAGGGAGGTGGACGATGATTGGTAGCCCAGGGTTTCCTTTCCTAATGTTAGTATTATATGAAGCACAGTGGGATTTGGGATTGGTACCTCAAATCCCACCTTATAATGAAAAGTAGGACAAATAAAATTGACATGACAAGGTTCACATCAGAACTTCATCCAATTCAAACAAATTATTTTGTTCTAACTTTTAGTCCAAATAAGATTTTTTTTACGACTATATATAATACACGTTGTGATTGGAAAAATTGATAAGAAAGGTGGAGCTCGACTGAGAACACTATGCAGGATACCCAGGTACCACTACACAGCACTGTGAAGAGGCATTCAACGTCTAGATTAGCCACCTGCCAATATTGAATCAAATATTGATGCCCTTCACCGATAAAGCAAAAGACATCAGGGTAGCCAAAAAGAAAGACATAAACTAGTTGCACATACTAGCGTATGTGTATCAAATAATATTGTCTTACAAAAATAAATTATGAAATGATCTCATCAACTAACGAGTGTGTGAACGAATTGTCAAATGTAAGCATGTGCATATCGTGTTTAAATGTTTGCATATTGATTTACTCTAAAATAAGAGCATTATGGTCTTTTTCTTTTCCTATTCGAACCCACAAAAATTTTTGGTTCACCCCCCTCAAACTTTAATATGTACACTGGAAGTACATACTTTCAAGAGTCACATCATCAAATATATATTAAAAAATACATATATGACAAATACAGGGTGAAAAATATATACACATAGATAATAAAGCGTATGCTCCCAGGAGTACATAACAAATTGTCCTCAACCTTGATGTAGATAAATTGGAATATGAGGTCTTCAAATAGGTTTTCCTCTAGATTTTTTTTGTTTAAAACTTCTCTCAAGTTTTATATTTTTGAGTTCCCAATATTTTATGCTCTTATATTCAAATTTCTGCAATTTTCAAAATCTTTCTTAGATTTTTCCAAATGTTAGAGGTCAAGATTTTCTATCACCACAATAATAGACTTTGATATAGTTAACACTAATAGACTCTATTATAAAATAGGACTTTTTTTTTTCTAAACCCTCAATCATCAATTTAATCTTTAGATTAAGATAGTTCACTTTGATGAATCCAACTTTGTTCAAGTCAAACATTAAATTTCATTTTACATCAAATAATTATCTGAATTGTTTTTTAATTTTGTACATTAAGGTCATTACTAATAGCAATGTCTTAATATCACACTAGACTATTAGTCAACTAAAACTTATTTGAAATTAGTTATAATTTTTAGTACCAAGGTTAGCATTTTGCAATTTTGTTATACAAAATTTTAATTTTATTCACAAGGGTAGCATTTTTAAAAATATATTTATTTAGGAATATTATTTTTTATTAATTATTTTTTATTTAATTAACTTTGCAGTATACTGGTTGTTTTCTCAAGAAATTGGTGTTATTCTTGCAATGTTCCAACATATCCAAAAAGTAAGATTACAAAAACTACTTGGTTAAGACTACCTACCAAAAAATATTTTTCTACACTTGCCTAGTTAATCCTTCGAGCATATAGTCATATCTCCCGTGGCTCCAACTCCAAATCACAATTCAAGTTGAATGTCGTATCTCTATAAAAAAAATTTGAAATTGTCCAACTTACCAAAAGTCCATCGAATCTTCAATGGTATGTCAAAATTCAAAAGCGGATGTAAGAAGTAAAGAGAATGGGTGTTACAAAAAATTATCTAACTTAAAAAAAAAAAAAAGAAAGGTAAGCAATATAAGCTAGGTAGTCCTTTTAAATTTTCCACTTACATTGTCTTCATAAAGAATAAGAAGTATTTCCCAATGTGGTATACCATTCCACCAGATTACGGAATTAATTTGTTGATCGAAACTGGCAAGTTGGCCAACTCTCCGGTTGCCTTCCCCAAATGTATGTGAAATTACAAACTTGGCACATAAATGCAAGTCTAATAAGCGTTTGAATGCCCCATAGAATTTGAAATTTTCATTGCAGAGCTTGTATGAGTATTCTGTTGTCCCCTTCGATATAAATGTGTGTGAAATCGGCTTCTACTGTTGTTTTAATTCCATTCCTCAATATTGTTCCCTCTGCTAATAAAACTGACACTGAGTTTGATTTGAACGAAACTACTTGAGTAATGTTGCCTCATCATTGAATTAAGATACCTCCTGATGCTCATTTTGATGATTTAGATACATCATGTTTCTGAATAGAGTTTTCTTGAGGGGTGATGTGGAAAAGAACAAACTTTCGTGATGGCAGAAACTCTGGGCTTGGACTCTGCTCTTCCTCCTTCGGTCCTGCAAAAAGGCCCACCTCGGATGTTAGATCTGAGGAATGCCCCTCCGACGGTCAAGTCAGCAAGGGTCTCAGGAGGAAATGACTAACCTTCAGAGAAATAAAGTTTGAATCTCTCTTGAGAAAGGTGAGATCTTTCTTAGGAGGGAAATCTCTGATTCCTGATGTGTCTGACCATGACTTTCTTACGCCAGTTGCTTTTCTTTTTTAGATCTGGTAGGTGAATATTTATGGGGGCTGCAGCTAGGGGTAAATTTGTAATTTCAAGCATATTCTTCCCTTAATTGGCCTAGAGGAGGCCGTCTCCTAGCCAGCACAAGAAAGGTTGGAGTCCCTTCTTGTTGGGCATGTGCTTCCATTGGTGACGTCTGTAGGGAACCTAGGGGTTTAGCCCAAATCATTTAACTCCTCACATTTTACCTCACGCTTCTGCCAGATGGGCTGCTATGACTAAGCTCTTTAATTCTTCACTTACACCATCATCGAAGTCATTTATTACCATCTTCTTGGGTTTAGGGATAGAGGTGCCCGCCTCTCAGCATTGTATAAAAGGTGGAGTGGGTTAGGAGTTTTTGTTTCTGGTTACTTCTCTATTGCAAGTGCCTTTGAGCTCTTGATTCTTCCTTATGGGTTTCCCTACTTGGCTGAATACCTATGAAAGGGCCTTACATGTTTGGGAGGCCTTTCACTGGAACAAGTTGGACGAGGCTGTTCCTCCACCTCCTAAGCTACTACTGCCAGACTACCAGTTGCTATGCCCGGATTTGCTAAAGGAAGATGCAGTAGAGGTTACTCATGAAGTGGATGTACCTGAGGTGGTGTAAGCTACATTTTACATCATAACTATAGCTTATACTAACGAACTGGGTGTTCTCCCTGCAGTGATGGGAGAGGTTATAGATGAGGCACTGGGTAGTCTGTGGTAGTTCTCGTTCGAGGGTTGGTTGGACATTCACAGAGAAGAGTTGTTATCCACAAGTTAGAGAGCTCTCCCAGCTGGGGCTGCAGCCGCCCCTCAGCAGCCATCGGATGACTCAGCTTAGAGCGTAGGGTTGAATGACGTGCCCACGACCCTTGGTAGTTGATCCTTGTGGGTGGCCTTAGACCCCCCTTTCACACTCCTAGTTGCTCTATTCCCCCTCTCCCCTCTCTTCTTCTTCTTCTTCTTCTTCTTCTTCTTCTTCTTCCTCCTCCTCCTCCTCCTTTTTTTTCTTTTTTTTTTTTTAAGTGTGACTCCTTATATTGCTGCTTCCTAACACCTGGACCATGGGCTTCAAGCATATGCTTGTTCCCGATGTGCACGGGTGCTGTTTCCAAGGCTATATCAAGGTGCACAAAATACCCCTTACCTTTTGTATAAAAGGGTATGGGGGTGAAATGAGATGTTCATCACTTTTCAATTTTTACTCCCTCAATTGTGGAAATCCTTATCATGGCTTTTCCCTATTATCTCAGCACTAACGAGATGACTAACCATGTGTTGGAGACTTCAACCAGCGAAATAAGAATAATGCAGATGCTGTACTGCCTCTTCGTCCATTCATTGAGGATTACTAAAGTCTTTGCCCTGACTTCGTCCAGAAGAAAGCTGAAGAGGCCGCTCTGGACTTCTAAGTTCCCAAGCTTGTCAAAGCCACCTTTTATGCTATGATGGTTAATGATGCCTTAGAGCTGGGCATATTGACGAAGACATGGCCTAAGTGCTGAAGACCATGCTGACGAATCACTGTTGGTACACCTTTGAGATGTGACTTAAAGTCCACAGGTGTCATCTCTTAGCAGCCCCATGGCCCCCCAATGGCTCCGACATCGGCAAGCCCCTCAACAACTCCGGGCCCCTTCACCAGTCGGGAAGACAGTATGGGGTCTAATGACACCCCAACAGCCTCCAACGATGGGGGCAGTCATTAATTTTCTCCTTAGGCATTTGGGGTGTGCCTTTTCTTTCAAGCACCGTGCACGCCGAATGTAACCCCCCTTCTTTTGCTAATCAAAATCGTATTTCCCCAATTTATTTACCATTGTGGCTTGTATTATAGCAACGCTCAATATTCGTGCTTTTCTCTCTCCTTTGGTCTGAAAAGGTATCGTTCTTGGGTGAGCCCTTTAGGTCGCGCCTTGGCACCTTTAGTCTCTTGGGGGTTAAAGGCGTAGCGAACGGCCAGGAGCCGTGCCTTAGGACCCTTAGCCCCTTGGGGCCAAAGAAGTAGCGAATAGTCAGGGGTCGTGCCTTAGGGCCCTTACCCCCTCGGGGGCTAAAGAAGTAGCGAACGGCCACTGATCGTCCCTTAAGACCCCTAGCCCCTTGGGGGCTAAAGACGTAGCAAATGGTCAGGAGCCATATCTTAGGACCCTTAGGCCCTTTGGGTTAAAAGTGTAGTGAATGACAACAGGTCGTGCCTTGAGACCTTAGGCTAAAGGCTAGTGGAAAACCATAGGTCATGCTTTCTCATGGTTAGCCCCATAGGGTTGGAGGCATAGCGAACTGCTAGAAGGTCATAGCTTCCCCTCTCGAGTTGCGAAGGATCTGTCCTCAGGG
This sequence comes from Carnegiea gigantea, assembly GCA_029747015.1. NCBI lineage: Eukaryota > Viridiplantae > Streptophyta > Magnoliopsida > Caryophyllales > Cactaceae > Carnegiea > Carnegiea gigantea. The sequence continues at coordinate 363,163 of JAKOGI010000457.1, forward strand.
ATAAGCATCCTCTGCCATGTGTCGCCCTTTCTTTCGTCTGCCATGAGTTACTTCGCATTCGAAAATGTAACAGTTAGTTTCCCCTTTCCTTCCTCTATGTAAAGGGGCTTGAAGAGTGCCATTTTCCCTCACCTATCATAAGCCTAGTGAAAGAAATGCATCTTAGATAGAGAAACCACGTCCCTCCCTGTTGCAGTTTTTCTTCCTTCAACCAGGCAATCTTCAAATTCTCCTTCAAAACTTCAACCTTAATCTTGAAATTCTCCTTTGAGCCTTCAACCTTAATCTTCAACCCTTCAAGAATCTTCAACTTTTATCACCCTTAGTCACTCCATATAGGTACACACATCCTTTCACCCTTTTAAACTCCCTTGTATTATTAAATAAATCATGTTTTCTTCCTGCTCATTGTCTAGCTAACCTCTTCCCAAATGGCCGGTCAGCCCTAGGGAGAAAGGGCCGTTAGTTTCAATTTTTAGACCTCGTGACCATGATCGATGGCTAGGAAGTGGCATTTTTTCCTCAAAAAAATCAATCGAGGGAGCCTAAAAAGATCCTTGTGCATTGCCTATTTATGAACTGGGCCCCGGTTTATGGTACAGCTGTGAATACTTATCTACCCCCAGTATCCTCAGTATTAAGGAGGAGATAGTGTACCCTTGGGAAACTAACATCACTGTTCCTTACATGTCTGATATCCAGGAATGCAAGCTGACTAAAACCACCCAAACCGCGCTATTAAAAACCATCAAAGAACTGATGGCTGACGAATTGTCTAGTGGTAACTCTCCCTCTTCGTCAAACCTCTCTGAGTGAAGTGGGGAGGCTCTCTCTTTCAACTGTAGCTCTCCTGCGCCGAACGTCGGCAAGGGCCGCCCGAACAAAGAACCTTCAAGGGAGGTCGTGGTGAAAGGTATGAGCTTCGTTGGAGCCCCAACACGCTCGAACCCGAGTGACGGTCCCACCTCATACATCCCCAACCCTAGGGTAATGCAGCCTTTGAAGAGACCGATCCTTGAGGAAAAATACCTGCTGGGTATTGGTTCGTGATCCCAACCATGACACGAGGATGAACAGGCCTCCCAAAAGTGTACCAGGCGGCTAGGGGTGTTCATTATTCAGTCCAAACCCGGACCAGACCAAAGACCGGCTTAGATCGGACCGGATCGGACCGAACGAAATGAATTCGGTTTGGTCCACAGTACACAGATTTTTTTATTTGGTCTTCGGTCTGGTCTGATCCATCGGTCTACCGGTCCGAACCAAAGACTAAATAAAAAAATTGAAAGCCTACTTTGTACTTGTTCAATTTTAATTTTCTTTTACAACTTATAATTTGTCAAACATTCAAGAATATTGATTTGTTTTTCATGGTGAAAATATGTTAAAATTGTTCATATTGAAATAAATGTAAGACGTTCATATCGTAAAAATTTGCTAGCTTGACAATTCGGTCCGGTCCGGTCCATTTTTCGATAGGATCCTGGTTCGGTCCTTGATTTATTCAGTTCGATCCACGGTCCATAACTTTCCTCTTATTCGGTCCGCAGTCCAACCCGGTCCGGTCCAGTCTGGTCCGGGCTTGGACCGATGAACTCCCCTACAAGCGGCCTTATCTTATGGACTTCGTTTCCCATTACACAAGGTGATCCTGGAGATATTGGACAAGTGTCAATTAGCGTTCATCACCACGTGCAAGCTACTGCAATCAACTGGAAGGGCTTCATGATGGCCATAGAGAAAAATTGAAGTTGAAGAATTGGAAGTATGACTTCCTCCTCGTCTATCGGGCAGACTGTTGGCCTGACGCCCCTAATTGGAACAAAGACTGGCCGATCAGAAATCCGCTCGGTGAGCCGACCAGGAAGGAAAGGGCGACCGCTGGATATTTTCAATACTACATCCGAGAGAACGACCGGTTAAGGCCCCTCCCCGCCTTCATGTCACAAATAATAGACGCGGGGAAAGAGGCTGAACGTAGGAGGGTTGAGTCGAGCGATAGGAAACCGCTCAACTGGCTTCCCAAGCTCTCTAATTTCGAGAACGACTTCTTCCTCCTAGCCGCTGGCTTTCTTATCGTGAAAAAGTTTTCCAAGGGTATTTCCCGTTCCTTTTGCTGTTCATTTTTCCTGTGAGTATGGCCTAACTTTCTTTTCTTCTTTGTAGATCAAGCTTGCGCAATGCTGACGCGCATTAAAACTAGGGACGCAACTGTTGAGGAGATTGCTAAGGATATTACCCAACAAAGAAAAGAGGAGAGGCATCGAAGGGTTGAGCCTCAGGCTGAAAAGATACTTTAAATTTATCCCTTCATTTTCGTTTGTCAACCGTGCTCACCCCTTGGTTTTTCCTAATTTACCTCTTAACGCAAACCTCCAAGATCCTGTTGTGGATCAAAAACCCGCTAACTCTGACCTTAAGCCTTGCCCCAATTATCGCTCGTGGCAAGAGGCACAAGGGGCTCAGACTGGTCCGGCGGCTGTGTCTACACCAACGAGGGGATCTCCTAAGCGTCATGCCCATTGAAGGATCTCCTCAGAGGGAGACCTATAGAGGGTCTACCCACCAGGCTTGCTCAGGCAGCGCTAGAGGGTCGTCACCCTTAAGGGACTCCCAGGAGAGTTGCAGATGACCTATCAATAGGCCATGGAGGCATCTCCTCAGAGATTCGCGACCATCAGCTTCCTGGAGCATGCTTCTACAGTGAAGTTAAAAATGATTGAGAAGCTTGCCTGGTCCTGGGACATTGCCCCTTCAGCCTCCCCCAATGCCGAGTGGGTCACCAATAAGCAAGTGGTCGTTACGGAGGTAGGACCGCGCAACTCTTTTACTTTCGTTTCTTCCTACCTCTTCCCTTCAATTTTTGTCATCCTTATTATTATTTTTAATCCTTGCAGGCCTTCACTCGGGGTCTCAAAGCAATGCAATCTACTCCCTCTGTTTCCCACTTAGAGGAAAGTTTGTCTTCTTCATGAAGACCAGACAAAGACCGACGACTGCGTAGCCAAGTAAATGCAGTGCTGGGAGAAGCTGAAGAAGGAAAAGAAAGAATAGGAGAAGGAAAAGCAGGAGCTGCACTACCAACTGGAGGATCTAAACATCCATTTGGAATCTGAGAAAATTACGGGTCAGGAGAACACAGCCAAGGCTGATCACTCGGGTTACCAGCGTGTAGCCAGGAGGAACGGACCGGGTTCTTCCATAAATTTCCCAAGACCTTAGCTCCGGTAGACTTTTAGCAGAAGAGGTATTTTGAGGCCTGGGTCCAATACATCGAGGATTGTCACTACGTACGCCATTCTGGTAAAGACCCTAACATGGTCGTGCTCCAGTATAATGTGCCTGAGGACGAGGACTCGGGTGACCCTGAGAGCACACCATTCCTCTTGATGGTGAGGGCCTGGTGGAGGACGCCAGCGATGATGAGGGCCCAACCATCTAGCACTGTAGCTCCGCTTCTCCCTTTTTCTTTTCTTTCGACAGTAACGCCCTTTTCCAGTCACTTTGTAATTCTTCAAATGGAAATCAATGACATTATTCCTTTTCCTTTGTCTTTGCTCTCAATTGCTTGTAGTTTGACTTTATTTAATTTGCACACTATCTGTCGTCCTGCGCTAGGGGCATGTTGTCAGTCCCTAAGTTAAACAAGTTATACTCCTGATGACAGTCACAGTCAACGTAGCAAACGGACGTATGTCGTGCTTTAGGACTCTTAGCCCTGTTTAGGCTAAATGTGTAGCGAATGGCCATGACCCGTGCCATAGGATCCTTAGCCCCTTAGGGGCTAACGATATCGCAAACAGCCAGGGGTCGTGTCTTAGGACCCTTAGGCGCAGCGAACGGCCAGCGGTCGTGCCTTAGGACCCTTAGCCCTTTGGAGGTGAAAGGCATAGTGAATAGCCAAAGGCCATGCTCTAGGACCCTTGGGTGCTAAAGGTGTAGCAAACGGCTAGGGGCCAACCCTTAGGACCCTTAGCCTCTTGAGGGCGAAATGCATAGAGAACGGCTACAGGTCGTGCCTAGGACCCTTAGCCCCTTGGGGGCTAAAGGCGTAGAGAATGGTCATAGGTTGTGCCTTTTTACACAAGCGCATTATTATGATGTTCCCATAGCTTGTTCTCGTTAAACTGAACCATGTGGGGCACTGACCGAACACTACGTTATCCATTGGCGAAGAAAAGGAGAATAGACTAAGGAATAGAATATCCATGCATGGTGGGTGTCAAGTGTAATATTTTCGTAGGTTGCTATTGTGCCAAGTCCGCAGAATGTTCTTGCCCTATAGAGTGGCCAGGCGGTATGGTCCCGGGCGAACCTACTGTGTGACTGCATACGGGCCTTCTTAGTTTGTAGTAAGTTTGTCATGCTTACTTGACTTAGCTACCCCTTCTGTTCAACGAAGCACCAGGTCCCCCACCTTGACGGGCTACTCCTTAATGCCGAGTTGTTAAGGGATTCTTTAAACGTAGTGAGGCGATGCGTGTGAAGAGCTACTTCAATTGGAAGGACAACCTTTAAGCTGTAAGTGAGCATAAAAGGTGTTTCGCCCATAGCAGTTTTCTCTATAGTGTAGATAGACCACAGAACTCTAGGCAGCACGTCGACCCACTGTCCTTTAGCGACATCCAACTTCTTCTGCAAGCCTTGCAAGATTACTTTGTTTGCTGCCTCAGCTTGGCCATTGGTCTACGCGTGCGCTACCGCGGTAAATCTAGCTTAACACCCGAGGTTTTGTAGGTAGCCCGTGATCTTTCTGATGTCAAATTGTCGACCATTATTGAATATCATTGGCCTCAGCACCCAACTCTTGTGATGATTATTTTTCCAGATAAACTTTCGCACTTCAACGGCTGTGATGGAAGCGACGGCTTCAGCCTCTACCCATTTGGAGAAGTAGTCCATAGATACGAGGAGGTACTTGCGCTGGCCTATGGCCTTGGGGAACGACCCTAAAATGTCTATGCCCCATTTAGCAAAGGGTAACGGGCTTAGGATGGGGTGAAAGGGGTGGTGGGATTCCTCTGCACCGGGGAAAACTTTTGGAACTTGTAGCCCTTTCATGCTAAGTCCATGGCATCCTCCCTTAGGGACGATCAATAGTGTCTAGTGCACATGGCAGCAATCGTAAGTTTGTGTCCTCCAATGTGTGACCTGCGAAATTCCTTATGGACCTCTTCAAGGATTCTCTCTGCCACAAGGGATAGAAAAGATACCTGGGTTAGGAACCTTAGGGGGAAAGACTTTAGGATCTCAAAAGTGCATTTTTCTCTAAAAGTTATGGGCTCACTCTCATCATTTTTCTCCTTACTCTCAGCTATGCTCACCTCTCTACCCTCCTCAAGTCTCATGTCCTTAGAATCCTCTACCCCTTCTTTCAAGGTAACACAGTTACGCAGCTCGCAAGGGTTAGACTCAGGTTTATGAGGCAGTCTACTCGGGGTTGTAGATGAAGAGGTAGCTTGTTGAGTAATTGAGCTTTCAACATTTTATTGTGAGTAGTAAGCACATCAACCTTAAAGGTTAATTGCTTAATGTACTCATCTTGCTTTTGTTATGCCAAAAGCATATTCTCCATCACAGTCTCTATGTTGGATTTTTGAGGTGCTTGTTGAGGATAGGATGGTCTTTGAAATCCGGGGGGTGGTCTAAAATTCATTTGAGGCACGAGTGGGGCATTAGACCTATAGGAGAAATTAGGGTGATTCCTCCAACTAGGATTATATGTGCTAGAGAAAGGATCATTTGTTGATATAGGGTTATAGTTATTCACATAGTTGACCTAGTCACTTACATCTTCGGTAAAAGGACTACCCACTTGACAGTGCACAGTCAAATGATCAGCTGACCCACATATATCACATGATGGGGATGGGGTACTTGAACTGAGAGAATTAACTTTCAAGCGCTCTAATTTTTTCGACATAGCATCAACTTTACAAGAAAGCATAGAAATAATATCTAATTCCAGCTTACCTCTAACCCGCTTTGGTTGGGTTCTGTTAGACGATAATTGTAAATTGTTAAGAGCCATCTCTTCTATAAGATTGTGTGCTTCATCTTTAGCTTTGTTCATAAGAGTACCTACTACTGCCACCATCAATAGTAGATCTTAATGGTTGAGTGACTCCATTACAAAATGTTTGCACAATCATCCACCTTTGGAGACCGTGGTGAGGGCATCATCATAAAAGGTCCTTGAAGCACTCTCAGGCTTCATAGAGCATCTCATCTTCCTTTTGAGAGAAGGTAGTGATTCGATTCTACAGGCTTGCCGTCTTACTCAAAGGAAAGAACTCGAAAAGGAAAACTTTTGTAAGCTCATCCCATGTAGTGATGAATCCTGGATACAGTGAGTGAAGCCACGCCCTCGCCTTATCCCTAAGAGAAAAGGGAACGAGGCGCAAGCGGATGGCATCGGTAGAAACTCTGTAGCTTTAACGTATCACACACCTCTAAAAAGACAGAGAGGTGTAAGTTTGGATCTTCTAACAGGGTGCCTCCGAACTGGGATTACTGCACTATTGATCTAAGGGCTATTTTGAGCTCAAAATTGTTCGCTTCTACGATTGGCCGAGCGATGCTCAAGGAAATGCCTTAAACTCCTGTGGTAACAAAATCTCGGAATGTCCTTCTTTGGTGACCTTCTATTCTTGCCATTGACGAAGAAACTACTTAAGCCCTTAGTCTCTGCTCTTCTACCCTCAATTTCTTCCTCCTAGAGTGAAAAGCTCTTTCAATTTCTGGATCGAATTCAAATGAAAAGGGATTTCGCATATAAAGGAGAAATCCTGTAAAATTACCAATAAAACTACCAACGCAAATAAAAAATATAAAGAAAAAGAAAGAATAACAAAAATGCTTAGTCAATTTCTAAGGGCTAACTTAATATCTACAAATTTGGTTCCCGACAACGGCACCAAAAACTTGACATTTCCCACAAGCGCATGGATGTTATAGTTTAGAAAAGATATCATTCCCACAGTGACCAAATGTAGTATATTGAGTTTTGTCCTATAAAAATGCTGAGCAAATTTCAATTAGGTGCTTGAATAATGTTATAATCTAATTGGAAAATTCAATCAATTTAAGACATCTAGGGATTTACTTTGCCTATTAAAGATGTGGATCAATGGAATATAACATGCACTTGATCTATACTGGGAGATTGAAAGGGCTGCAATCGTATTTAAAATTCAATCTTTTCTTTTGAAATAAACTGAATTGCCCAAACTAACCAATTGTCATTCTTTTAAATGTCCTTATTTAGTTTAAGTTATGGATTTTTGATGGCTAAAGTTCCTCTTAATAAGCAAATCTTTCTCAAGTATTGCTAAGCTAAGTTCTATCTTGTCGGTTGAACAACAAGTTTCACATTTCAGTCCTTCACTTAACTATTTACAATTAGCAAGTAAATTTGGCCAAAATTTACTCACAACAATCTCACACAACATAGACTTCAATCAATTTCAATCAAGAACAAGCATAACTAAATAAAAATTAGAGATTCTAACATTAATACTTAGCTAACAATTCCTAGATTGAGAAAACTACTCACATATATTTGAAATAATAACAAATAAACAAGGTTTGAGGGAAGAAAACTTAGCACAATTGAAGATCCTCCAAGGGTTTCCTAACTTTGCAAGGGTTCCAAAGCGGCAAGCACTTGATCACAACTTTCACTCTTAAACTCAAAATTAACTAAGAAATATAAAATTAAACTAAGAAAACGAAAAAGAATGGAAGAGATTAGAGAATAAGAGTTCTCTTTTGTTGTCTCTCTCTTCAATCTGCTGCAAAATGGCTCTATTTAAAGAAGAGTTCGATTAACCTCAACCACATGATGAAGAAAAATGAAAAGACTTACAGTTATAGACTCATCACGGATCGTCCGTGGTGAACTCTATCTCAACATTCTTCTATTCTTTCTTCCTTCCACAGGTATGGTCACTTGGGGGTGTCCATGGGGGGTCAAGCTACACTCACTTAGGGGTCAAATCTAGAGTAAAATGGTCCAAAAACCTGTAAAACACAGAAAGGAACCATACCCAAGCTTAAAACAGAAAAAGTAGTGCATAATATAGCATAAAATACATAATTCTCCCTAAAAATGGTACAAAATGACCTCAAAACAGAGTCACTTTAAGGACTTATCAAAGCCTTGATAGAGTCTGCTCCTGTCGTGTAACATAGCTCTATTCCAACTATCAAGAGCTTATATTCCGCTTCATTATTGGATGTCTTAAACATGAATTTGAGGGCTTGCTCCTACTTTTCACCCTGGGGTGTCTCTATGATTAAGCCAGCCCCTCTTCCGCCTTTGGTTGATGACCCGTCCACATACAAGTTCCACAAGTCTGCTTGCGACGTGCTTATGGGGGCGGCATTAGTGTTCTCAGCGAAAAAATCAGCAAAATCGTGTGCTTTAATGGCCCGCCGCGCCTCGAAGTCAATACCGTACCGCGATAATTCAACTGCTCACTTAAATAGTTTGCCAGAGGCCTCCAACTTCTAAAGGATGTTCTTCAAAGATTGGTCTCTAAGGACTGTAACCTTGTGAGCTTCCAAGTAAGGGCGAAGTTTCCTACCTTCTAACACCAAGGCGTAAGCAAATTTTTCGATAAATGGATTGTTCAGCTCGGCCCCTACGAGGACGTGACTCACGTAGTAAATGGGTATGTGTTCTTTCTCTTGCTCCATATCCAAGACAGTGCTTACCACCAATTTCAATATAACCAAGTTTAAGAGCAGGGGTTCACTTTGGGATGAGCTGGCTATCTTAGGTAGGCGAGAGAAGCATTACTTTAGGGATTTGAACGCATCATCCACCTCTTAGTTCCACTAGAAGTGAGTGCACCTTTTGAGGACTCAAAAGAAGGTTGACACTTATTAGCTGATTTAGACATGAAATAGTCTAAGGCGGCAATACATCAGGTTAGGTGTTGGACTTCCTTCACATTTTGTGGAGGCTTCATGTCAAGCATGGCCTGCACCTTATTCCAGTTTGCCTCTACGCCCTGACTGCTAATCATGAATGCCAAGAATTTTCCCTACCGAACCCCAAAAATGCACTTTTTGGAGTTAAGCTTTATATCATACTAGTGGAGGACTTTGAACGTCCCTTGCAGATCCATAAGGCGTCCCTTGTCCTACATGCTTTTAACGATCATATCGCCCATGTATACTTCCATATTTGTCCTGATGAGGGGCTTGAAGAGTTTGCTCACCAACCTTTGACACTTTGCCCCATCGTTCTTAAGTCCAAAAGGCATCACTTTGTAGCAATAGAGCCATCAATCGGTTATGAATGTTGTCTTCTCTTATCCTCCCGACGGAAGGGGATCCAATGATACCCCGACAAGCTGTCCATAAAACTTAGCATGGGAAGCCCTGCAATGGCGTCCATCAACTGTGAATTTTCAGTGGAGTGCAGCTATCCTTGGGGCAAGCTTTGTTCAAATCAGTGAAGTCCTTGCACATTTGTCAGGTCCCATTGGGTTTTTTGACTAGCACCATGTTGGAGATCCACTCTGGATGCTGGCACTCTCGGATGAAGCCTACATCCAAGAGCTTTTGAACCTCTATGGTTGTGGCCGTGCTACGCTCGGGTGCCATAAGCCTCTTCTTCTACACTATTAGGCCGGGTCGACGTTTAGACAGTGCTCTATAACTGATGGTTTATTCCAGGCATCTTATCCAGTCTGAAGGCGAAGATGTCCCTGTACTCTAGAAGAACACTAATAAGCATCTGGCGAGTCTGCCCGGTCATCTCCCTACCTATGCTAACCAAACGAGATGCACGCTCTTCCAACAAGCGCATAGTTTCCTCATCATCTGCAGTCTCTCGACGCGGACATTTCCGGTCTACTAAGGCAATGGTACAGACGACCAAAACCTTCGCTACTGTGAGAGACGTAGTTCAGGGTTTCTTTGGCAGGGGATGCTGTGTCGCAGTCCCCTATACATCTATGCGTTCCACCAGTGGCTTTGTGTTGACCGGATAGCATTCACGAGCAGTCCGTTTATCCCAAAGAGTTTTTCGATGCTCATTGTTGGCTTTGTACTGAATTTGTAGGAGGTAAGAGGCAGTGACGTCTTTAACTTTGCGAAAAGTTGGCCGCCCCACAATGACGTTCTAGGCTGTGGGTATGTCCACAACCAAGAAATCCACCTCCAAATTCATCAATTTAGTTTTATCCCCGAACCGTAGGGGAAGATGGGTTATGCCCATTGGGCCATTGTTTGCCCGCCAAAGCCTAGGATCGGATGCGCCAACGGCGTGATTTCCCTCCCGGGGTGTTTAAGCTTGTCAAGACAGTCTAAGGTAATTATATCAGCTGAACTTCCTGTATCAATAAAGATCATCTGCATAAGGGCACCGGCCACCTTAAGTACAACAACCATCAGGTCGTCATGAGGAAAGCTAAAGCAGCGGCCCTCCCGTCTACCGAAGATCGTGGTGGGAATAGTCATGGGATCCCTCCGCTCGTAACCTGTTGGGTTCCACGCATATACGCCTTCCACATTGTATGGGATATGCCTTCCGCATACCCCTCGTCTATCGTGGCTACAATTTCGGTGGAGCATTGCTCCTTCCACGGCTCCTCACGGGACCGTGTAGGGCCTTTACGGAAGGCTCTCTGGCTTCTCTTTAAAAATCGGTTGGTCTGTTCTTCATCGCCAAGCTCACGGAGGGCCTTCTTAAGTTCCCACACTCGACGGTGGTGTGGTCATTCTGTTCGTGGAAATTGCAATATTTTCCCACACTGTACGATTTCGGGGCTGCGATCATGGGCGGCGACTTTTTTAGCATAAGGTGCCCTTTGATTTTCATGAGTACACTCCATGGGTCCGAATTGAAATGCGGATCCTGGACTTTGTTTCACTGCCTCTTTTCCACCAGTATCGAGCTTCTTTTCTCCGGGGCTCTGGTTTTCCGAGAGCGATCCATTGTTTCTACGCAAATTTCTATAGCCCGAATAAAGTTGTCTGCCTTTTTAAGGGCTTCAGAACGTCTCCTTTTGCTCAGCCAAAGAAAATTTGAACCGTTTATTTTTTAAACTGTTAGGGAAGGAAGTGTAGGCAACCTTGTCTTCTAGATCAGGGATAAGGATGACCTCTTGATGAAATATTTTCACAAAATCTTCCAACGATTCCTATGGGACCGATTGATTTTGGATAAGTGGATGTCAATTCACCTTTCCTTACTGTTAGCAATGAATTGGCTCAAAAATCAATCAGACAAATCCTGGAAGCAAGTGATACTTCCAGGGGTGAAGCCGTTGAATCAGGCCTGCACCACCCCCTTCAAACTCGTTGGGAATTACCGGCAATAAGCCGCATCATCCACATCCTGAACATATATTTGGGCTTTATATAGCCCCTAAATGTTCTTCGGGGTCTGCAATCCCGTCATATAACTCTAGATTCAACATCTTTACCTTCCCTGGTCTCAGGGCATTCATGACCTCCTCACTAAAAGGTGTGGCGAATGGCACTGGGCCGTGACATGCGCCAGTTCCTGACAACTTAATGGGAGCTGAAGGCTCCTTTCTCACCTCAGCTATTGAGGGGCTCTTGTGCCAGCCGTCACCTTCCGGTGGGCTATGCCGTGAGTGACCAAACCTTGTCTGCTTTTGGTTGCAAAAATAGGTTTCTCGCACAGAACAGCTGAATGTGCGCTCCCAAGCCACGACCTGCTCTAGGGTTATTGTCTCTCCTAATACTCGGCCTGGGGCCTCGAGGCTTGCTCCTGCTCTTCATACTAGGTGGCCCATCAAGAATGGGTGGCATATTGGATGGAGGCCGTTCTGGACAACGCTAAGTCAGGTTAAGCCTTGTGTAATGCTTGCCGTGCCTGGATTATCCGTCAGGGCATCCACTCCCATTGCACAGTCTCTGTGCTCTACACATAGCTGTTAACTAGTTGGGGGCTGAAGGATATAGAGCCATTCACCTTCACGGCGTAGCCCAAAACGGCCTCGTTGGGAAGAGGTTCGCATCCCTGCATTGGCTCATAGTCAAACACGGGGTAACGCCCTTATGGAACTTGTGACCTCCACGGTCTTCTTCACCTGCTCGGTTACCTGCTGCAACAAGTTATCCCTCATAGTAGTCATAAAATTCTTCAGGGCATCCACAGTGATGTACGCCTCCATCTCGGGTGGTTGATATCCGACCGAGTAGGGCGTCGCTCGGGAGCTCTCAGAGGCATTCCGCAACTCGTGGGCCTTAGGCACATTGTTAGGCGATAATTTATCGCATTTTACATGTCTTTTTCGCCTAATCTTAGCTCATATAATAACGTAATCCTCAGAGTTTTTCTTGATTTGTTAAGTATTCTATGAGATTTTTACTTGTTTTGTTTATTCTTGTAGGTAATAAGTTGAACCAAGCAAATCCTGCAAAAAGAGGCGAAAAAGGAACGAAACAGGCGAAAAGGCCGAAAAACAGGAGCCACCCGGCAGAGCCGGCCAGCAATGTGGCACACCCACAGCCGTGCCACGTGGCACATCCGTGCCACCTGGCACGGTGGGGCCGTGCCACATAGGCACAGTCGTGCCTCTTCCCGTTTTGCTGCGCGCTATTCATTCCCGTCTCGCGTTCTATTTAAGGCCTTCTTCGGGGTTCGCTTGGGGGTCCTCTTTTCTCTACTTCCTGAGGGTAGTTTAGGTTAGGTTTTAGCAAATAAAACCTCAAGAGAAGGATTAGTTTAGGATTGAAGATTGTAATGTTGGATTCAACCTTTGGATTTCAAGTTCCTTCATCAATTCAAGACTAAGTTTTCTCCCCTTTTATCTCTTCAGTTTATATCTCGTTCTTGTTTATCTTTTGTTAGTTTACTTAATTCTTATATTTGTTTGTTTAGTTTCAATGTTTAGTTTTTGTTGTTGATTTATGTTATTTAGTTGTTTAGATTCGTTTTATTTCATTCTCTTTGTTTTGTTCTTCAAGTTTATGTTCTTGTTTATTAGTTTAGGTTTTGATGTGTTTGTGATGTTTAGTTGGTAAATTGCGTTGGCTTGGATTGTGATTAGCCTCTTGATGGCTAATTAATCTTGTATTTGGCCTAACCATACCCAATCTATGTTTAGAACTTAGAGTTTTCCTTTACGTCCGCCAAGTGTTCGATGAAATGCTTGAGAAAGCTTTCATCCATATTTTTGGACGATTGACTTATGCTGAGAGGTGAGGTCAATTAGCCAGTGTAGGAGAGGGAATAACCAAGTTCGGGACATGAAAATAGTATCCGAATCAAGTTAGGTCCGGGGTTGCTAGTTTTGTGGTCCAATTGGGCTAACTCCATGACAATAGGTGGTTAGATCAATTAGAATAGCTCAATAACCCTTGAGAGAGGGCTTGGGTAGTCTTTGATGGTGCAACCGACCATCTCTTATTCATAGTGTAGTTTGGGTAGGTTAGGACTCATCTGAATTAGTTGGTTTACTCATTGGACAAATCACAACTCCAAGTCGTTTTTTCTATGTTTATCAGCGTAGTTTAGTTTACTCTTTGTTTTCCTTTGATTTCGCCTAGCTCGAGATGCTTTAGTTAGCCTTGGTAGTTGGAAACATAATTCCCTGCGGACCACACCCCAAGTACCCAATGATACACCTTGCACTTGGGGTTTATAAATATTAAAACTTTTTCTGCAACACACATCAACCATGGGATTCTTATCTGTCCTGGAATGAGCTTGGATAGCATCGCTTACTACCATCGTACACTATTCTTCCCCACATACAGCGCCAATTTGTTTCCAAACAGAGTTTTCTTCAGGGTGACATGGAAAAGAACAGGCTTGCTTCATGGCGGACACTCCGGGCTTGGACTCGGCTCTTCCTCCTTTGGTCTTATAAAAAGGCCTACCTTGGATGTTTGATCTGAGGAACACACCTCTCACGGTCAAGTCAGCAAGGATCTCAGGAGAAAATGAATAGCCTTCAGAGAAATAAAGTTCGAGTCTTCCTCGGGAAAGGTAAGATCTTTCTTGGTAGAGAAATCTCTTATTTCTAATGTGTCTAACCTACCTGTTTTGGATTTGGGAGGTGAGTATTTATAGGGGCTGTAGCTAGGAGTAAATATGTAATTTCATAGATATTCTTCCCTTAGTGGGCCTGGCAGAGGCCACCTCGGAGCCCCTTCTTTTTGGGCAGGTGCTTCCATTGCTAACGTTTGCCGGTGATTTAGCAGTTTAGCCCAAATCACATCAAAACTAAGTTTGATAAATCATCCAGATGGTTTCTCCTACGCTATCGAGCATAATGTTTGTCGATTGTTTTTAATGGTGGAAGGCTTGGGAGGTTTAAGATTTCTTGTGAGCTTATGTAAAATGTACTATTCAGTGTATGCATTTTTTCTTGTATTAAGATCTAGATTGAGCTAAAAAAATCTCATTGCAGAAAATACGCTATTGCTAGATTTCCAGATACTCCACATTGAACCAACAACTCTATCCATTTTGAGATAGAATTTTACAATTGTGATAAAAATTTAGTGTGTGGGTACATTGAAGCATTGATAGATCAATGAAAAGCCAACTATGAACAAATGTAGCGATCTTAACCTTTTTTTTAAGGCAAAGTGTCATTGAGAAAGAATGTTAATTTGCTATCTTGTCTAATTGCTAATTACATAGTTAGTACATCGAGTCTAAGGTGCGACCTCTTTTTAGAAGCATACCTTTAGTTGGAAGGAAGTTCTGGCACAATGATAAGTGCTCATAGAGCATATTATTTGAGGTTCATTTTGATGCATTTTTAGGGGATTCATGAGTTTTATAATTAGTTTATACCCCAAAATCCCATTTTACACTTGGGTATAGTTCTTTGATAACTTTTGTAGGTTTTGAGACCTTTCTGATCAAGCATTAACCCTCACAAGTCAAATATATGACTCACCACAGACACCTCCAATCACCATGCCCGTGGAGGAAAAAGAAGAATAAGAGAACTCTGAGACAGAGGCCCCCACGAATCGTCCATGGTGGTGGCCACGGTCAATGGCAGGTCTGAAACTATTGCACCTCTTCGTTTTCCTCGACTTGTGTGGCTGAGAGTTCACGGTGACTGTTATATGAAGACATGCTTGGCTGCTTGTCGAAAAAAATTAACCTAACCTATCTACTTTAGAAATCTTTTAAAGTTTTGTAATTTTTATCACTTTTTGGAGCAAAATGAAGATTGGAAAGAAGATTGCTTGCATTTGGAGTCTTGAAGATTGAAGAAGTTGCCAAGAAACTCCATTGTTGCTAAGATATTCTCTTCCCTTGTTCTTTAAACTCAGTAGATTAGTTTTGTTTGGTTGCTTTGCTAAATTGAACTAATTTGTTTGTTTTAATCATCGTGAGTTAATAGTTTCTTTAGTCTTGGGATTTGATAGCCAAATTATGAATATAGATCCTTAATCTTCATCAATAATATGCTTATTCTGTTTGGAATGTGTCAATCTATCTTGTGTTATGATTTTTGTGAGTAGTTTTGGCCAAATTAATTTGTAAAATATCAAATGGTTGGATGAAGTACTGAAAGAAGAAATCCGCTATTGGATCGAAAAGTATAGAGTTAACATAGTTACTATTGAAAGAAAGTTGCATGTTGATAGGAAATTTGACAACTTAGGCTCTTAATTTGAGACTAAATCAAGAACCCCTTTGAAAGAATGGTAGTATATTTAGTCTAAATAGTTCAATTCATTTTGAGAGAAAGGATTGGAAATTATATGTTTGTCACCCTTTGATTCATCCGAATTAGAGTAAGCATAGACATTGTTCATTGGATCTAGTTTATAGTTGGTGAAACAAATGCTAAGGCATTTTTAATTGATAGAATTCTCAAGTTAGTAATTAGCCCTTTATGTAGTGATAGATTTGTTTATTTGGAAAATTCCCCAAATCAACTTATATTTGCTTAGCATTTTAAAAGGATAAACTCAATAGATTGAGTTGGTCTCTGTGAAATCGATATTTTAACTAGACTACAACACCTGTGCGCTTGCTGGCTTGTCAGCACAATTGTCATGTAAACACTTTAAGTTGTGGCATTATAACTAGATTTCACATCCATCAATATTCCCAATGAACAGTGTGAACCATATTAATTCCGTGAGTTGACTATGCGGTTGTTTCAGTGGCAATTCACAAATTGCTGATAAACCCTAACCAAGAGAACCCATTATATGATTTTGTGAATAAGAATGGCTACAATCATACGTAAATGCTCCTCATTAACTAATGTCAGTAACTGTTGGATACTCCAAGTTTTCATTAGAGTAATAATTAGTGGGGGATACTTTAAGCTTTGTGTTGACTTAAAAATTTACCAGACAGTCATTTGGGAACCAAATGCCTACCCAGAATAAATCAAATGCACATCTCCAAATTTCTTTGGAAATTTATGCCTATTTTTTAAATGCACTTCCATACCTAAGAGTTGGCTTTTAAAGAATATCTTGGTTGGAGATAAAGGGTATTATTTGTGTGAAGGTTTAAGACAATTAAACAATACGTCCTATACAAACTCTATTGTTTTATATTTCTTGTGGCATTGTTGCTCTCTTATCTCTCCTTTGCAAATGTATGCCCCACTTATTTCTTTGTCTCCCTTGGACACTCATTCTCTCTTCCCTCCTTTCTTCTATAAGTAACTTTCAGATTCTATCTCGCTTTTTTAAGTTTTCTCCCTTTACCTTTCCAGTTTTAATTCCAACTTCTTCAGATTTATTTTTAGATGTGTTAAGATGTCCCTTACAGTGAAGCACATTAGTTTCTTACTTATTCTAAATTAACATATTATATGGTCTAAAATACCCATTTTTTCAATAGTTATGATTATTTAACAATTGTGAACCTTTAATATCCGTCAACATACAAATGACACATTAATCGGATCAACCTTATCCATGAAAGCATATGATATGCATAATTTTATAGTTATCAAAAATTATGGCTAAAAAGGTCATTTTACACAATTTATAAGTGTTAGTAACCTTCCCCTATTCAATAAACTGTGTTTTTTGAATTTTGTTTAAGTCAATACAAGATATTTAAAAAGTGTCCTATAGTAAGATATATATCATTGTACTTTTAAAATTCCCACCATTATTTTATTTTTGGTTATGTGAATCATGACAACATTGCATACTTTTATAAAAAGATATCTATCATTTTAGTTTCTTAAAATATGATTAATGTAGAAGAAGACAAATAAAAAATAAAGAAATAATATAAAATTAAAAAAATTAGAATATAATTGAAAATACAGAAAAGTAATAATAATATTTAAAGGTAACATCCAATAACAAGATAATTTTAAATAAAAGATAATTATATGTTATTAGAATAGAACATAAAATCGTGAGACTTGATGATGGGAAGTGTAAAACAATTTTTATAAATGGAGGAGGAGTGTCAAAGAGTATAATAAAACAATAGAATGTCAAATTTGGGTGATGTAGAGAGACTCACTCCATGACACTAAATTGTATCAATCATTGTGAATGCTTACGGTCTAGAATACATATATCATTGTAAATAACTAACAAATCGTCTTTTACACAATGATTATTAAAGTATTGCTTAAGAAAATTTTGGCTTTATTCATAATTTCAATCTTATGATACACTAATCCTTCTTATGTGGAAGGAATTTGTGGAAAGCCAACAAGCTCACTTGTTGATTATTTGATAGTAAATCTCCCTTGGGCCTAGTATAGTTTGTGTGCCACTGTTCGATTTCTCCCCTTCTTCCAATTGGCCATTGGCGTGGAAAAGTTTAGAGAGTCCTGGGGATGATTATTGAGAAGTCTTGTAATTGGGGATTAATAGCACCAAGCACTTGTGGATGACCAGTTTACCTCACTCGGAAAACATATCAATGCAAAGGTATGCAAATTTTAACAAAGTCTCTATCTTCAGCAAATTTAGCAAATCTTTTTAACCAAAGCTAACAAGAACATGGACATATCTCTTATTTTAAGCAAGTTTTATGTGGAGAGGAATACTAACCATGTTCGACAAGGTCGACCTTACTGTGTGTAATAAAATGCAATCACATACTTGATGTGCCTTCAACGAGCCCTAACCTTTTTCTGTGTCCATGCCAATAAGTTGTCCAATCATTCAATGGTTGAAATTGTAAGCTGTTAAAAATTCACCACTAGTGGTAAAATAAGTTTACTATTGATGGTAAAAAATTTGCTAAAATATTTCTCAGTCGTTGAATGGATGGACTGTAAAATTACAGTCCCCCTCTAATTATAGAGGATCTCAATCCAAGGGTTTCACCTAAATTGAGTCCATGAATGATCTCATGGTCAATATCTTGAAACTATAACATGAAAACTTTCTTCTCCAATGAGTATAACATAGTTCTTGGAGTACCTCCTCCATGGCTACTGCCTCTTTTTTTTTTTTTTAAAAAAAAAGTGGCCACATCATCTTTAATTATTTTTAATATAAAATTTAATCGCTTCTAATTTATTGTCACTTCTACAGTTTCTCACTCTTTCCTCAAAATTTTGTTCTCTTTCTATCTCTAGCTATATTTTTTTCACTTTTTTGGGTGAAATCTTTCTACCTAATCAATGTTATGCTTCAGTTCATTGATCTACACACAATTTTGTTGTTTTTTTATTGCTTTAAACCATTATTTCTCGATTATTGGTACTGAGTTTGGCTTTG
Source organism: Carnegiea gigantea (assembly GCA_029747015.1). Lineage (NCBI taxonomy): Eukaryota > Viridiplantae > Streptophyta > Magnoliopsida > Caryophyllales > Cactaceae > Carnegiea > Carnegiea gigantea. Next base: position 381,841 of record JAKOGI010000457.1, read on the forward strand.
TTCTTCACTGTATTGTAGTTCAAAGTTTTTCAGTTTTAAACACAAAATTTTCTATGATCTATGCTTCTTTTTCTTAAATTCGGTTGGTACTGAAAATTGTGTTTGATTTAGAGAATAGGTATGTTGATCTCATCAATAAAGGTAACAATTTAAATGATATGTTGATATTTTTTTTTTTTCTCTAGATTTTTTTTTGGATGTTCAATGTGATGCTTTTGTCATTGATAATTTATTGTTAGTGATTTGGAGTTATATTTGACATTATTCTTTGAATTTTATTGTGTTTGATGTTCAATCGAGTGGTTTATTTGTTGCAGGTGTTAAAAAAATCCAATTGTATTCATCTTTAATATTCTATAATTTATTTCACATATTTGCAATTTCTATTGAGCATATATTTTTCTTGAGGTACTTAGATGCAATTTAACACACAATTTCCTTTTATGTTTAGACTTTTTTCCCAATTGATATTCATCTTTAATGTTCTACGATTTATTTCCCAGATGTGTAATTTCTAGTGATGAATACAAATTTTTCTTGATGTATTTAGACTAACTACACCTAGATATGCTATTTTCTTTGATGAATTTGTCATGTGTGCTGATTAATGCATTCGGTCAATACTTCATTTTTCTTAATTTCGATAAGTCCTAAAGGTTTTCTCTTCATTTGAAATATTTAGTAATATGTTGTTCCTATCAAAACACACTAAGAATTTAAATTTCATGATAAATTTTGCTATTTTTTGGCGATGAATACATGTTTTTCTAATGTATTTGAGCATTTTGCAATTGGATATGTTATTTCATTTGATGGATTTGTCCTATATGTTGATGATTATTTGCTTAACCATTGTTCATAAAAATGTGTTGGCCATAGATGAGTAGAAGTTTTCCAAATGATTAATTTGTGTTAAAAAAAAAGTTGGGTGTACTTTGTTTATGTGATGAATTTCTCTTATTATTATGATGAATATGTTTTTATTTTTCGTCTTGAGTCATGAGCGTTAAATGATGAATATCTCTTCTACTGTAAAGAAATGCCTTTTTTTTCAATGGATTCATTTTATATGTCAATGAATATGCCTTTTTAATTAATTATTTTTCTAATGAATGCTTATTATGATTGGTAACAAATTGTTAGGATCGAAATGGAGAGAATTGAATGCAACAAGAAAAATAATGAAACAAGATAAACCAAGATAAAACAAAAAAACACACACCAGGAATACCAAATGTACATGGAAAACCCAAATCGAAAAAACCATGGGCAGTGATGATAAAAAAATTCACTATGAGATGAGAAAACAAAATTGATCTCAAAGCAAATTGCCCAAGAAAGAGATCAATAAAGTGATTACTAATTGTTGCATAATTATATTTAGTTTTGATGATAACAAATCCAAGTGTAACATATTTAATGTTGTTCCAAACAAGCTCTCCGAACAGGGCCTATATTGTTGTTTGTAATATTCATATTAACCTGGATGCTGAATGTTGAGAACAAGTCTTAGGAACAGGTTCCAAGCTTCAGTGTCACAAGATCAGCAAACAACAAATCTCGCCAGACAGTTGGCTAAGTCTTAAGGAACAAGCTCTTACATTCAGCTATACACGATCACCCGAGGAATCAAGGTGACCAAGGTGTTTGGAGTAGCATATTTATTCTTGATAAGATGACTGATTCTTACAACAAGAAGTCTTCGTTTGGTTTAGTTCTTATCTTTTTAGACTCTTGTTAATATGCCAATCCTGAAAGTCTCAATTTAACACTTCTTGAAACGGTTTTTGATATTTGCTTTGGAACACCAATTTCCAAACATCCCTGCAAACAGGGTGCCTAGGGTGTTCCTGAAACTGCAGCAGCCTCGACTAACTGTGTTACCAATATATTTCCTTTGGCTGGCTGCCAGCTCTAAAGAATCTTTTTGTGAAATCCTAGGCTATCCAATTACGTTCTAAAAATGATTATTTTTGAAAATGAAGATTGCGAAACCGTTTTTGCTAGGGATCTTTTTTCAAATATTCTTATTCCTTATCTTTAGGCTTTGATTGATTTTGGTTAAACCAAGATCTTTATTCTTTTTTTGGGGATAAACTACACGGCTAATCAGTTTTTATCCTGAGTATCAAATCTCTATATTTTAGGAAAATATTATCTTCTTCTCTTAGCCGTTGGAGATCTTATTTGCTGAAAATATTAGAAGATTTTTTTTTATCTCCTTTTTGATAGCATTAGCCATTGGGTTTGTGTGTTTAAATATTGAAATCTTCTCTCCCATTTTCATATCCGATTTTTACACAAGAAGTAAGAGATTTCTAGAGCTGCATTTCAAAGAGAAAAACCGTGACAGGCTTGTGCTTAACTGAGCTTTCAAAATATTGGCATAATAGGACTTCATTGTACCTTACATCTGCTTAAATCAGAAGCACCCCAGTAAGGTGTTTTGTACCCCTGTTCTCATATCAAAAGTGAGTGAGTGTGTCCTCAGTCGTGTGGACTTTGGACGTGTCCAATCTAGAGAGACTTGGACGTGGTGTAACTTGTCTTAGAGAAGAAGGTTACGTGGGTTACAAGTTGTAACAAGGAGTGTTACTTTTGTAACGTGTTCAGCCCGTTAGTGAAGTGGTTAAATCCTACATGAGGTAGGTCGTGGTTTTTCACACCTCAGTTGGGCTAGAGGTGTTTTCCATGTAAAAATTATGTGTGCTTTATTTCCGCATTTATTTCTTTGAATTTCGCTACTGAACCAATTGCCAACAACCGCTGCAAACAAGGCTTAAGGTTGTTTGTGATTTACGAACAGTCTCTGTAATCAAGTGCTACGGCTGTTTGTCAGTTATTTGGCGAAAATCGGCCACCACAATTCACCCCCCCTCTTGTGGTTGTGTACTCTTGGAATTCAACAAGTGGTATTAGAGCAGGTTCTCTTTCAAAAAGCTAACACCTTGAGAGATCCGTGAAAATGAGTGCACCACAAGGGATACTTGAGGGTCAATCCATTACTCGACCTCCTTATTTCAATGGCCAACACTATAGTTGGTGGAAAAACAGGATGGAGAACTACATGCAAGCAGAGGATTACGAGTTATGGATGCTCATCAAGAACGGGCCCCTTGTTCCCACGAAAGTACTAGAAGATGGAAAGAAGGTTCCCAAGGAACCCGTAGAGTTTGATGCTGAAGATTACAAGAAGATGGAAAAGAATGCCAAGGCCAAGAAACTTCTCTATTTTGGCCTAGGACCTGATGAATATACTCGCATCTTAGAATGTGAGTCAGCTCAGGAAATATGGAATGCATTGCAAGTAGCTCATGAAGGAACAAGTCAAGTTAAACAATCACGCATTGAGCTACTCATGAGGCAATATGAGCTATTTGACATGGGTGATCGTGAGAATGTGATGGATATGTATACCCGCTTCACTCACATAACAAACGAGTTAAAATCCCTGGGAAAATCCTTCACCACTGAAGAGTTGGTAAGGAAAATTCTAAGGATTTTGCCTCGATCATGGGAAGCCAAGGTAACAGCCATCAAAGAAGCCAAAGACATGAACAAGATCACCCTAGACGAGTTGATTGGTAATTTCCAAACATACGAACTGAGAAAAAATTCTCAACAGAAAAAGGAGATGAAGAAAGATCGAGGACTTGCCTTAAAAGCACAAGAAGATGATGATTCAGATCTTGAAGAAGAAGAGATGGCAATGATGACTCGGAAATTCAAGAAGTTCTTCAAGAAAGTAAAAGAGAACAATAAAAGGAAGGACTTCAGCAAAGGCAGAAACACCCCTCGAGAACAGTTCTCCGGGTGTTTCAAGTGTGGCAAATCTGATCATATTGTGAAACTGTCCACTACTTCGAGAAGAGCAAGAGCACGAACACCCCAGGAAACAAGGTAGAAAACAAGCTGCAAACAGTTCTGGGAGATGATTCTCGAAAGCAATGCTGGCTGCCTGGGGTGACTCCTCTGAAGATGAAGAAGAGTCTGAAACTGATGAAGGTGCTATAGCTCTCATGGCACAAAGTGACACGGATTCAGATGATGAGTCAACAAACAGCCTTACTGATCTCAAGAACAAGGTACGTGGTCTCAATAAGGCAACTCTTGAAGAATTGTTGTATTCATTGATGGATACTTGTGCAGAATTGAAAAGAGATGTCCGAGATCTAGAACTTGAAAATGAGACCCTTAAAAATGAAAAACTGGGCTTATATGAAAATATTAACATGCTCAAAGAAAACCTCTTTATAAAAGAGGAAGATTATTCTCGAGTGGAGGAAAAACTCCTTGAGGTGGAAGGAATGGCTTAGTCTTTGCTCGAGGAGAACAAGCGCTTGCATGCTAATATAAAAAAACTGAAAACCGAGCTTGTCACAACCAAGCGTTGGAACAAGTCCTCAAGAGCATTGGAGTGGCTAAACACTCATCACAGCCAAAACAAAAGAGGACTAGGATTTAAGCCCAAACAAACCGTTTATCCTGCAAACAGAAAGTATGTTGGATTACCTGAAAGTATTGTTTGCTTTCACTGTGGTAAAACGGGTCCCTATCGATACACTTGTCCTTCAAGAAGGTATGCTATTAAACAAAATGAAGGTTATGTAAAACAGGTCTGGATTAGGAAAGATGAGCTTTACCTATCTAAAAGAATGGGACCCAAGTGGATCTGGGTTCCCAAAACTAACCCTTGATTTGTTTTGCAGGCTGAAGTGAGAGAGAACAACCCAGCAAACAACCCAGCAAACAGCTAAGGACAACCTGGCAAACAGCCCAGAGAACAACCTTGAAAACAGGCAGCTGTGGTATGTTGATAGTGGGTGTTCGAGGCATATGACTGGTGAAAAATCCAATTTTCTCTCACTTACAGCTTCGAATGGTGGGAGTGTGGTATTTGGAAACGACAAGTCTGGGACAATTATCGGTATGGGTAAGATTGGTGAGTCCCACTCCCACTCGATTGAAAATGTATACTTAGTTGATGGCTTGAAGCATAATTTACTTAGTGTGTCCCAACTGTGTGATAAAAACAACCTAGTAGTGTTCTCACCAATACATTGCTTGGTTGTAAACTCAAACACAGGAGATGTTGTGTTAAGGGGGAAGCGTCACAAAAATGTTTACAAAGTATGTATTTCCACTCTTCCCCAAAACAATCTGACTTGTTTGAGCACTTTGAATGATGATATAATGCTCTGGCACAAGAAACTAGGTCATGCAAGTCTATCTCTTCTGAACAAACTTGTTACTAAAGACCTGGTTATCGGACTACCTTCCATCAAATTTAATGATGACAAGGTATGTGAAGCTTGTGCAAAAGGCAAACAAGTGAGATCTTCTTTTAAATCAAAAAATTGTGTTAGCACTACCCGACCTCTCGAAATGTTACACATTAATCTATGCGGTCCTATGAGGATAGCAAGTAGAGGTGGGAAGAGGTATGTGCTGGTTGTAGTGGATGATTATTCTCGATTTACTTGGACCTTGTTTTTGGCATCCAAGGATGAAACCTTTGAGAATTTTATTGCCTTCTCAAAAAGGTTGAAAAGAGAGTAGGACACTCTTTAATTAGCTTGAGATCTGATCATGGTATTAAATTTGAAAACATAAGTTTTATTGAATATTGTAATGCACATGGTGTTGATCATAACTTCTCAGCCCCAAGAACACCCCAACAGAACGGGGTGGTTGAGCGCAAAAATCGCACCCTAGAAGACATGACTAGAACAATGCTTATTTCTAGTGGTCTTCCTAGGAATTTCTGGGCAGAAGCATTGAACACCTCATGTTACATTATAAATAGATGCATGATTAGACTTATTTTGATCAAAACTCCTTATGAACTTTTCAAAGGCAAAAAACCCAACATTACGCACCTGAGAACATTTGGCTGTAAGTGTTTTGTGCATAATAATGGGAAGGATGCCTTAGGAAAGTTTGATCCTAGGAGTGATGAGGCAATATTTCTTGGTTACTCCTCTCACAGTAAGGCTTACAAAGTGTTTAACAAAAGAACCTTAAGTGTTGAGGAAAGTGTGCATGTGCTTTTTGATGAATCTAACTCGTTGAGTGAGAATGATGCACAGGAGGAAGAATTTGAATTAGGTCTTATTCGAAAAGAAGTGTTGCTCCAAGATAGACAAGGTAAGAACACCATGGAGAAAACAACTCCTGAAGGTGTTTCTCAGAACGACAGGCAAGGTGAGAACCAAACAGGGGGAAACACTGTTGAATCCTGTTCGGGACAATACCAGTCAGGTTCCTTAGGAACAGGCTCGGGCACTGATTGTGAGCCTGATTCTCCAAGTGTTCCAGTTAGAGTAGAGCATGTGTCTGTGGATCCACTTACTCCACGGCCATAGAAGCACTAATGTTCGCACCCTCTTGAGCAAATTTTGTCTGATATTAATACTGAAGTGCAAACTAGGTCAAAGCTTAAGAATTTCTGTGCATTCTATGCGTTTCTCTCTAACATTGAGCCAAAGAATGTGAATGAAGCTCTTACAGATTCAGATTGGGTCACAGCAATGCAAGAAGAGCTTCATCAATTTGAAAGGAACAAAGTATGGCACCTTGTACCTCGACCTGCAGATAGAACAATCATTGGAACCAAGTGGGTGTTCCGAAACAAACTTGATGAGTCAGGAACAGTCACCAGGAACAAGGCACGGCTGGTGGTTCAAGGGTACAATCAGGAAGAAGGGATTGATTACGAAGAAACCTTTGCACTAGTTGCTAGAATTGAGGCTATTCGTATCCTAATAGCCTTTGCAGCCCATATGGAGATCAAGCTATATCAAATGGACGTGAAAAGTGCATTTCTAAATGGATACCTTAAGGAAGAGGTGTATGTCAAACAACCCCCTGCTTTCGAAAACAATGAATTTCCTGATCATGTTTTTCAACTTGACAAAGCTCTTTATGGTCTAAAACAAGCTCCTAGAGCTTGGTATGAACGCTTGTCAAGCTTTTTACTTGAAAATGATTTTAGAAGAGGCAAGGTAGACAATACCTTGTTTCTAAAATCTAAGGGGGAACATTTGTTGGTTGTCCAAGTATATGTTGATGATATTATATTTGGGGCAACTCATCATGATTTATGCAATGAATTTTCAAAGATGATGAGGAGTGAGTTTGAAATGAGCATGATGGGTGAGCTTAATTTCTTCTTAGGCTTACAGATCAAGCAAACTTCAAACGGCACTATGATCCATCAACAAAAGTATATCAAGGAACTACTGAAGCGTTTTGGAATGGAGTCGGCCAAGCCCATAGATACTCCCATTTCTCCTTCAACCAAGTTAGTAATGGATGATGGGAGCCCCTCAGTTGAGGAGAAACTCTATAGAGGCATGATAGGGTCACTCTTATACCTCACCGCTAGTAGACCTGACATTGTTTTCAGTGTTGGTCTATGTGCCCGTTTTCAGTCTTGCCCTAAAGAGACTCATCTTAGGCTGTTAAACGGATACTAAGATATTTAAAGCATACACCTGATCTAGCTCTATGGTATCCTAGAGGTTGCAATTTTGACCTTGTTGGGTTTGCTGATGCTGACTATGCAGGATTCTTGGTTGATAGGAAAAGCACCTCAGGTATGGCTCATTTCCTTGGACCTTGTTTGGTATCTTGGGCAACCAAGAAACAACATTCAGTTGCCATGTCGACAGCAGAAGCTGAATATGTTGCAGCTGCTTCATGTTGTGCTCAATGGCTGTGGATAAGACAACAATTCAAGGATTTTTGTGTTGACACTGGATGCATTCCTATCTTTTGTGATAACACTAGTGCAATTAACATTACCAAAAATCCGTGTCAACATAAAAGAACAAAACATATTGACATTCGACATCGTTTCTTGAGAGATAATGTTGAAAAGGGTTTGATTTCAATAAATTTTTGTACCACAGAAAATCAAATTGCTGATATATTTACTAAGGCACTAGCTAGAGATCAATTTGAGAGAAATAGACTTGAACTAGGTTTGGTGAAAACAACCTAAGGAACTTATTCTCTCCCCCTGTTCGCAACTCTTATATGCTGCGGATGCAATTTATCTTTGTGCTATTTGGATATATATATATATATATATAGACTGCAGCACGCGAATGCGTGATAAAAGCCAACATGATTGGGCATTACTGATGATCCGTATTCAAGAGCAAGCAGCAAGAACAGGTATGTTCCTTGATTGTCAAATTTGTGCAGCTAGTGTTTTAAATGGTTTAAATTGTGCGCCTTCCCGAGGGTGGAGTGATGGGTACTTATGGCAATCACCCGTTGTAACGGGAAGATCTTTAAAAGATCTTGCCGTCTTCTCACCCTTCAAATTTGCAAATCGTTCTCTCTCTCTCTCTCATATCTTTTCTCTTTCCTCTCGAGTACCCGGCAAATCTCCTTCTCTCGAACCCTAACCCTTCTCAAATTCTTGCTCAAATGACTTCAATCGAAGGCTCTGGAAGTTCTGCTTCTTCAATCAGGGGAAGGAGGTCATTCGAATTAGTCTCAAAAACAAGTTCTGATCTTGCTGTCTTCACGCCGTTTTCAATGGCGATTTGTTGAATTCGTGAGTATACAACCACAAGAGGGAGGGTGAATTATGGTGTCTGATTTTCGCGTTGTAAATAACAAACACCCTCACAGAGGTTGTTCTCAAATGACAAACACCCTGATAGCTTGTTTGCACGGGGTGTTCTCAAATATTACAGATGCGAAAATCACCAAGATAAATGCGGAAAATAAAGCACACACAATTTTTACGTGGAAAACACCTCTAGCCCAACTGAGATGTGAAAAACCACGACCTACCTCGTGTAGGATTTAACCACTTTCACTAACGGGCTTCACACGTTACAAATGTAACACACCTTGTTACAACTTGCAACCACGTAACCTTCTTCCCAAAGACAGGTTACACCACGTCCAACCTTCGCAAGATTAGACACGTCCAAGTCCACACGACTAGGACACACTCACTCACTTTTCTGATCCAAGATCAGGGTTACAAACACCTTACAGGGGGTGCTTCTCACTAAGCAGATGTAAGGTACAATGAAGATCCTATTATGCCAATGGTTTGAAAACTCAAATCAAACACAGCTTGTCACGGTTTTGCTTTTCAGAATGAAGCTCAAGAATTTTAATGTGAAAACCGAGTTTCCTGATTTTTTTCCAGATTTTTCAGAAAGCTGTGTTGCTTCTCTTTTTCAGTCTGAGTTTTTTCTATCTGCTTCTTGGCTTCTCTATGGGAGAGAAAAGCTGCGGTTTTTAAACACAAGGTCCAACGGTCAAAAACCAAAGAATCAGCTAAGTATGGAAAATGATTTGCAAACAAAATATATTCTCCAACGGCTAATGATGAATTTATCCCAAAATATAAGGGATTTTGTTATCTTAAAAGATAACCCTTATCTTCCATAGCCGTGAAGAGGTTTAAAGAGATTTTCAGCTTTTACCAAATCCGAAAATATAGTCATAGGAATCTTTTGATTTGGCAAATCTCCCAAACCTATTTTCGCAAATCTCCATAATATTTTCAAGAACTATCCTCTCCAGAAAAATAGCAATTTTGAAATTCAAAGAAAGTATTCTGGAGATCTTGGCCAACCAAAATGAATTTTCAAAAATAATCGGGTATGGCCACTGCAGTTCAGAAACACCCTAGGCACCCTGTTTGCAGGGTTGTTCGCAACTGGTGTTCTGAAGTACTTTAGCGCAAATACCGATTCAAGAGGTGTTTAAAATGATGTTTTCAATATTGGCATATTAACAAGAGTCTAATTAAATAAAACCTATATACCCAAGACTTCTTGTTTTGAACCAGTCATCTTGTCCGAGATTTGTAGAGCTGCTGTGAACACCAAGGCCACCTTGTTTGCTGGGGTTGTTCTTTGCATTGCTAGAGTTCAGGAACACGCTTTACAATCAACTGTCGAGATGGTGTTCTTGACTTAATATGGAATCACCAAGTAAAACCTGTCTAGAAGACTTGTTCTCACATGTAGCAAACTAGTTAATACAATAAAGATCATAAACACCAGTTAGATCTATTTGGAGATCGTGCTCGGAGCAACATTACTTGGACAAATTTTTACGCTTGGATTTGTTATCATCAAAACTAAATATAATCGACAAATTCCCCCTTTTTGATGATGACAAACCAAGTGACCATATTGACAAAATTTAAACGCGCTTAACAACGATCTGCTGATCGGGATCCTCTAGGTGCTAGGTCATATCTGGGATCCTCTAGGTGCTAGGTCATATCTGCCCATATGGTCTTATTCCCCCTTTTGGCATCATTAAAAAGCATAACCAACAGTAGTAATGCAAGAAAAGCAATATAGAGCATAAGGTGCAAGTAGCATTAATAAAGGGATATTGCATTAAAAACATTACAATGCCAAAAACTAAGATGAGAGGAAACAAGAGAACAGCCTAGAGAATCAGGGAGCAGGGGGTGGTTTCGTTTGCAGAGGAGGGATGCTAGGGGCAAGAGTGGAGAGAAGTGCAAGCAAATCTTCATGGCGTTTGGCCGAGAGAGCTCGTTCCTCAGCAAGAGCAGCCTTGACAGCTGAGAGCTCATCCTTGAGGCGAGCATTGTCCTCAAGAACAGCCTCAACCTTGACGGAAGGTTGCCCAGAAACAGGTGGTCGAGGTGGTCGATGGCCCTGTTTGGAGACTGACCCTTCGCCAACCTCATAGCCACACCCTAGCAGAGTGTCAATCCCAATCTCATCAATGATTTAGGCCGCCACTCTTCGTGTGAGAACTATCTCAAAGTGCTCAAGCACCCTTGTCAACAGAAACCCATAGCCAAGATCATGTGCCCGGGTGGTGTTCGCAATTCGCTCTATGTGGCGAATCATGATTGCAGGGAGGTTTACTGGTTCCTCCCGATCCAGTAGGTCCACCAGACATTGATCGAAGGCATCTGCTGAGTTTCGCCCTTGACCTCGCGGTATTATGTTCTTGATGGTGAACATAAACAGTAGTTGGTGTAGGGAGGTCATTTCACCCTTCTTAACCGAGAGGGGTGTTCTCAGGCCCTGTTTTTGACTAAGGCGTTTGGACACCTCTAAGAGCCTGGCTGTTTCCAAGGCAATTTTGTCTTTCCTCACATACACAGCAAATCCACGAGAATGGATGCCCAGAATGCCACCAAGGGTGGCTGCATCAAAGGAGAAATGGCACTCATTGACAGCACTTGTCACCACCCCATTTGTGACAGAGCAGTTGGCATAGAACTCAGCCAACTCAGGCACAGAACACCCTTGCTGGGTGTTTGCAAACAACTCAAGCCAGCCTTGGGCTCGAAGCTTGTTCAAGAACACCCCCAGACCCTGTTCCTCGAAAAAGCTTACATTCACTACCTTCCCCCTAACGACATTGCGCTTCAGCAACTGCGCATGTTTGTCAGACATAGGAGAGGGAGTGAACTGCTTTGGGCGTTTAAGGACAGGAACAGAGGTGGTAGTTTCTGGTAGGGGGGCTGTTCTGGGCTTTCGCTTGAGGGGTGTTTTGGCAGGAGAGGGCTTCACAGCAGGTTTATTGGTTGGTTTTGGAGGAGATTGTTCTTCAGAGGACTCGGAAAACACCGGTGTCCCCTGTTTGAAGGTGGTGTTCTCAGAGTCAGAACTCGAGAACCCTTCAGAAGAAGAAGAAATCTCCTTGATGATAGCAGCAGAGGGTTTGGAGGGACGATGAGAGGATTGAAACGCTAGCCTTGCAGATTTTCGAGAGGGCTTAGAGGATTGAGGAGAAGAGGGAGTTTGAGAGGGTTGAGACCTTGGTTGTGGCCTTGTTCGTGGCGTTCTGCTACGCCTAGCCACGATTTTCACCCTCTTCCTTTTCTCTCCAGTTTGAAAGTTTGGAGTAGAGATTTCAGCGTCAGGGAGAGAATTCTTCTCTAGACTCTCCTCTGACGACTCATTCGACTTCCCTTGGAAGTCGACAAGCAGATCCTCCACAAACACACCTTCGACAGAGGCAGCCCCTGTTTCTGTCGCGGTGTCAGAGAACAACTCAGAAGAACAGGGCTCAAAATTAAACCCTTCAAGGGTTTCCAAGAATTGTTCTTGAGACCCCGACTTTGTTCCCTCTGACTCAACTAAAATGGGACAAGCAATTGCCCCTACGAGGAACACCAATTCCCTTCCACATTCAAAGGGAATATCATCCATCCCCATTCCCACTGATTTTAGGGACAAGCGATTCAGGAACTTGAATGGCTTGTAAAGAATTGGGCGAGGGGGAGCAGGGATTGAGGCTGCAAGAACGAGGGCTTTTGATTGAGAAGAGTTGTTGGAAGCCATTGTTGCTAGAAGAGAGAGATTAGGGTTTAAGGTGTTTGCAGGATGTTCGGTTTTTGCTTGAGGGCGAGATGAACGATAGTACAGAGAGCAGGGCATATAAAGAGAGAGAGAGAGAGAGAGAGCAGCCGAATCTTTGAGAAGATTTCTTGATTTGCAACGGGTAGGAGCATTAACATCTTGTGCCTTGGGAAGGAAAGAAAACACACCGAGCAACCAAGGGGCGTACCTGTTCTCTGTATTATGCCTGTTCTTTGCCGTCTGATCTGATTCGACTGAATGGCATTAAGACGGCTCCAGTACATCCCCTTATGCTGTACTAAGTAGATAAGAGACAAAAAAAAATTGCACGCAATTTGGGTGTATGCAATCACATCCGTTATTAATAAAATTTGCAAACAGGGGGAGAGAACAGGGTGTAAAGGTTGATCTTACCAAACCCAGTTCATGTTCTGGAAACAGGTATCTCAGGGTGTTCTCACCAACCCTAGTTCCAGTCTATTTCTTTCAAAATGATCTCTAGCGAGTGCCTTAGTGAATATATCAGCAATTTGATTTTCCGTTGAGCAAAAATTCATAGAGATTAAACCCTTTTCAACATTATCTCTCAAGAAATGATGTCGAATGTCAATATGCTTTGTTCTTTTATGTTGACATGGATTTTTGGCAATGTTAATTGCACTTGTGTTATCACAAAAAATAGGAATGCATCCAATGTCAACACAAAAGTCCTTAAGCTGTTACCTTATCCACAACAGTTGAGCACAACATGAAGCTGCTGCAACATATTCAGCTTCTGCTGTGGACATGGCAACTGAATGTTGCTTCTTGGTAGCCCAAGATACCAAACAAGGTCCAAGAAAGTGAGCCATACCTGAGGTACTCTTTCTATCAACTAGGAATCCAGCATAGTCAGCGTCAGCATATCCAACAAGATCAAAATTGCAACCTTTAGGATACCATAAAGCTAAATTGGGTGTATGTTTCAAATACCTTAGTATCCGTTTAACAGCCTTAAGATGAGTTTCCTTAGGGTTAGACTGAAAACGGGCACATAAACCAACACTAAAAACAATATCAGGTCTACTAGCGGTTAGGTATAAGAGTGACCCAATCATACCCCTATAGAGTTTCTCCTCAACTGAGGGACTCCCATCATCCATAACCAACTTGGTTGAAGGAGAAATAGGAGTGTCTATGGGTTTGGCTGACTCCATCCCAAAACGCTTAAGTAACTCCTTGATATACTTTTGCTGATGGATCATGGTGCCGTTTGGAGTTTGCTTGATTTGTAAGCCTAAGAAAAAATTAAGCTCACCCATCATGCTCATCTCAAACTCACTCCTCATCATATTTGAAAATTCATTGCATAAATCATGATGAGTTGCACCAAATATAATGTCATCAACATATATTTGGACAATCAAAAAATGTTCCCCCTTAGATTTTAGAAACAAGGTATTGTCTACCTTGCCTCTTCTAAAATCATTTTCAAGTAAAAAACTTGACAACCGTTCATACCAAGCTCTTGGAGCTTGTTTTAAACCATAAAGTGCCTTGTCAAGTTTAAAAACATGATTTGGAAAATCACCATTTTCAAAACCAGGGGGTTGTTTGACATACACCTCTTCTTTAAGGTATCCGTTTAGGAATGCACTTTTAACATCCATTTGATATAGCTTGATTTCCATATGAGCTGCAAAGGCTATTAAGATTCGAATAGCCTCAATTCTAGCAACTGGTGCAAAGGTTTCTTCATAATCGATCCCTTCTTCTTGATTGTATCCTTGTACAACCAGCCGTGCCTTGTTCCTAGTGACTGTTCCTGACTCATCCAGTTTGTTTCGGAACACCCACTTGGTTCCAATGATTGTTCTCTCTGCAGGTTTAGGTACAAGGTGCCATACTTTGTTTCTCTCAAATTGATGAAGCTCTTCTTGCATAGCCGTGATCCAATCTGAATCTGCAAGAGCTTCATTCACACTTTTTGGCTCAATGTTAGAAAGAAAAGCATAGAAAGCACAAAAATTCTTTAGTTTAGATCTAGTTTGCACTCCAGTATTAATATCTGACAAGATTTGATCAAGAGGGTGCGAACTATGGTGCTTCCATGGTCGTGGAGTAAGAGGATCCACAGACCCATGCTCTACTCTAGTCGTAACATAATGCTTACGATCATCTCCCGAGCCTGTTTCTGCACATGTTTGTAAGTCTATTCCTGAAGAACACGGTTCCGAACAGGGTTCAGCGGTGTTTTCCCCTGTTTGGTGTTCACCTTGCCTGCTGTTCTGAGGAACACCTTCAGGAGTTGTTTTCTCCATGGTGTTCTTACCTCGTTTATCTTGGAGCAACACTTCTTTTCGAACAAGACCTAATTCAAGTTCATCTTCCTGTGCATCATTCTCACTCAACACGTTAGATTCATTAAAAAGCACATGCACACTTTCCTCAACACACAAGGTTCTTTTGTTAAAGGCTTTGTATGCCTTGCTGTGAGAAGAATAGCCAAGGAATATTGCCTCATCACTTCTAGGGTCAAACTTTCCTAAGGCATCCTTCCCATTATTATGCACAAAACACCTACAACCAAATGTCCTTAGGTGCGTAATATTGGGTTTTCTGCCCTTGAAAAGTTCATAAGGAGTTTTGCTCAAAATGGGTCTGATCATGCATCTATTTATAATGTAACATGAGGTGTTCAATGCTTCTGCCCAGAAATACCTAGGAAGACCACTAGCTATAAGCATTGTTCTGGTCATGTCTTCCAGGGTTCGATTTTTGCGCTCAACCACCCCATTTTGTTGGGGTGTTCTTGGGGCTGAGAAGTTATGATCAACACCATGTTCATTACAATAGTTAATAAAACTTGCATTTTCAAACTCAATTCCATGATCAGATCTCAAGCTAATTAAAGAGTGTCCTACTCTCTTTTCAACCTTTTTGAGAAAGGCAATAAAATTCTCAAAGGTTTCATCTTTGGATGCCAAAAACAAGGTCCAAGTAAATCGAGAGTAATCATCCACTACAACAAGCACATACTTTTTCCCACCTCTACTGGTTACCCTCATGGGACCACACAAATCAATGTGTAATAATTCTAGAGGTCGAGTAGTGCTTACACATTTTTTCGATTTAAAAGAAGATCTGACTTGTTTGCCTTTTGCACAAGCTTCACATACCTTGTCATCATTAAATTTGATGGAAGGTAGTCCAATAACTAGGTCTTTTGAAACAAGTTTGTTTAACAAGGACAAGCTTGCATGACCTAGTCTCTTGTGCCATAGCATTATATCATCATTTAATGCATTTAAACAAGTCAGATTATTTTGGGGAAGAGTGGAAATACAAACTTTATAAACATTTTGACATCGCTTCCCCCTCAACACAACATCTCTGTGTCGTCATTCACAACCAAGCAACGTGTTTTTGAAAACAGTACTAGGTTGTTCTTGTCACACAGTTGGGACACACTTAGCAAATTATGCTTTAACCCATCAACTAAGTGCACATTATCAATTGAGTGGGAGAGAGTTTTACCAATATTACCTATACCGACAATTGTCCCAGACTTGCCGTTTCCAAATGCTACACTCCCACCATTCAAAGCTGTAAGTGAGAGAAAGTTTGATCTTTCACCAGTCATGTGCCGTGAACACCCACTATCAACAAACCACAACTGCCTGTTTCCAAGGGTGTTAGTGGGGTTGTTCGTAAGGTTGTTCTCTCTCACTTCAGCCTGCAAAACAAATCACGGGTTAGTTTTGGGAACCCAGATCCACTTGGGTCCCATTCTTTTAGACATGTAAAGCTCATCTTTTCTAATCCAGATTTGTTTCACATACCTTTCATTCTTTTCATTGGCATGTTTTCTTAAAGGGCAAGTGTATCTATAATGACCCGTTTTGCCACAATGAAAGCAAACAATGTTTTCAGGTAATCCCACATACTTTCTGTGAATTGGGTAGACTGTTCGTTTAGGCTTATACCCAAGTCCCTTTTTGTTTCGACTGTGGTGAGTGTTTAACCAATCAAGGGCTTGTGAGGACTCGTTCCAGCGCTTGGTTGTGGTAAGCTCGTTTTTCAGTTTTTCTATATCAGCATGCAAACCTTTGTTCTCCCTGAGCAAGGACTCAACCATTCCTTCTACCTCAAAGAGTTTTTCCTCCATTCGAGAATAATCTCCTTCTTTTATAAAGAGGTTTTCTTTGAGCAAGTTAATATTCTCATGTAAACCGAGGTTTTCATTTTTAAGAATTTCATTTTCAAGTTCTAGGTCACGAACTTCTCTTTTTAGATCAGCACAAGTGTCTGTCAAATTATATAGAAGTTCTTCTAAAGTAGCTTTGTTAAGACCATGTACCTTGCTCATGAGATCTGAGAGGCTGATTGTTGATTCATCATCTGAATCTGAATCACTTTGTGCCATAAGTGCTACGACCCCTTCTTCAGCTTCAGATTCTCCTTCATCCTCAGAGGAATCTCCCCAAGCAGCCAGCATAGCTTTCGAGAATCGCTTGCCCAGATTGTTTACAGGGTGTTTTCGAACCTGTTTTCGAGGGTGTTCGGGCGTCTGATCTTCTCGAAGCAGAGGGCAATTTTTGACTAAGTGATCTGGTTTGCCGCACTTGAAACACCCTGTGAGCTGTTCTTTGGAGGTGTTTCTGGACTTGCTGAAGTCTTTTCTTTTGTTGTTTTCCTTGACCTTTTTGAAGAATTTCTTGAATTTTCTGGACATTAGGGCCATTTTTTCATCTTCAAGGTCAGAGTCAGTGTCCTCATGTGCTTTCAAGGCAAGCCCACGATCCTTCTTTTGCTCCTCTCTTTGCTGTGAGTTCTTTCGGAGTTCATAGGTCTGGAGATTACCAATCAACTCGTCGAGGGTGATCTGGTTCATGTCTTTAGCCTCTTGGATGGCTGTTACTTTGGCCTCCCACGTGCGAGGTAAAATTCTGAGGATTTTCCTCACCAACTCTTCAGTGGTGAAAGATCTTCCCAGGGATTTTAACTCGTTCGTGATGTGGGTGAACCGTGTATACATGTCCATCACAGTTTCATGATCACCCATATCAAACAACTCATATTGTCGCATAAGTAGCTCAATTCTAGATTGTTTAACTTGACTCGTACCTTCATGAGCAACTTGCAGAGCATTCCAGATAGCTTGGGCTGATTCACACTCAGAGATGCGAGTGTATTCATTGGGTCCTAGGTCAAAATATAGAAGCTTTTTGGCCTTGGCATTTTTCTCCATTTTCTTGTAGTCCTCGGCATCAAACTCTATGGATTCCTTGGGAACCTTCTTACCATCTTCAAGCACCTTGGTGGGAACAAGGGGCCCGTTCTTGATGAGCATCCATAATTCATAATCTTCTGCCTGAATATAGTTCTCCATCCTATTCTTCCACCAACTATAATGTTGGCCGTTGAAATAGGGTGGACGAGTAATGGATTGCCCTTCAAGAATTCCTTGTGGGGTACTCATCTTCAGAATCTCTCAAGGTGTTAACCTTTTGTAAGAGAACCCGCTCTGATACCACTTGTTGAGTTCGTGAGTATACAACCACAAGAGAGGGGGTGAATTGTGGTATCTAATTTTCGCATTGTAAATAACAAACACCCTCACAGAGATTGTTCTCAAATGACAAACACCCTAATAGCTTGTTTGCACGGGGTGTTCTCAAATATTACAGATGCGAAAATTACCAAGATAAATGCGGAAAATAAAGCACACACAATTTTTACGTGGAAAACACCTCTAGCCCAACTGAGTGTGAAAAACCACGACCTACCTCGTGTAGGATTTAACCACTTTCACTAACGGGCTTCACACGTTACAAATGTAACACACCTTGTTACAACTTGCAACCACGTAACCTTCTTCCCAAAGATAGGTTACACCACGTCCAACCTTCGCAAGATTAGACACGTCCAAGTCCACACGACTAGGACACACTCACTCACTTTTCTGATCCAAGATCAGGGTTACAAACACCTTACAGGGGGTGCTTCTCACTAAGCAGATGTAAGGTACAATGAAGATCCTATTATGCCAATGGTTTGAAAACTCAAATCAAACACAGCTTGTCACGGTTTTGCTTTTCAGAATGAAGCTCAAGAATTTTAATGTGAAAACCGAGTTTCCTGATTTTTTCCAGATTTTTCAGAAAGCTGTGTTGCTTCTCTTTTTCAGTCTGAGTTTTTTCTATCTGCTTCTTGGCTTCTCTATGGGAGAGAAAAGCTGCGGTTTTTAAACACAAGGTCCAACGGTCAAAAACCAAAGAATCAGCTAAGTATGGAAAATGATTTGCAAACAAAATATATTCTCCAACGGCTAATGATGAATTTATCCCAAAATATAAGGGATTTTGTTATCTTAAAAGATAACCCTTATCTTCCCATAGCCGTGAAGAGGTTTAAAGAGATTTTCAGCTTTTACCAAATCCGAAAATATAGTCATAGGAATCTTTTGATTTGGCAAATCTCCCAAACCTATTTTCGCAAATCTCCATAATATTTTCAAGAACTATCCTCTCCAGAAAAATAGCAATTTTGAAATTCAAAGAAAGTATTCTGGAGATCTTGGCCAATCAAAATGAATTTTCAAAAATAATCGGGTATGGCCACTGCAGTTCAGAAACACCCTAGGCACCCTGTTTGCAGGGTTGTTCGCAACTGGTGTTCTGAAGTACTTTAGCGCAAATACCGATTCAAGAGGTGTTTAAAATGATGTTTTCAATATTGGCATATTAACAAGAGTCTAATTAAATAAAACCTATATACCCAAGACTTCTTGTTTTGAACTAGTCATCTTGTCCGAGATTTGTAGAGCTGCTGTGAACACCAAGGCCACCTTGTTTGCTGGGGTTGTTCTTTGCATTGCTAGAGTTCAGGAACACGCTTTACAATCAACTGTCGAGATGGTGTTCTTGACTTAATATGGAATCACCAAGTAAAACCTGTCTAGAAGACTTGTTCTCACATGTAGCAAACCAGTTAATACAATAAAGATCACAAACACCAGTTAGGCCTGTTTGGAGATCGTGTTCGGAGCAACATTACTTGGACAAATTTTTACACTTGGATTTGTTATCATCAAAACTAAATATAATCGACACGATTCTAGAAGGTAAACCCTCTAGTCCTCCTTGCCCAATTAGCTTCAAACCTTTTGGTTTTTTGAAAAGCGTTGATCTGAAATCAGTGGGCTTGGGTTTGAAAGATATTCCCTACCACTTTGGTTAGGAATTGGTGGTGTTTGAAGGATCAACTGGTTGTCTCCCCACTGAAAAGAACTCTACTTCAACTGGGGAAATTGGTGGCAATTTTGGGTCCCAAGATGAAGCTCTTGAGTCCCATGTTGATTTCTTTGATCTCTATGAGCCCTGTTCTTTCGGGCTATTTCCTGAAAAGGAAACAGTACCCGAAACAAGGCCTGAGTCCTTTGAAGAGGTGTTTAAGGACGATTTGGGAGTTGGTCTTCAAGGAGACTCGGCTGAGCAGTCTCTTGAGGCAGGGGGAAGTAGCATGGACACCCCCCTGCAGCAACTGAATCAGTGACGTCGGTTGTCCAAACCGGAGAGAAAAGAAAAAGGGTTAAGATGGTGGCTCGGCGTAGCAGAACGCTTAGATCAAGGCCACAAACAAGGCCTCAACCCTCAAAAGCCTCAGCCCCCTCTCCTCCAAAATCCGCTAAGCCCACGCGCAAATCTGCCAGAATTGCCTTCCACTCCACTCCTAGAACCACCAAATCTTCCACTCCAGTTATTGAGGAAATTTCTTCCTCTTCTTCTTCTGAAGGATTCTCGGATTCTGGTTCTGAGAACACCCCCTTTAAATAGGGGACCCTGGTGTTCTCCAAGTCCTCTGAAGAACAAACTCCTCCTCCTCCTAAGAAAACCACTCTCTCTGCCATTAAGTCTTCTCCTCCTACAGCCCCTACCAAGAGAAAAACCTTCACCCCTTCTATCTCCAAATCTGCCACAACTAAGGCTACCTCTTCTGTTCCTCCCCTCAAAAGAGCAAAAAGGACCACTACCTCCCCTTTTTCTACCAAGGTTGCGCATCTGCTTAAGCGCAATGTAGTTAGGGGGAAGATAGTGAAAGTTCAATTTTTTGAGGAACAGAGGTTGGGGGTGTTCCTACAGAAGCTGCGTGCCCAGAACTGGCTGGACCTCTTCTCAAACACCCAGCTAGGGTGTTCTGTACCAGAATTGGCTGAGTTCTATGCCAATTGTGATGTCACCGAAGGGGTGGTGACAAGTAAAATTGGTAATACACAGGTGCAATTTGATGCGCAAACTCTGGGTACAATTTTGGGTGTTCCTTCCCTTGGCTTTGATATGTATGTAAGGGAGGATAAGTCTGTCCTAGGGACAGACAGGCTACTCGAGCTTTCACAGCGGCTGAGTTAAAACCATAGCCTGAAAACACCCTCATCCGTGAAGAAAGGTGAGATGACCTCTCTGTAACAACTGCTCTTTATGTTTATCATAAAGAACATCATCCCAAGAGGTCAAGGTAAAAACTAAGCTGATGCTCTTGATCAGTGCCTGGTGGATCTTTTGGATAGGGAGGAACCCATCAACCTTCCTGCCCTTATGATTCGCCATATTGCGCGTATTGCAAACACCACCCGGGCACATGATCTTGGATATGGCTTTCTGCTGACAAGGGTTTTTGAGCACTTTGGGATAGAGCTCAAAAGGAAGGTGGTTGCCCAGATCATTGATGAGATTGGAACTGATACCCTTATGGGGTGTGGCTATGCATTGGCCGAAGGCACTACCTCCAAACAGGGCACCAAACCACCTCACCCTGTCTCTGGCCGCTCCTCAGGGCAACTTGAGGATGTTCTTCAAGATAATTCTCGGCTCAAAGAAGAACTTTCTGTTGTCAAAGCTGCCTTAGATGAAGAGAAGGCCCTCTCTGCCAAACGCCATGAAGATCTCCTGGCCCTTCTCTCTTCTCTTGCTTCCAAAATCTCCTCTCCTCAGTCACCATCACCCCCTGCTCCCTAATACTGTAGGGTGTTTCCTCTTGTTTTCTTCCCTCTCCCTTTATGTTTTTGTTGGTATTGTATCCTTCTAGGTTGTTAATAAAATCTCTTGTGCTGTCCACCCCTTGTGCTTACCGTTGTTTATGCTTTTTAATGATGCCAAAAGGGGGAATAATTGTTGTCTGACCATATGACTTACTCTATGACCTAGCACCTAGAGGATCCCTATCAGCATTCTTTAAAGTTTTAAAGTTTTTAAATTGTGTCAATATGGTCATTTGGTTTGTCATCATCAAAAAGGGGGAATTTGTCGCATAATTATATTTAGTTTTGATGATAACAAATCCAAGTGTAACATATTTAATGTTGTTCCAAACAAGCTCTCCGAACAGGGACTATACTGTTGTTTGTAATATTCATATTAACCTGGATGCTGAATGTTGAGAACAAGTCTTAGGAACAAGTTCCAAACTTCAGTGTCACAAGATCAGCAAACAACAAATCTCGCCAGACAGTTGGCTAAGTCTTAAGGAATAAGCTCTTACATTCAGCTATACAAGATCACCCGAGGAATCAAGGTGACCAAGGTGTTTGGAGCAGCATATTTATTCTTGACAAGATGACTGATTCTTACAACAAGAAGTCTTGGTTTGGTTTAGTTCTTATCTTTTTAGACTCTTGTTAATATGCCAATCCTGAAAGTCTCAATTTAACACTTCTTGAAACGGTTTTTGATATTTGCTTTGGAACACCAATTTCCAAACATCCCTGCAAACAGGGTGCCTAGGGTGTTCCTGAAACTGCAGCAGCCTCGACTGACTGTGTTACCAATATATTTCCTTTGGCTGGCTGCCAGCTCTAAAGAATCTTTTTGTGAAATCCTAGGCTATCCAATTAAGTTCTAAAAATGATTATTTTTGAAAATGAAGATTGCGAAACCGTTTTTGCTAGGGATCTTTTTTCAAATATTCTTATTCCTTATCTTTAGGCCTTGATTGATTTTGGTTAAACCAAGATCTTTATTCTTTTTTTGGGGATAAACTACACGGCTAATCAGTTTTTATCCTGAGTATCAAATCTCTATATTTTAGGAAAATATTATCTTCTTCTCTTAGCCGTTGGAGATCTTATTTGCTGAAAATATTAGAAGATTTTTTTTTTTTTTAATCTCCTTTTTGATAGCATTAGCCGTTGGGTTTGTGTGTTTAAATATTGAAATCTTCTCTCCCATTTTCATATCCGGTTTTTACACAAGAAGTAAGAGATTTTTAGAGCTGCATTTCAAAGAGAAAAACCGTGACAGGCTTGTGCTTAACTGAGCTTTCAAAATATTGGCATAATAGGACTTCATTGTACCTTACATCTGCTTAAGTCAGAAGCACCCCAATAAGGTGTTTTGTACCCCTGTTCTCAGATCAGAAAGTGAGTGAGTGTGTCCTCAGTCGTGTGGACTTTGGACGTGTCCAATCTAGTGAGATTGGACGTGGTGTAACCTGTCTTAGAGAAGAAGGTTACGTGGGTTACAAGTTGTAACAAGGAGTGTTACTTTTGTAACGTGTTCAGCCCGTTAGTGAAGTGGTTAAATCCTACACGAGGTAGGTCGTGGTTTTTCACACCTCAGTTGGGCTAGAGGTGTTTTCCATGTAAAAATTGTGTGTGCTTTATTTCCGCATTTATTACTTTGAATTTCGCTACTGAACCAATTGCGAACAACCGCTGCAAACAAGGCTTGAGGTTATTTGTGATTTACGAACAGTCTCTGTAATCAAGTGCTACGGCTGTTTGTCAGTTATTTGGCGAAAATCGGCCACCACAATTCACCCCCCTCTTGTGGTTGTGTACTCTTGGAATTCAACACCAATTCACTCAAACTCTCTCATAAATTTTAGAAAAATAGTCGATTATTTTTTTTTTTTGTGTGGAAGAATTATGTAAATGATGATGAAATTATTTTTACGTGGATGATTGCATGGACTTGATCTTGGTCCCTTTAAATAGCAATAAAATAAGCCATGAAAAACGCTGCATACATAGTGAGAATTGGAAAAAAAAAACACGTGACTAAATATAGTACTTGATTATGTCCAAACCCAAGGTAGAGTTCATGGAATTAGGCAATTAAAATAATCATATGCCAA
This sequence comes from Carnegiea gigantea, assembly GCA_029747015.1. Taxonomy (NCBI): domain Eukaryota; kingdom Viridiplantae; phylum Streptophyta; class Magnoliopsida; order Caryophyllales; family Cactaceae; genus Carnegiea; species Carnegiea gigantea. Next base: position 405,288 of record JAKOGI010000457.1, read on the forward strand.
TGTATGTTGGGCCACCCAATAATCTCCATCTTGAACTAAAATTCTTCAATATTCAAAAATCACCAAAGACTCCCGAAGGGTAGAGCCCTATAGCGGGAGCCTCGATGGGCAATCATATGATGTGAACACCAACTAACTTCAAGCAATGCTTGAACCTAGCAATAGGAAGTGGTTTGGTAAGCATGTCTGTAGGATTATCCAATGTATGAATTTTTTTTCACCATAATTTTTTCTACAGCAACAATATCGATTTTGAATAAAATGATACTTGGCACTGATGTGTTTGGTCTTGAAATGATAAGCATCTTTCTTGGTAAGCCAAATTCCACTCTGGCTATCAAAAAGCACAACTATTGTATCTTGTGCAATACCAAGCTCAATAATAAGACCTCATAACCAAGTGGCTTCTTTGATACCATCAGTTACAGCCACATATTCAACTTCAGTAGTAGATAAAGCTGCAATAGATTGTAAGTAGCGATGGGCATGGGGTAGGTATGGGGCGGGTAGACCATACCCACACCCATACCCATTTTCAAAAGGCATCCCCATACCTACACCCGTACCCATCGGGTTTTCATAATCTATCCCTATACCCATACCCATTGGGTATATCAGGTATTTCGAATTTTGTTCAGGTACATATGAATGTTAAAATTCAATACCCATCTGGTCCTTTTTTTTATCTAAAGAAATTCACAATATTAATTCAAGGCAAAAGGTGTACCTAGCATAGTAACACATTATTGCAATTCACCGGCATGTTGCCTAGTTATCCCATCATACAATTATACTCATAACTCATAACAAATTGACTTGTAGAATATGGATACTAATGTTTTGGGTACATACACATGCACCAACATTCACACACAAGCTAAAATACTTAATCTGGGTATGTACTGATATTCCGAAAGTCAACACCAAACCACCAACAACTAGAATACTAGGTTATAAAAACGAAGTTCTGATATTTAATACATCAACACAAAATCCACCAACAGTTCGAGTAGAATGCAAACCAACACCCTGCTGCCAACATATCTTCAACAGCAAAAGGCCATCATAATGCGTCCATTCTAAAATCACTTTCAGTCTCCTATAAGAAAAATTAAACAAAGAAACATAACGCTACTTTCAATTTTGTATAAATATAAAGAAATTTAAGAAAAACGCTTAAATAATTAAGAAAACTGGTTGCTTGTTAGATCAATAACTTTACTTATTACTTGATCATAAGAATTAGAATCTTCAAGGACCGTATCAACAGCAAAAGAACTCTCCAATTTAGTAGCTATAAGGCAAGTTGTGCATTTAGAATTCAAAAACTAACATTATACAAACTTTTAAAAAATAAACCAAGAAATATATATTACGTTTTGTGGTTTCTCCAATCATCTAATTTTGCAAACACATAAAGGCTTCCACTTTCTTCGCATGCAACCTTGACGATGAAGACTAACCACTCGTTGCACCCTCAAAAGCCGCGATGGAAACTGGAATTGCTAATAAATCTCTTACAATTACCCTTAATGTCGGATACTTGAAATCTTTTTCCAAAAATCTAATATGTTAAAATATTTTATATTAGAGATCACATCCTCCTCTAAGTAATGATCTAAGTTCAATTTATCTTGACAATCTTCTTCAAAAAGCTTTTTGTGATAAAAAGGAGAGTCACTAGTGGAGGTTGGAGTAGGAAGAGTAAGATCCTCAACAATTGGAACTTCAACTTTTCTATCCACGTACTCCAGTAAGAGATCATACAACAAGGAGGTTACTCTTTGAATCTCCCTAGAAGCCTCACATTTATAAATCTCCTTAAAGTAAACGTCCACACAATCCAATTTATTTCTTAGATTAAGTATTAAAGCAATTACTACTAGCCCATTCATTTCGCTCCAATATTTATCAAACTTATCAATCATTCTAGATGCCATATCAACAATAATCTCAACGTCAGATCTTAAACAACTTTCAAATTCAATTTAATCTCACAAATAAGCCTAAACAGCAAGTTGGCAGTGAAGTAATTTCTTCCAGAGATCAACAAAGTCACATCATAGAAGATCTTCAATTTCTCATATATAATCTCAGTGGATTTTCCATCATTAGCACTTGATAAAGAAAAATTTAGCCTTAAATTTATACATTTCAATCTCTCAAAATTTGCCTTATAAGGCAAAGCAGACTCAAGCATCAAATAAGTGGCATTCCACCTAGCCTTACAATCAAGATGAATCTTTTTTGTGGACTAAATTTTCAAAAGCCTCGCTTAGTCCTCAAACTTCTCATATCTTTTAGGAGTTGTAACCCAAAAGTAATACAATGATGAATTCTCTCAATCCCAATACCAGTCACATCCAATCTATCTTTCACAATCAAATTTAAGATGTGAGCACTACACCGCATATGCAAGAACTTACCGCCAAGTATAAGAGAAACAGTTTCAGACTTCCAAGAAGATATCCATCATGGAATCATTTGTTGTACAATTATCCATAGCAATAGAAGAAATCTTATTTTCTAAATTGTATTAAAGCAAACACTGATCCATTACGATGGTTACAAGAACATCACTTGTGTATAGATCTGGCACATAAATGAACCTAGATACCATTATTAAACATTAATATCACACCAAAATAAGCATACATACAATGTAGACAAACATTAAGCACACATTGTCAAGCATTATATTCATCAAAGAAGCACTATTAAATATTACAGGTATCAAAGAAATATTATCAAAGTCACATTATGAAATAATTTAATTATCAATTATAAATAAGCATATCTCAAAGTACCATTTTGAAGGATTCAATCATCATCCACAAAATGGGTTGTCACGGCTATATATCGCTTCTTCTGATTAGAAGTTGCCCATAAATCAGTAATCACCGCAACTCTACCTTGATTTACCTCCAACAACTTCTTCAGAGTAGATTTTCCATTGTCAAACATCTTTAGAATATTAGTTCTTAAAGTCGACGAGATATCATTTCGAAACCAAGGTTTAGGCAACTAACAAATCGCCTAAAACCAAGATGATCAACCATACATAGAGGATATTCATGCATGATAATCATCTCAGCTAACTCTTTCCTTGATTTTTCTTGCTTGAACTCATATTTTTCTAGTCTCTTCTTGCCATTGTTTTTTGTCTTAAATCTTCTACTGCCCACTAGCTCGCATCTTCCTCCTTACACAAAACCTTAGCAAATGGTCACATAAATGATTAGTCTCATGTGAGCTCTTCGCTGAAAGTTTGTGCTTACAATGCATACAGTAAGCCTTTTCGTCCCAAGTACCCTCACCTTCTAAATCAAACTCACTCCATGCCCCAGAAGTTCCTTTTTTTTCCCTCTGCTTGCTATTGGAAAATCAGAAGGGCCGACCTCATCAATTTGCTCAACACCTACCTCTGTAAATGAAGAAAGTCCAGGTTGACCACATGGGGGACGTAGGGAACGCCGTGCTGATGATTGAAACTAGTAGTGGCGATGGTGAAGAAGGGCTAGGATCCGATGCAGGGGTGGGAGTGCCAATAATTTCTGATTGACTTCCACCATTCATCCAATGTGATAATAATGAAAAGATGAATTAAATTAATTCTACAAAAGTCAAAAAAAATCAGTGACTAACAGGACAACAAAAGGATAGCAAGTGAGAACAAATAAGCCAGACATTCTGAGAACAAGAAAGCATATTTGAAAGCAGAAGAGCAATAAAATTAAGTAACTATGAAAGCTAGATTCAAAAGCCCTAAAACAAGCATAAGAAACTATAAATCCACACAACAACCATACTTAGATTGAACAAGAAAAATATGTGCCAAAGATACCCGACATTTCACAAAACCTGTGAGATAAACAATGGCATAAGTCATAGCAAAAGTTGACACCTACCATGCTAACAATGAAAACTACCTATCTCATCATCACCAACCCAAATACAAAACAAATTTTGCAATTTTGCACAAGTCCAAGGAAACTATAAATTCTCTAACTCAAGATGTCCAGATCTGAAAGGGGACGAAAAACTAAACATAGTCCACAGATTAAATGAGAACTGAGAAGGGAAGGAGAAATCATTCTTGGGCTAGCATGAGAGTTGAGATGGTGAGAGGAGTCTGATTGTCTGAACATCCACGAGCGCTTAACCTTAGATAGTTTGTTGATTTTGCTCTTCGACTCTTCGCTGAGGATTGAGTGCCTGAGATGGGAAGGTAGAGAGAGAGAGAGAAAGAGAGGGAGAGAGAAAGAGAGAGAGAGAGAGAGGGAGGGAGGAAGAGGGAGAGGGGGTGACTGAGGTCTAACCAACTGAGGGAGACAAGGGGACTGAGGTCTAACCGTCTGAGGAAGGAAAGAGAGGTGAGACAGACTAGGGTATTAGGTTTTCTCTCTGGTTCTAGGTTTTCTCTCTGGTTCAAACTTCAAACAAGGCCACTGTTGAGGAGCTAACCATATGATGGGCTTGACCTTATTATTATCGATGTGCTTGATCGCATGACGGGCTTAACCTTCTGTCCAAAATCCAAAGCTCCGTATAGAAATTAGTAAAAGAACAATTCAGGTATGGGCACCGGGCGGGTGATGCCTATACCCGAACCCAAACCCGCACCCGTACCTATTTTCAATGTACCTGCCCCATACCTGTTTTTTTTTTTCAATTTTTTGTACCTATACTCGCTATAAATGAGGCAGATTTGGGGTGGGTTTTTTGGGTTTGGGTAGAACTCTCATCCCTAATTGTAAGGATGCTTTCCAAGAAATAGCATCTGAACATAAAGTGAAGATGTAACTAGGAATAGAACACCTATGGTCAAGATTACCAGTATAGTCAGAGTCAACATAACTAACAATATCAAAAGTTGTAGATTCGGATCTATCAAATACTAAACCCTTATCAACAGAACCCTTCACATAGCGAAGAATCTATTTCACAGCATCCCCATGATCCTTACCAGAATTATGTATAAAGCGGCTCACAACACTAACCACATAGGATAAATGAGGTCTAGTGCACACCATATCATACATGAGACTACCAATTGTACTAGAATATGGAATATGAGATATTTTCTCAATTTCCTCTTCAGATTTTGGACAAGATTCAGATGACATCTTGAAATAAGCAGCCAAAGGGGTGGACATCGATTTACAATCACTCATATTGTACCCATCAAGTACTTTGTCAAGATACTTCTTTTGAGATAGATAGAGCTTACAGTCCTTGCAATCCTTATAAATTTCCATGCCAAGGATTTTTTGAGCTGCACCAAGGTCCTTCATTTCAAACTCATCACTAAGTTGAGATTTCAACTTGTTGATCAAGGACTTGTCCTTAGAAGCAATAAGCATATCATTAATATATAATAACAAATAAATGAAAGAACCTCCAGATTGCTGAAAATACACACAATTATCATACTGACATTGTGTATAACCTTGTCCAATCATAAAAGCCTCAAACCTTGTCGTGGTGCTTGTTTAAGGTCATATATGGACTTCTTCCAGCAACACACGAGATTCTCCTTGCCAAGAACAATAAATCCCTCGGGTTGCTTCATATAGATTTCTTCCTCCAAATCGCCAAGGAGGAATGCTGTTTTGACATACTCTAAATCAAATAAAGCAACTAACACAAGTAGCACTCTAATGGAGGTATGACGAACAACAGGAGAAAATACTTCATTAAGGTCAATACCTTCCTTTTGGTTGCAACCACGAACAAACAAACATGCTTTCCATCTTGCATCGTCAACCCCAGGACGCCTTCCTTGTGCTTATAGATCCACTTAGCTGTCAAAGCATGCCAGCCTTGAGGCAATTCACATAATTTTCAAGTTCCATTTTTGTGCAAGTTCTCCATTTCTTATTGCATTACTATGAGCTAATTTAAGAAATTAGGATAAGAGATAGCTTCAGAATAAGTTGAAGGTTCAACACCTTCAAGAGTCTCTTATGCAACAACTAGAGCATATGCAATCAACCCACTGTCAACATCGGTGGCATAATGAGCAGGTTTCTAATAGTTCTTCATGGTCTATCACAAGCAATAGAGTATGTATCCTCCAGCTGAGGCTCATCGGGACTTGAGGTGCTCGAATTTGGCTCATCAACATGGACCTGACTGGTAGAATAAGGTAATGTAGCTCTACCTTGAGGTGGAGTAGCAGGAACCTCTAACTTCACCTTCTCACTGGTATCTTGTTGGTCATCTATACCAATAAAGAAACAGCACTGTTTCATAGGAGAAAACATAGCAGATTCATTAAAAGTAATAACCCAACTTTGAATGACCTTTTTGGAACTCGAAAATCGCAAACAGTATCCCTTAGACTTAGATGTATATCCAAGAAACATGCATTTTATAGCCCTAGGGACTAGCTTCCCATCATTAACATGAACATAAGCAGGTCCAAATATTCTAAAAATGAAAAAATCAACGGGATTACCTGATAAAACTTCTTCTAGGATTTTGAAGTCAATAGAGGAATGTGGAGACTAGTTCACAAGATGACAGGCTATTGAAATAGCATCAGCCTAAAAACCACGGTGATGCCATAAATTAGCATTTGAGAGCATACAATGAGCTCTCTCAAGTAGAATCCGATTGCTGCGTTCTATGACCCCATTTTGTTGAGCCTTCCCAACTAAAATCTGGTGTCTAACAATACCATGAATGGCACAGAACTCATTGAAATCTAACTCACAAAACTCAAGGCCATTATCAGTCATAAGCTTCTTAATTTTCCTACTAGTCTTATTCTCAATAGGAGCTTTGAACTTCTTAAACATAGGAAATGCTTCATTTTTATGCCTCAAAAAATAAACCCAGACTTTATAAGAGAAATCATCAACAAAAGTCAACGTGTAGCATTTTCCTCCAAAAGAAGGAACTCTAGAGGGACCCACAAATTAGAATAAATGTAATCTAAGGTACCCTTTGTACGGTGTTGTGCAACAGAAATATCAACTCTCTTTTGTTTGCCAAATACACAAGTATCACAAAAGTCAAGTTTATCCGTACCTTCGTTACCAAGAAGACCTCTTTTACTTAGGATACTCATGTCTTTCTCACTCATGTGGCCCAAGTAAGCATGCCATAAACGACTGAGATCAACACAGGATAGGGAGGTAGTGACAACAGCAGAACCTGTGACAGTCGAGCCTTGTAGAATATAGAGACAAACACACCTCACACCTTTCACAAGAACTAGTGCACCATTGCAAACCCTCAAAACTCCACCTTTAGCTGAATAGCTGTATCCATTAGACTCAAGAGTGTCAAGTGAAATAAGATTGCGCTTCAAATCATGAATGTTACGGACATTAGATAAAGTCCTCACAATGCCATCATGGGTTTTGATTTGAATAGTGCCAGCGCTAATAACATTACATTGAGCATCCAAAATCTCAAAACTCACTCAACAACACACCTATTATCAGTAGTGATAACACACAATACATCACCATCTAACCTAGAATCAACAATAGAAGCTTCAGCGAATTTTTGAGGTTATTTGTTCTTCTTATCTTTCTCATTCTTGTTCTTCAATCTACAACACTCATCAACTAAGTGCCCTGATTTCCTACAATACTATCGAAACTTGTTGGCTTTATGTCCCCTACATTTTGCGCGGGAGTTTCTCCTATTTGTGCCCTCTTTTCCAAAGGTTCTACCCCTCATAGACAAACCCTCAGCTTTGTCAGTCGAATGCACTTCAAGGTCAAATTTCTTTTTGGACAATAAATTAGCTTTAACTTCCTCGAAAGATAGTGTGTCATTGTTACTATATGATAAGATTTCCTTGAAATGTTATAAGGGGGGGCAACGATAGTACCAACAGAATTGCTTTGTCCTCATGCTTAATTTCATGTCCAAACTCTCCAAATCAATAAAAATGGAACTAAATTCTTTGAGATGAATTTTGTTGGCAAGACTCTTAACCATGGATAGCATCTTCAATTTAAGCCAAAGATCTGCAATGTTGGTCTTGTTGAGGAATTCACGAAGGCTATGCAACACAAGGCACAATTGGATGGTTGAGAGTGCTTTCTCATCGAGCTCCTGTCATTGCTTATCAGTCATGGAAGTGGGATTCCTGTCTTTTCCACCAAGGGCTTTCTTTAATCCGTTCTGAGTAAGAACGACCATCATTTGGATTTACCAAATATTAAAACTCATCTTGTCATCAAATTTGGAAAGATCAAATTTCGTGACTGTTGACATCCTTGATCCTAACTCTGATACCACTTATTAGGATTGAAATAGAGAGAATTGGATGCAACAAGAAAAATAATAAAATAAGACATAGCAAGATTTTAAAAAAAAAAAAAAAACACCAACAACACCAAATTTACGTGGAAAACCCAAATGGGGAAAAACCACGGGTGGCAATGATTGAAAAATCCATTATAAAATGAGAGTACAAAATTGATTTCAAAGCAAATTGCCTAAGAAAGAGATCAATGAAAGTAATTACAAATTTACTCAAAACTCTCTCACAAATTTCAGAAAAATGGTGGATTTTTTTTATGTGTGGAACAATGATGTAAATGATGAGAAAATTGTTTTTACGTGGATGATTAGACGGACTTGATCATGGTCCCTTTAAACAACTATAAAATAAGCCATGAAAAATGCCACATGCATTGGAGAATTGAACAAAATCACGTGACAAGATATAGTAATGGATTATCTCCAAATCCAAAGTAGACTTCATGGAACTAGGCAATTAAAATAATTACATGCCAATGTATTTTGGGCCACCCAACACAGATCAATGGAAATTAAAACTTTTTAAAGAAAATGAGACATCCAAGCAATTGAAATTGACGGATGGATTTCATAAGGAATTATTGAATTTGGCCACCAAAAGGAGCAACATGCAATAGAACTGAAGAAAAAATGCAAGAAAATTACTGCATGTAATCATCTACGCATAAGAATGATGAATAACCACAGTAATTGATGCATATCCACTAGTACAGATGTACTTTTTTAGTGATGAATGTGATGAATTCATCTACTGAGGATGAGTTTGTGGAAAGTATTGGATGTACCTTTTTTTTAATCTTTTTATATGAAAAAAGAATTGATCATCAACTAATTTGCCTTTTTCTTATTACAAGTATTAATTTATGAAATAGAGTATTACAAGTTATAAAACCACAAGTATAGAGTGTTTATATGAATATTTTGATCATTAGTCAATATGATTATAAGCAACTATTATTAAACTATATATTCATAATAAAATATAGTGATGCATCACTATATACCATTATTTTGGATAAATCATAAATAAAGTTGACACAAAAGTGCTGATACAAGTAATTCAATTTTCATCAAATTTTTTGTTGTCAAGAAAATATGTATAAGTAGATGAACTGATATCTTACTTTGATGGAGAAAGGAAGAAAAATTCCAGAAGCAGACTGAAAGAAATACTTCTTTTGATGAAGACCATATGTAATTTGGTTTTTACAAAAAAATAATGAACACATATACACGGATACATAGCTACATGAAAGAATCACACAACCCCAATTCACTCAGTCAGCAGCATTCAAGTAAGCCGCAATAATGTTCTCACGTTACGCACCTCCATTTCAGTGCTTTGTATCACTTCGCTCCTTCATCGTGCGTCCTTCAAGATCCAAGGAATCCCACAGCAAGACCAGGGAACTTCAAAGGCAACCGAGATAGCACTTCTTAGCAATTACATTCACCTAAGCCTATCAAGGTTTCCAAGGTGCTGGAGGCGGGGGTGGGGTTGGAAACATGGGAGGCACAGCTGAGAACATGGTGTTCTTATCAATTCTGCCACTCTTCTCACCAGAGAGGGCCACAAGTGCAGCGACTAAGCCTGCATTGCCTGCAAGTGTGGGCTCCGTGTAGTTATAATTGGTACGTACATCATGGAAGCCATCATGACTGTCTGGCCCAGCAACCATGGCTCCTACTATGGTGTTTGGGTTTGGCTTTTTGCTGTCTCTCCACTTCCAACCTCCTTTGCAGTTGTATTTGATCTTGTTCTTTGGGATCGACGCCCCTCTGTGGTGCACATGCATTGGATAATGGTTACCAAAGCCCACCAAGTAGCTCATCTTACGAGGATTCTTCCCTAGAATATAATCAATCTGCCAAAACCAGGAAAAATGACGTGTTACGAGGAATTCAGACATATTGAAGAATTTACAAGCTAGTCGTGACGTAGCTAGCTATCAAAGCAAGAAAAACAATAAGCACCTGGGTCTTAGCAAATTTGCGCAAAACATCAGTTGAGTAGAAATTAGGACCGCAGTACCAGCCAGGGGTGTCAGCAGCATCCAGATAGTCACTGTAAAGGGCAGCCAAGAACGCGGCATTCACCACGTACTGAAGAGGCTGAGGCCTACCATGGTTCAACTGGATCAACCCCCCTACAAAACATCCGAGCAAGGAAATGACATTTAGATGTCTTATGCGAACAATGAAAAAACGCATTTGCAAAGTTCTTAGGAATTGGCATACCCTTTGTTCTGTTAAAGCTATCGAAATATGGTAAATAGGAGCACATAATTATATTGGTCTGGTTGTGGAAGGTCATGAGCATGTCTTCGTAAGGATAACCAGGACTCAGAAACAATCTCAGACGACTAAGAAGCACCTGAAAAGAGAAAAACTCAGTCAGAATTGTTATTTCAGACATTTCAATGACAAGTTCTAACAATATCCATGTTTAAATTGGTGATCTTTGGTCTCTACCCTTTGTCTTTCATGCAGAAAACTAGGCTGTCAAAAGTTAACCGGACACGATTACCGACGGAACAGAACACGAAATTAAGTGGGTTTGGGTAAAGATATTCAACCCGTTTAATTAAATAGGTTGATACATTTAACCCATTTAATTAATTGAGTTAGGTTCAGGTTGAGAATTTTGATACAAAAAAATGCCTATTTAACACATTTAATTAAATGGATTAAATAAGTTGATTAGTTTACCCAATTGGGGGGAATTGTGAAAATATGGGGTTTAATAAAGTTGATATTTGTTTTGTGATTGTGATTCTTGTGAATCATAAACAATGATTGCATTATGATGTTATATTAAAATCAAAAAATTGATTTATAATGCTCGGTAATTATATTTTAGTCAAAATATAAAGCGGGTAAACAGGTAATCGAATAACCTGAACTTGACCCGTTTATATTAAACGAGTTAATAGATAAATTTTAGGTCAACCCGTTTAAAAAATAAACGAGTTCAGGTCAAGATTTTCAACCCATTTAATAAACGGATTAGGTTCAGGTCGAGGATTTCTCAACCTGTTTAAGTTCGACGCGAATACGAATTCGACCCAATCGGACCTGTTTGACAGCCCTACAGAGAACCTAAGGTCTTCATAGAGTAGATAAGAATAAGATGTAACAAGCCGATAACTATGCTCCAGTTTATCAGGTCACGGGCCCAAAACTGAGGTGATTCTGAATATGACCTGAATCAAAACCCTCTTACCCTACTACAAATAGTAGCATGAGGAAATAATTGCCACTGGCCTTGAATCCATACAATTTCGGGCACTAAATGAACAGCAAAGGCATACATTAGAGTTTGGTCTGCCTAGAAAAATTCTACCTCACTATGATGACCAGTTCCAAGTTCAAAGCTGATATGGACCAGGCAGAAAAACGTCCCGAGGAAGGAAGGTGTACACCAGCTTGAGGATGCTGGAAAAACTATGCTTGAAGCTGTGCTTTTGTAGTTACTTGACCAATGCATTGGCAACAGTATCAAATATCAAAATTACACCAGTTTGAGGACCCAGAAAAACTATGCTTGCAAGCTGTGCTTTTGTAGTTACTTGACCAGTGCATGGGCAAAGGATCTATAACTGCAAAGGTTGGGCTTTAAATCCACACAAAAACCGGTCTGGTTGGGAAACCACCAGCTTCTTACAATGCCATTTTCATTTCAAGCTTATTGTTCAGAAAAGAATCATCATTCCTATCTTATCAAGATGCTAGATGGTTGGAGCATAAGGTAAAGACCAACTACAAATGAGTCCACTTATCCATCTCGTAGGCAAATTATTGTGTACACCCGGGAGCACGTGTTCTCATATATATTTTATATATTTTTTTAGGGTGTATTTGTCATATATTTTATATTTTAATATATAATTACTTATGTGTCATGTGGGAGTACATGCACTCGAGTGTATGATATAGGCTTTACCATCTCGCATGTAATGGGCAGCAGAATAGGAGGAAGAACTTACTTGGGCACCAGCAAGCTTGTTGTCCCAGCTGAGCACACCATAATCTGGACCTCCCCAGAATGCACCCGCATGCTTGGCAAGACCACGGGTAGTAGCAAGTTGAAGATATGAAGAGTTTCCAGTAGCATAATATAACCACGCTCCACCCCAAATAAATTCATCCCAGTACATAGTTGAGTTATAAAAGATTGCAGCCTCTGTTCCGACACTATATCTACCTCTTTGCTGTCTTGAAAATGAGAATAATGTTCTAGCACCATGTACAAGTTTCCCAGAATAAGCCTTATTATCCTTGAAAACAATGGATGCAGCAGCCAAAGCAGCAGCCATTTCTGCTGCAAGGTCTGAGCAACTGTGACATTCTGTCACAGGTCTAGGATAGTCAATGTCCTCGGGTCGCATCCAGCAGTAATGATCATTAGGAGTTGTGCTACCTCCTGATGTATCGCCTATCCCAACCTGTCAAATATGATGAGAAAATTTACTTTCAGTTGACAAAATACACCAGATCTCCCCCCCCCCCCCCCCCCCCAAAAAAAGGGCCACGATTCTGGTATAATGGGCATGATTCTACCTGTGCCACAAGCCTATCAATAGAATCTGCAGAAGAATTAAAGGTCTTGAGAAAGTAATCTGCTCCCCACTTAATTATCTCCTTAACATGATTGAGCTCTCCTGCAGCCTCGTATTTGGCTCTATATTCAATCACGCTCCAACTTAACACGGTCATAGCAAAAGAGGCTGGGAAGTTGAACTTGATGGCATCCCCAGCATCAAAATAACCACCCTTGAGGTCTTTAAAAATTGTTGAGGAATCCGACTTGCCATCATTCAAGCATGAATTACCCCTCCATGAGACATTGTTGTGCTTTGGTAGCCTCCCCGCTGCAGGAGACATAAAATTGAGTATATAAGAAATTCAGATAAGCAAGATTTAGATATGAAAACTCAGAGTTTTATCAGAGTAATAAACTGATATCTGCCAGCAAACAACCAAACTTCTCTTTGATATGCTCGTATCAGATACACATCAAAACAGCCCGATACAATCGAGTCCCAAGTATGTGCACTTACAAGTTGAGCTACTAGGATGAGTGGATTGACTTGGTGCACGGTGGGACTCAAAAGGGGGGGAAAAAAAGGGAGGAGGGATGTATTGGTTTACGAAGCAAAAAGCTTACCAGTTGAGATCTTAAAAACATTTATTAGTGTATATAAGAAAATAAGCTGTTGACTAAACTTTAAAGACATTAATTAGCACATCAAAATCAGGAAGGGACTTTCTAAAACAGCTATTGTGTTTCTTGAAGAGTATGAAGGAGTTCTCAAGAAACCTAGTATCATTACTAGACATGGTGCTCAATAGAATTGACAAGAATCCCTAGGACCCTTGAAGTGGCCATATACTGCTCAAATGGAAACCACAAATCAAGCAAAAATTTTCCAACTATTTTATACACACACACACACACACACATATATATATATAAGGAACTACTGCATTCAAATAGTACGACTTTCTAAAAGCCAACACACCACACTGTTAGTGAAGTATTGCAATGCCAAACTCCAAATCAAACTGTTTTGGATTAGAGTTTCATAGACATGTCACAAAATCAGGAAAATGAATAAAGCTAGAGTACCAAATGCAGAAAAGCACAAATCAGAATTAATTGACAGAAACATCAGATCTGGGTTGATACAGAGAAAGAGAGTGCACATACAACGCTGAGCATCAAAGAAGATGAGCGCTTTGTTGAGTGCCTGGAAGTAATTATTGGGAGGGGGAGGAGGGTGGTGGTGGTGAGAAGTGAGCTTTACGATCAATGTGATCAAGCCGGCAACTAGCCCGGCGGCAAGGATGGTGCCAACAGTCCATAAGAAGATCTTGCGGCTGATGGTGATGCAGCCAAGATTTGTTGACTTTGTAGCCATGAAAGATGCAGAGGTCAAGAAATAGGGACTTAGAGAGTCCGTGTCTAATATGTAATTCGTCCAGTTTCAATACATAGCTGAGGCCCCTGTATATATATATGAGATGCCCTCAAGCTACATTCAGCTGATTTACAAGAAGCTGAAGAAACAGGTCAGCATAATGGACTAACAGCTCAGCATAACACAGCATACCCTTAAATGTTACAAAAATCAAGATAGGGATTTGACACCCTGTATGAACATAAAACTAACTTGAAAAGATGGTCTACTAATCGCTACTGGTATGAACATAGCTTGTGCTGAAGGTGCCAGCTTTCATTGGATCCCAAACAAAATGGCAATTAATTTCTGCATGCTTAATGCGCTGACAAAGGGACCAGTTAACCGTGACATAAACAGCAGCTTGATTACCACACATCTGAGACCAAGAAGAGTGACGATGCCAAAGTCTTTACTTTGCCATTCTAATCACTCCGCGGCCTAATCAAATACAGATAGAAAAACAAAACTAAAGATTGTCCAGCAACCTGATCCTAATCAACTATGTTCATTTGTGATCATCTTTCATATCTTCACCAAATTTAAAATCCTACCCCATCAACGAAATTCACATAGAATTAGTAAAATGAATCAATAAGCAAGAAGCCCAAATAGGAAAGTCACAACGTCAAAACCAATGAATGAAAACATAAAATGCAGCTTGAAATCCACATGAAGAGAGACAGAGAAAGAGATAGAAAAGCATACATCGCTGCGCATTGAAAAACATCAACGCCTTATGGAGTGCCTGAGTATAATTATCCAGCGGAGGAGGACCATGGTGATGGCGAGGGACAAGCTTGACAATCAAAGCGATAAACCCGGCGAGTAATCCGGCAGCGAGGATAGTACCAACGGTCCAAACGAAGATCTTACGGCTGACAATGATGCAACCGAGATCCACATACTTCTTCTTCTTCTTTTGCTCAGCAGGGCCTAGAAGCCAGCTCTGCTGCGTCTCATCCAGCTGCCTCGATGACAGCGCCGCTCTGTCGTAGTCTTGGAGATTTCGGCTTCGCTCATCGTCCGTCGCCGAATCTGTGGCGTTTATCTCCAATGGGCCCCCCCATGGATCTCGACCAAACATGCTCACCTTGATCTTCGAGCGATCAACAATGGCGGACGATCAATAAACTCTGGCGGATGAGGGGGAGAGAAAGCGAGGGAGAGATAAATGCTAAAATGAGGTTCGATCAGTTTGGGTTTTTCTTGAAGAAAGTGTCGGCAGAGAGCGGGAGAGAGAGTGGGTAGAGAGACAGAGAGAGAATACTGGCGGTGAACTGGTGGGATGTTTGCAGTCATGGGTTGGAGGAGAGAGAGAAATGTTAATTTATTGAGCATTGTACGTCTGGGTTGGATTCCTGCATTTTCCCTCCGAAAATGATTGAATAGTGAGAGTGTGAGAGTAGTTCGTTGCTTCGCGTGTACTTCTACTTCTCTCCCTCTCTACCCACCAGAGTACCGCCGTCGTCCAAGTTTTAACCCGCCAACAACTTGGAGGTAGACGTTTCAATTTCCATGTTCAGTTTGAGTCAGATTTCAAATCGGATTTAGGACAGGTTGGCTTTGGGTTGATACTTAAAATGGTAATTGATTTTTTAGTACCTTGTGTTATTAATTTTTTCAGATCTTACTTGTTTGATTTAATTTTTGGTATCTTGAGGTTTGTGTTTTGATTTTTTACTATCTTTTAAACGGCTGTTTTATTTTTTAATACCTCTTACATGGTTGGTTTTCACACATTTGACCCAAAATTTTTTGAATTATGAAAAAAACCGGATAAAAGATGCAAATAAGCTATTTTAAGAATTTTTTTTAAAAAGTGGTTGTTTTAAACGATTAAATTTCGTATAATGACTTTACCAGTTGTTATATCATACAACCGATTATACAGAAGCAGTTGTACAATCGAATTTCAACTCACTAAAAATATTCTATAACTCACTAAAATATGTTACTATACACCCAGTTTCTTTCACTAAAAATACTATATAGGTCACTAAAAGATTTTAGTGGGTTGATATATATTTTTAGTAAGCTAATAGATACATCCAGTGAGTCGACAAGCCCAGCCCAACGCGCCTTATATAACCGAGTTTCACTCAATAAAAATATCATATAGCTCACCAATATGCTACTGTACCCAAAAAAAAAAAAAAAAAAAAACAGTCATCGTACATCTAAAATTCACTAAATCGTATTCTAGTTATCTATATCATTTTCAGTTTTAGTGAGTTATGATATTTATTTAGTGAGTTATAATAGTTCTTTGGTGAGTTATGAAATATATTTAATGATCAATATAATTTAGTGAGTCATACCATTTATTTATAATAAAAAAAAGTGAATAAACATAGGATACACAATTTTAGTGAGCACATGCACATTCTTGTTCATATTTTAGCCTATGATTTCTTAGTGAGCTGTACCATAACTTTTAGCGAGTTATGATATATGTTTAGTGAGCAATACTTTGTATTCATCTTCTATCATGCATGTTATGATATGTCTCTTGGTTAACTAATGCATAAGATTCTTTAAATACACAAGAATGATATACAAAAGAAACGTTTTAGTCATTTGTGGTTTTTTTTAGTGAGCTGTGATATATGTTTAGTAATCAACACTTTGTATTCATCTTCTAACGTGCATGTTATGATATCTTTTAGTTAACTAATACATAAAATTCATTAAAATATACAAGAATGACATACTTAAAAAGTTTTAGTGACTTGTATTTTTTTGGGGGGGGGGGAATAAATGGTATACAACAAAATTATATTTCACCAAGTAATTTTCATAACCTAAGAATGTCAAATATATAATGTATGCTTTCTAATATATATAGTAATACTCACTAATATATACAAATATTTTAGTGAACTAAGATGCATTTTTAGTGAGTAACATCTTGGTGAACATTAGCTATGTAATTAATCAATGGGGGTAGTTATTACTAAAAATAGTTCGGTAATAAGTATGATCACTAACACCAAAAATATATTTCATATATTTTACTGAGTTGAAATATACTTTTAGTGAACTGATATGCATTTTTTGTGAGCAACATAATTAACATTTGATTAAGCCAAAAGATAATTCTAGTGAGAAAATCGGATCTAAACCAATGTTCGCACGTTGATGACCATTTGTTATGTAATTAATAAATGATATTAGTTACAATTAAAAATAGTTAAATAAAGAGTAGGATCATTGACACCTAAAAATATTTCATACACTGTAGTGAACTCGTATGTACTTTTAACGAGATGAGATGCATTTTAGTGTGTAACATGACTAACACTTTAGTGAGCTAACTTATACTTTTAGTGAGCAAACTAGACCCAAACCAGTGTGTGACGCACTTGATGAAAATTAACAATGTAATTAACTAATGAAAAATATTTCATATACTTGAGTGAACCGATAGATACTTCTAAAAAGTTGGGATATATATTTAGTGAGCAACATAATTAACACTTCAGTGAGTAATAGAGACAAACCAATGAACGATAGCTAGCTGGAGGAAAAGAAATAATCTTCAATGGAAGATGATAATATTATAAACTTAAAAATATCACCTTAAAAATTTTAAAATATAATAATCCTTGTTATAAAGAATAATAAATTTTTAAAATTTTACTATAAATAAGCAATTTTACTATATATAATTTAAGTGAGTTGGGAGATATTTTTGGTGAGCTAACGAATATTTTTAATGAACAGGTAACCCTATACCAAAGTTTATAGTTAGTTGGGTGGAAAAGAAATCATCTTTAATGGAAGACAATATAATATCAATACTGAAAAAGATTTTGTTGAAAGTTTAAAAAAGTCCTTGTCATAAGAGAAAATAATTTCTTAAAATTTAATTGTGGACAAACAATTTTTAAAATGGTGCATTTTTGTGTTGCCTTAACATTAAAAAAAGGTTAAAAAGTGTAAAATTAAGGCATTAAAAAAGTGTAAAATTAAGCATGCCCATGCTCGAACTTCATAACCCAGCGCCATCCACTTGGCCAGTGATTGCTTCAACACCAACACTGCAAGTAACACGCATGTATTTTTTGGCCTCAACAATTATAAACAAAATACAAAAGGCTGGCATACCAAGCTTTCGTCCACCCGGGTGGACGTAATAATTTACATGACTTTACTGGTACTAGTTATCACAATCTACTACTTATATCATAAATATTATATTTTCTATGATTATAAGCCCACCATGCTTTGTAACATAATAAAGCTTAATTAGAGAGTTTTGACCGTTACCTATGTTTACTCGGTATCGACCCTGACATTTCTCTAACTTTCAGTTTATAGAGATTACTAATCTCAGCTACACCTTTCTTAGATCAGGTACAATACAGATCCACTTTATTTCCTATCTCGAACCATAGTCATTAATCAAGTTTTTTATAATTTTAAAGATAGTGAAACCTTAATCAAAAAATTATAATATTTAAGACATATGGGTTGATTGAATAACGTTTCCTACTGAGAAACTTCTTTTGTTGAAAGCTTGAAAGGAGAAATATTACAATGGAAAGATTGAAAGAGACTTAAACTATTAAGAACATCAGAGATGCTTGCATATAGAAAAATGAAGAATTCTGACTTCTATTTTACTCGAATATGCTCAAATGACCGTATCCCTTCTCGACACTCAACCTCTCCTTTTATAGAGAAGATGGACTCCATAGGACGCCTTAATGGTTACAGTATACACATTGATATTTTCAAATGACTATAACTACTCTCACATGGCTACAGTAAACTGTATTATTTTACTAAATTGACACTTGACAAATAACTTTTCAAAGCACTTGATGCTAGCAAAATTAGTCATCCATATTGAGATTTTGCATGTCTTCATCTCCAATAATGTCTTCCAGTCCATCACTATCCAAATAATCATCAAAATCTTCATCAAGTTAACGATGCTTTGGATCCCATTTTTCAAATAATTTATGTAGATTTTTTTCGTATTTCTAAAAGGAATTTTTCAACTTCAACAACAAAGAAATAATCAAAGACATCTTTTGAAGTAGCACCTTCTACCTTCATATATTTGCTAAAATCATTACGATAAACGAAAGTAGTATTCCCGCAAGGCATTAGAGTTTCTCCTTATTTAATCAATACCAGCATTTGATGATAAAGGTTGTAAAAACCAATAGCTCTTACTAAAGTAAGATCACTAACTACTTCTTGTCGTCCTAGAAGCCATCCTTGTCATTAATCATTGAGATTGTCTAAATTAACTAATTCAACAGGACAATGGGTTGGTTTGACCTTTCCATTTCATACACAGTTACTGGGCACTTCAACATACTGACTTCTATTGTATGAAATTTTTGTTAGACCATCAGGAGATGTCAGAATCTAATGGATCCTTGTAAACACACACTGTTAAAACTTAGTTAGTCTTAAGAAGAATGAGTATTTTGGGTCTGGGATTTCCTTGAGGTAAGCTATCATTCATATTCTCGAGCTTTCATGATGGGGTCATATAGAGGGAATTGAATTTGTTGAGAATCTTCCATCACCAACTTCAGATCTACCAAAAAAGAAAACTGTAGTACCCCATGACTTTCAATATCACAAGAATAATTATGATAGTAGTTAATGCAGGTTTCATACTAGTCATTGAACTTACTTCATCCGAAATCTGGATAGCTGAAAAGGCAAATTTGGACTTTTTTTTAGCTTTGATTGTACGGATTAAAGCAAAATATCTCTCTAAACTTCCTCTGCTCTGTTTCTGTGGAGTAGTAGAAAGTCTATTTGTAACACCCCCAGATTTTTAATTCTTTATTTACTACTTATTTAACCTGAATGGCAGCAGGAACTCCTAACAGGGTGTTACCGCCGTATTCCCTTCTTGGGAAATACCAGGTTGGATATCATAACTGACATTTAAAATAAAGTCTTTACGAATCAAAGCCCACCATACATGAACATCATAATTTAAACCAAATAGGTTCTATTACAGCTTCTAAAATCCTTTTTAGGCACAACCAGCATTCGAGCTCGCTCTACTCTCCTGTCCCCAGTCCCAAGTACAGCTAGATCACCTGAAACAAAACATTTTATAACAGTGAGATAAACTCAGTAACATTCACCCCCAACAGTCAAAGACATGTACAAATTTATTTTGAAAACATTTTAGGAAAAGGGGGGGACAGCAACACGTTTTCAGGGTACACAACCCATTATCACCATCTTCCTTAAAAATTAATTTCAGACTCACACTTCCATAGTTCCATTCAAAATGTTCAGTTTCACATAAGTCTTGGGTGAGCGACCCCAGTGGGTCTCATGGCCTGCGCTTTAACATAGCGCAGTCATTCAACTCTTTCCTGACCTACCGCCTCTCAGGCGATTACCGCTTAACTTTCCTGGCCTACCACCATCATAGGTGATTACCGATAACCTGGCTCACGTCTCGGCAGAGTACGTGGCCACTCACATGCATGCACCTATTACCAGGGGAAGACTATGGCCTTCAATCAGTTCCAATAGATTTAACTCACCCTATTTAGTTCCTTTCAATTAATGGATACCAACTTGACACATTCAGTTTCATTCAGATTTAAATACTTTCCCAACAAAAATCAGAATGCAGAAACAGAACTTCACATACAATCATAGTAAGTTTCAACTTTTACAATAGTAAGATTTCCAACTTCCAAAACAAACACAGCATTCAGTTCCCATCAAGGAACCATTCATAAATTTCACATCAGTGTTCATCCCATTGGAAAAGAATGCCAAGGAATCAATACAAGAACTCCCAAAACTTTCATGGTTTTGGTAACACAGGGGAAAGGTTAGGGCATGACTGTTACCTGGGTACCGTATAATTTACGTGGCTCGGTTACTTTAATGAGGGTTCACTGCTCTGCTCCTGGGCCCACAAACAGCCCATAGTTAGTCTATATTCAGTGTAGAGCACTCCTGGGCCTCCCCCAAATTTAAAAAGAGATTTTTTAGATCTTTATTCATCCAACCCTATCCGGGGTAAAGGTTCGGCTGGCCAGTTATGGGTCCAACTTCCAAAAAAAATTATAACTCTAGTTCCCGATATCCAATTCCAGTGTTCTGTGTCAATCTGGAAACCTTACAATGTCCTCTGTCTTTTCTATGTTTAGAGTTTGGCTCGGTTCTGCCCCGAACCCAGTCAAATTTTTGTTTCTTCCAACAATGCCAAAGACTATCTTCCCTAAGACAGTCCCGGTAAATTTTATCAAAACTCGGGCTACGCTACTCCAAATGACCCAATTCCAAAACGCCATCATTTGGCACATCCAAGGCTCCTACTTAGTAAACTTCACAATTTTTGGCCACCAGTACTAACCTAGGAAATTTTTCTAATTTGAGGGCGAAACAGTCCAGATTCTGCCTCCCCAGATTCTACCTAGATTTTTACTCCTAATTTCCCATCCTCATAACATTTTCTTCCGACTTCGAAAAATCATATGCTTACCCAATCCAGAAAGATAAGTTTGTCTACTAAAACTTTCATGTTCAGCACTTCCATAAATTCACAACATAATCAAGTCTAAAAATTCAAAAACCGCACCCTATGCCTGCAGTTTCCAGTTTTGACAGGGCTCGGTATTTTGGCCGTAACTCTCTCAATTTGACTCCAGTTCATCCAATTCAACAACCCACATAATCTTCACATCTTAACTAACCACTGTAAAAATTTTATAATTTTTAGACAACCAGAGTAGTTATAAAGAATTTTCAAAATTTAGTCAAAAAAACAGTGTGAATTCTGTCCAGATTGTTCGACCCCTTTTTGTACGGTTTTCGCTCGTTTCGGGTTACCCAAAAAAAATACGCCTGTACCCATTAGACATGCTTAAACCCTCGCCCAGACCCAATTATGCCAAAAGAACCCACCTTTACCATTAAATACCAAAATAATATTAAAAACATTGTTACTAGTACCTTTGATCGAAACCGGATCTAGATCGAGGGAAACTCCTTCGTTCAAATTCAATGCCGAGAGTGCTGAAAAAATAATAAAGGTTATATCAAAATCTTCATTTACGATGGTCATA
Source organism: Carnegiea gigantea (assembly GCA_029747015.1). Lineage (NCBI taxonomy): Eukaryota > Viridiplantae > Streptophyta > Magnoliopsida > Caryophyllales > Cactaceae > Carnegiea > Carnegiea gigantea. The sequence continues at coordinate 427,606 of JAKOGI010000457.1, forward strand.
AAAATTCACAAGAATAAAAGGGATTAAAATGAGAACAAAAGAGATGAAAAAAAAGTGGTGATTTCTTTTGGATGCATGGGGTGTATGAACCCATGCATCATTTTGATCTTCTTACCAAAAGTAAGAGGAACGGCCGGTGGGGTGGCGGCACTAGGGCAGCTGGACGGTGGTCGGCGACGGTGTAAAGGTAGAGAGAGAGAGAGGAAAAGAGAGAGAGAGAGAGAGAGCGAGGGAGAGGGAGGGAGGACGTGAGGGGGGAGTGGGGGAAAGGGGGGTTAGGGTTTTAGGTTAAAAAGAAAAAGAAAATGGGGGAATGCTACGTGAGGAGGGAAAACACACTTTCAAATTTTTTTTTTTTAAAATATAAGAAGGGGGCAGATCAAGGGGGGTTTAGGGTTTGTATTTTTTTTTTGGAGTAATAATTTTAAATGGACTAATGATAATAAAATGATAATATTAATAGTAGAATGATAATAATATTCATAATAGAATAATAATAATAAAATAATAACAATGACATTAGGAGTTTTACAAAAATCGGAAAGGAAAATTTTGAAAATTTTAATACTTACCAAAATATATCAAGAACTTTATTAGAAGAATTTCACGAGGATTAATTGGCACTGACTTGAGTTGACTTGGGCCTAGGTCGGTCCAACTGGGCAACAATTTTCAAATCGAATTTCTAGGGTTTTACATACTACCCCACTTAAGAAAAGTTTCGTCCTCGAAACTTCATTTTGCCGCGACACACCACCAATACATCCTTAATTCCTGAAGTCTTACATGCTACCCCACTTAGGAGGTTTCGTCCACGAAACTGATACATAGCTGACTATGAAAAAAGATGGGGATATTTGCCTCGCATCTCCTGTTCCAGCTCCCAAGTGGCTTCCGACGACTCATGGTTGGCCCAAAGGACCTTTACTAAGGGCACCGTCTTTTTCCGAAGATGCTTTTCCCGCCGGTCTAGGATCTGTATGGGTTGTTCCTCATATGATAAGTTCTCTTGGAGCAGTATGGGATCGGGTTCGATGACGTGCGAGGGATCTGGAATGTACTTCCGCAATTGCGACACATGAAACATATTATGTATTCTCTGAAGCTCAGCCGGTAGCTCTAGTCGATAAGCCACCACCCTGATTCGCTGTATGACCGAATACGGCCTGATGTACCTCGGGTTAAGCCTCCCTGCCTTTCCAAACCTCGCGACTCCCTTGGTTGGGGAAACGCAAAGAAATACCTGGTCTCCTACCTGGAACTCAAGGGGTCTACACCTCCGATCCATATAACTCTTCCGGCAGCTCTGGGCGGCTTTCATTCGTTCCTGAATCACTCTTACTTTGTCCGTGATGGCCTGGATTAACTCTGGTCCGATGGTCAATGCCTCACCGATCTCTTGCCAACAAAGCGGAGTCCTACATTTTCTCCCATATAGTGCCTCGTACGAGGCTATGCCAATACTCGCGTGGTAGCTATTATTGTAAGAAAACTCAATTAGTGCCAGTTGTTCGTCCCACGCGCTCTTAGAGTCCAAGGCGCAAGCCCGCAGCATATCTTCCAAGATTTGGATAGTACGCTCGGTCTGCTCGTCAGTTACAGGGTGAGAGGCAGTACTAAAACGTAACAACGTTTCGAACGCTTCCTGTAACTTCTGCCAAAATTCCGATTGGAACCGGGTATCTCGATCCGACACTATGGAGCTGGGTTCTCCGTGTAGCCGTACTATTTCCTCGAGGTAGGCTCGAGCTAACTGATCTAGGGTCCACGTGTTCCTCGTGGCTATAAAATGTGCCGACTTCGTGAGCCTGTCCACTATAACCCAAATCGCATTGTGCTTCCTCTGGGTCAATGGTAACCCCATGACAAAATTCATAGACACAGAGTCCCATTTCCACTCAGGGACATCCAACTGCTGTAAGAGTCCCGCCGCTCTTTGGTGCTCTATTTTCACTCGCTGGCAGGTCAGACACTTTGCCATATAATCAGCCACTTCTTGTTTCATATTACTCCACCAGAACGTTTGTTTTAGATCCTTATGCAGCTTATTTCCCCCAGGGTGTACCGAATGCGGAGTATTGTGTCCCTCATCTAGAATCTTCTTCTTGAGTGCCTCTACAGCTGGAACACACACACGATTATGGAATCGTATGGTCCCATCCTCGTGGATTACGAATCCGGGCGCTTTTCCACCAATATTTGTTCTCTTATCCACTCTAGTTGAGGGTCCGTGGTTTGGGCTAGTCGGATTTCCTCTATGAGAGTCGGTTGAGCCTCCAGGGTGCAAAGCATAGGTCTAGCCTCTGGCGTAATCACATTAAGTTCTAACTTTCTAAATTCTCGACATAACTCATCTGGCAGCGCTATTACACAACTCAGCATTGGGTATGGCCTACGACTCAACGCATCCGCTACTACATTGGCCTTTTCAGGGTGACACTGAAAATGGACGTCATAGTCCTTTAGGAACTCCAGTCACCTTGTCTGTCTCAGATTTAGATCCTTTTGCGAGAAGAGATATTTCAGACTCTGGTTGTCAGTGAATACTTCGTAACGAACCCCGTATAGGTAATGTCTCCAGATTTTGAGAGCAAACACGACCACGGCTAACTCTAGGTCGTGAGTTGGGTAGTTCCACTCATGTGTCTTCAGCTGTCGTGAAGCATACGCTATCACTCGTCCATCTTGCATTAACACACACCCCAATCCATTCTTAGAAGCATCACTATACACCACGAAGTCCTGCTCCGTAGTAGGTAGAGCCAGTATTGGTGCACTCGTAAGTCTCTTCTTAAGCTCCTAGAAGGCTCCTTCACATCTTTCCGTCCACTCATACTTGGTGACCTTTCTGGTCAGATTGGTAAGGGGGGTGGCAATTTTCGAAAAGTCTTGGACAAATCGGCGGTAATATCCCGCCAAACCCAAGAAACTCCTTACTTCTGTCGGGTTTTTAGGTCCAGGCCAATTTGCCACTGCCTCAATCTTTTGTGGGTCCATCGATACTCCCTCACTGGACACTACGTGTCCTAGAAAAGCTACCTTCACCAACAAAAATTCACATTTTGAGAACTTAGCATATAACTCATTCCTCCTTAACACATCCAGAGCTACCCGTAAGTGGTGGGTGTGTTCATCTGGGGTTCTCGAGTAAATCAAGATATCGTCAATGAAAACCACCACGAACCTATCCAAATAGGGCTTAAAGACCCTGTTCATAAGGTCCATAAATGCCGCTGGGGCATTAGTGAGACCAAAGGGCATCACTACGAATTCATAGTGGCCGTATCGAGTACGAAAAGCAGTTTTTGGTATGTCCTCATCCTTGATTCGGAGTTGATGGTACCCTGAACGGAGGTCTATCTTAGAAAAGGTTCCTGCGCCTCGCAGTTGGTCGAATAAATCGTCTATTCTGGGTAGGGGATAACGGTTCTTCACCGTTATCTTATTCAACTCCCAGTAGTCCATACACAACCTTAGCGTCCCGTCCTTCTTCTTCACAAATAGGACCGGGGCTCCCCATGGAGACGTACTAGGTCGAATACAACCCTTCTCTAGAAGTTCCTCCAGCTGTGCCTTCAATTCCTTGAGTTCAGCTAGCACCATCCGATAAGGTGCCTTGGAAATAGGGGTGGCTCCGGGGGTCAATTCAATGCAAAACTCCACCTCTCTAAGAGGTGGCATACCAAGGATTTCATCGGGAAACACATCCGGGAACTCCCTCGCTACAGGGATGTCATCTAAGGAAGGTCCTGCCTTCTCGGTTTTGACTACGTGACATAGGAACCCTTCGCATCCTTTGCCCAATAGCTTGTGAGCTCTCATTACTGACACCAATTTTGTCCCCATCCTGGGCCTCTGGCCCCTATATACTACTTTCTCCCCGTTAGGCCCTCTTAGGGTGATTTTTCGTTTGGGGCAGTCTATCTGGGCCTGGTACTTAGCTAACCAGTCCATCCCCAAAATAATCCCAAATTCTGTCAACTCAAACTTGTACAGATTCGCCGGGAATTCACATTCATACATTTTCACAGGGTAATCCTCATACAACTCCTTGCATGACACCGTTTTCCCGTTAGGGAGCATTACGGTTAATAGGGAGGATTTTTGGGTAGGGTCTAGTCCCAAGGTCTCGACTAGCTTAGCAGATAAAAATGAGTGTGTGGCACCTAAATCAAATAAGATGTCTACAGACTGAGTAAAGAATGGGAAAGTACCCGTCACTACGTTTGGAGCATCCTCAGCTTCCTCTTTTCGCATCACGTACACTCGGCCCCCGTTGTTCCGAGGTGATTGGTTGGAGGGTTGGGACTGAGCTGATTGGGGTGCCCGACTCTGCGTGTTGGAGTAGGCCGTCTGCCCTCCCCTACTTTGGTATAAAGATTGGGGCCGCTGCCCGTACCCTTGGTTCTGCCTCTGTCCCTGACTCTGTCCTTGTCCTTGCCCGGGAGGCGGTGGAGGAAGCGGGCAATCTCGCACTTGGTGTTGATAGCTTCCATAGCGGAAGCATCTGTTCACTGTTCGACACTCCCTGACGAAATGTCCTGGCTTCCCGCAAGCGTTGCAAGTTACCTTGGGTCGTGTATTAGGATACTGGCCCCCTCGATTGAAACTGCCGGAGTGCTGTCCCCCAGCGGGTCTACAGTTCTGCTCCTGCATCTAGAAGGCTCCCCGATTATCTCCCTTCCTCTTGGTACCCCTCTGTTCATTAAAGTAATGACTGCGCTCCTTCATTGCTCTTTCTACGTTAATCGCAGTGTCATATAGATCAACGTAGGAGGCATACTGCCGCATCGACATACGTTCTTTGATAGTTGGGTTGAGTCCGGCCTCAAACCTATTCATCTTCAGCCTTTCATCAGCTACGAAGGCTGGGGCGAAACGTGATAACTCCATAAATTTGGAGGCGTACTCGAGAACGCTCATGCTCCCCTGCTATAATTGCATGAATTCATTCTCCTTAGCCTTCTGGAGGGAGGTGGGGTAGAAATAGTCCTTGATCATCTCCTTAAACTTACCCCACCCAAACCCAGGCTCGTGTTGTCTTTCCCGTACTGTAACCCACCAAAGGTCGGCTTTATCCTTTAGGTAGAATACCGCAAATCCTACCTTCCACTCCTCAGGGCACTAGAGTACATCGAACAACTTCTCCATCCCCCTAATCCAGTCTTTGAAAGTTTTGGGGTCAGGGGTGCCATCGTAAACGGGTGGGTGATGACTTGCAAATCTCTTGAACATATGTGAGTTATCCTCTTCCGCCCTTTTCTCCTTAACCTCCATTAACCTATGGATTTGTTCATTCTGGAGCCGCAGTTGCTCCCCTTACTTCTACAGCATCTCTAGAACTAACAAGTTAGTGAGTTCGGCTCCCGTGGGTGGATTTGTTTCATCGATCTAACAACGAGACCCATTCTCGTTCCGGGGGCGCAGGGCCTCCAGTCGCTCCCTAAGGGCTTCCATAGGTATGTCCTGGGTCGCAGGGACCCTCGTCACCGGGTGGGGCCCCGTTTGAGACTCTTTGTTATGGTTGTTGGTGTTGTTTCCTGCCATCCTGGTCGAGAAAAATAATTCGGGTTCAGTTCCTTCCCTAATAGTTCACATCTTACAACTCACTAGGTTCCAGGAACATAATGCATGCCAGTGCATATTACCACAATTTTCTTAGAGATTCGTTCACAATACGCACTACCACATTCAGGTGATACATCCATTACATCACAAGCTCAGAAGGTTTATATCATACAGGCACACAGGTATATCATCCACATGTTTCACATATTTCACAACAAGGTGCGCCTTTCTTTTCGGGAAGCCCACTCTTAAGAACTTCACAGTTAAGTGTGCTTGCTGGGGAGCAATCTTAGGATGGGGGACCTCCTGGGAAGTTTCCCGGGCAGCGTGTGAGCGAGGACGAAACACACCGGAAAGACTTCTGATGATTTGTGGGGTCAGTCATCGATCCTTAAAGCCGTTATTGGTAACACCTACGACCGAGTGGGGTCGGGGCATAACACTATTGTTTTAAGTTTACGGTCAATCAAAACCAGCCTCTCTATAATTTTGCAATTCAAGGTAAGACTACTACATCACCCCGCCTAGTAGCGGGATTTTTAGGGTTTTGTATTTGGATTTGCATTTGGACTTGGGAAATTATTTTTTTCTTGGATGTCATAAGGCTACTTTACATAATTCATTTATAACTCTAAAAGGTTGAATCTTTGTACTATTAGATAGGTATAGACAGCAAACCAAAGCTTGATCTGCTTTTTGTGTGCAATTTTAAAATATTCATAAGAACTCCACTAGAATGAGAAACCCATTATAGCATTAATGGCATTTCATTTTAGATTTTCTCCTTTTCTGACAAGATTTTCGCTCTGATGATCATCATCGGATGCTTACGAGTTAAACTATCTGTCAAATAATTCTTTGATCCCTGTATATGTCCAATAAAGAAAGAAATTGGTTAAGCCATAATTACTAACATAGGAGTCCCCTTAGCATTGCATATTTCCTAAATTCTTTTTCACGAAACCAAGTATCCCTTTGCAGTCAGTTCGAATAAGAAAAGGTTTTGGGGCTTTTCAATTCCCCTTATGACAGTAAGGATTTTTTTCTATAATGGGATAGTTGCATTCTGCTTTAATAAAACTTCACTGCAACATTTATAGAGTTTTTCTCCTTCTTTGATTTTAGGAATTGCATTCTAGTATTCAATGCTAGCATCTGTCTTAAGAATTAAATCATCTCCTTCATTAGACAAATTAAGAACATGATGATTTTTGCACTTCTTTTTGAAGTGTTGAACAATCTTTGAATCACTAGTTCCATGTCCAACTTACTTCTTTCTTGAGTTTCTGTTACAATGATTTTCTCAATTTAGCTAGATCTTTAATGAACTCTAAAACATAGGCAATACATATAAGAAAGCTTTTTAATTGTGTCCTATCTTCAATCTTTTCAGGAGAATTTTTTATTTTTTTCTAGAATATATCTTTGTAAGATAATTTGTCCAACTTTTATTTCTGGACCTAAAAAATTCAATTTAATGTTAGCCATAAATGCAATTGCTCTTACCAAGAATAATACCATGATCAATGTATCGTTGCATGATAGCTAGGACGTCATCTCTGTGTTGTTCTATGGTCTTGGAAAAGATAAGGATATCATGGATGTAAACTAGATAACAGTGATTAAGATCTTTGAAGATGTTATCCATTCTTCTTTGAAATATTTGAGGTGCATTTTTAAGATCAAATGGCATTACCATCTACTCATAATGTCTTTAAAGGGCACTAAGCGCAGTCAAAGGAATGCTTTCTTCATTCATTTTTACTTGCAAATATGTACTTTTGCAATCTATTTTCGAGATCCAAAGTGCTCTTTGAATTCTAATGAAAAGAATTGTTTTGTTAGGGAAATAATAATCATCAAAGGCAGTATTATTAAGCTTTTTGTAATTGATTTCCATTCTAGCTTTTCCTCTTTTCTCTTCAACGCGATTTCTTATCATGGAAGTAGGACTAGTGTGAAGACTCTTACTATTCCTGATTAACCATTTATCCAAACGTTTGTCAATGGACTTATCAAATTCTTGAATATCCTGCTGTGTATATACTATTTGTTTAACTCAAATAATGGTGTTAGTGTTACCAAAGTAATCTTTGCAAATGTCTTATCTTTGTCCTAAAATTTAAAAGGACTATCATAGTGGAGTTCTTTGCATAATTACCCTTGTTGTTCAATAATATGTTCTTTAATGGTTAACTCAAGTGTTAGTACTATCTCACGTTGTGCATGAATTACCTTCTCACCATACTGGCTGCATGTAAACTCAATCTTTTGATAAGAGTAAGCTTTATTTAATTTATCCATGGGAACTGAGTTGCCATTTGTTGTGAATGTTATTTGATTTATGGCCTGTGTAACATGGAGAATATAGTCTCAAGCTATTTCCAATAATTATATCCTGGGAGGGTTGATCAGTAGCCCATAGGATTGTTATAATGCATTAGACTCCTCTTATTTCTATTGATAACCATTCTATGGTCTTCTTGGGGCTCATTATGCTATTGTCAATTATCCTTACTTGTAAAGGATTCTTCACTTTCTTCCACATAAATTCTAGAAATAAAGATCTTTTTTCAAAACAAACAGAACAACCACTATCTATATAGACACACAATTCATATTTATTATATCTCTCTAAATATACATTTATTAGGATATAGATGCTGTGAGGATTCGTGCTGAAGAATTCATAGCATATCTTGATAGTCATATTTTTGACTAATTCATCCTCATAGATTGGCTCACTAACAGTTCTTGTTTTGCACCTAATGACTAGACTCATACTTCGGTCTACACTGTGTCTTATGGATTCAAACTAATTATGCTCACTTCACTAGTCATGCTAATTGTATCATCTTCTTTAAGCTCTTTTTTACTGATGAAGACCATTCTCCCTATTCTGATCTTGTACTTATACTTCTTAATAATTTGGGTTTAATGGTAATTTTACCATTCTCATCAATTTTTGTTACATTTTTATTATTGATTTTTATGGGATTAACAAAGCTAGATATCCAACACCTATCGATTTTTATCTCATGCGGATTGAATTCTATCATTTGAATTTTTTTGCATTGGAGTAGACTCTCAAATTTTTCTATCTTTATCATTGTTATCTTAGTATTTGAATCTATAGTATTATCTAATTTGTAGATTATGCTTCAAAACATCCTTAGTAGGCAACCTCCTCATTTCATATTCATCCCGACTGTTTTTATCTTAAGGGATAGGAAGTTTTTGATAAATTCATCTTTTAGGCTGACATAATATCCACGTTGGTAATTGTATCTTATTTATGCATTACATAAATTAGTCTTAATCCCTATGATAATTTGATTATTAAATTTGGTATGCTTGATATCACATAGCAAAGTATAAAGATTAATATCTTTGCCAAAATACTGTAATGGAGTAATCTGAACTTGGATACTTTCAACATGGATGTTCATGTGCTTTCTATCTTTGTTATACATAAATATGCTTTCTCTACTAATGACATTAACTTCTCTGACATTATACTCATAGTATTTTATTTCTAGATCTCCTTCCATTATTTCGCATACGTACTTACTCTTTAATTGAAAGATGAATTTTTTATAGATCATATCTTCCTGAATTATAGGAAGGACTGAATCTCCTTTGACATTTTCATTCTCATTATCTGTAATGAATTCTTCTCCTTTAAGATCTCTAAGACTAATTGAGTTACTTTTTATTATATGACTAGTTTCTTCATAATCACTTTCTTCATATTCATCCTCTAGTACAATTCAACAATTTCCTTTGTTATTTTTCAAGGCTAGATCTAGTGTTCTCAAAATAATCTGCAACCCAAAGTTTCTATAAGCTTGTTGTTTTTTCATTTTTGCATTCATTTGCATAATACCCTACTTCTCTGCATACCCAACACTTAAAGTTGTTTTTCCATGCAGAACAATAAGCAACTTTTCTTAAAAATCTTCATTTTTTAGGGTTTGAATTGTTATAATACTTTTTTTTTATATTTCTCTCCCCTTTGCTTATTAAAGCTCTTTTTCTTATAAAATTTTCTTTTTCTTCTCTTCTCAAGTTCATTTCTCCATTGGTGAGTATTATCCTAACAGGGCTATAAATTGCTTCTTCATTTTCTTTTGTTTTTAGAGGTCAAGACATTAAGCATTGACCCATTTTATTATATAAAAGATTCTTATACCAAGTATCAGTGGCATCCACTTTTTCAGGTCATGCAATATATTTTTCATTGATTATAGAATTGATTGAATGTGGCAATTTATCACAAAACATACCCAAATTGGTTTCGTTATGCTTAATTTTGTAATAATATTGACTAAATTCAGCAATATATAGCCTAGAGGTCAATGTTATTAGTCTTTCTTTGGCACTCTCTAGCTTTTTCTTCGAAATCAAGTTTGGCTCTGATAAATTTAGTTTCGATTTCCTTGAATAATTATTTGAACACAGAAGCTGGTAATTCCCTTATTCTTAATATATTTTTCTTTCCTCATCTAATGAGTCATACTAGTCAGCTACGATGCCATAAAAACTATGCTTGATATAATTTAGGAAATTTCCTGCAGTTCATGTAGTGTTCAAATTCAAGACTCTATTTATACCCCTTTTTTCCGTTCAAATATTTCTTCTCTATTGCAGGTTCCATCTATGCTTAAAATATAACCCATTTGGCTAATTAGGGTTAGACTAATTCCTTCAAAGGATATGACTTTCCTTGGTAAGAATCCAAAGGAAAAGTTAGTTATACGCCGTGCTAGAAGATATCTAGGTCTTATAAAATGGATATTTCTTCTAGAAGATTCATCAAATTATTCAAGTTTAGGAATAATATTGTTAACTAGATTGGACTCGATTTCATCTATGTTGAGTTCTTCTCCAATCTAACTAATTTCACCGTCAGATACCATTTTACCATATTTTATATCCAGTTTCCTCCTAATTTATTCTGAAGGAACAATATTAAAATCCTCTCATTTAATTAGGTTCATCTATTGATATATTTCTTCTTCTAATGGGATATTATTTGTCTCTTCATTATTATTAGATAATACATCTTGTCTTTCAACTACTGCGCCCTATGATTTTGTTTAATTATTCTGGATTTTGTTCTTAATCAAACATATTCTGTAATTGCTCAAAATTATATTGCTTATACTCCATCCTCTTCTTCTTTCTCCACTGTTTTAGATGATTTTTCAGCTAATTTTTCTCCTACTTCTTTTTCAACCTTTATATCTTGCGAAGGAAATGAGTTTTTGTTTTTTAGGTTTTGGAAAAGATATTTACGCTGAAATGAAGTACTAATACTTAAATCATATTTTTCACTATGTCTAATTTTATTGATTAAAGACAGATGTATTACAGACAGTTGCTTTTTTTTGTCCTTAACTTCAATCTTAATTTTCGCTAATTCTGCCTTTAATTCTAAAATTATATTAGTGGTATAGTTTAATTACGAAGCTAATGAAGTGGTTCCTTCTGGTGAGTGCACAATATGTGAATAATAGGAGTAGGATAACTAGATAATGACAACAAGAGCACCACCTCCCAGTGTAGGTCTCGCTGTCGCAAGGATTCAAAAGATCTAAAATGTAGGCAACCTTACCTGTACAGGCATTTCTGCCCGTAGAAAGGCTGATTCTAAGAGACCGGAAAAAAAAGAATTTTGTGAAAACATTTTATAAAAAGATGATTTTGTGAAAACATTTTATTAAAAAAAACTAATGTTAAGCAGTAGAGAATGAACTGAGAAATACTAATAAAGTAGGTGACAATAACTATGTAAAATATAAGTACAACATAGTAAAATACTATACCTTAACAAACAGAGGCAGACAAACAATATTTCTTCTTAGATATATGTACTATCTGCATACGAACACAACATACGAAGGAAATCCAGAAACACACCGCCACCACCTTACCCTAATGTAACTGAATGACATATGTTAGGCCATCTCTCTATAATCTAAGACTTTAATAGTGTCCTACCATAGTCTTCTATCCTGAGTCATATCTTTCATTAACCCTACAACTTTCATGCCCTCTCTAACCATCTCGTCCAAGTTATTCTTTGGTCGTCCCCTATCTCTTCTACCTTCAGGGATGTTAATACTCTCACAGCTTCTCACTATAGCATCTCCACTCCTTCTCTTCACGTGACCAAACCATTTGAGTCTGTGTCTTTTTTGCAGGCCAACACTTTGATCCATATAATACAGCAGATCTAACTACGATATAATAAATTTTACTTTTTAATCCTACATGTATCCTTTTATCACACAACACAACCGAAGTATACTTCTATTTTTGCCAACCCACTTTTATGCGGTGGTTAATGTCTTTATCAATATCCTATTTCTATTGAATGATTAAGCTCCTAGACATTTAAAGTTCTTGACCTTTGGCGTTATCATCCCATCAATGGTGATTTCTCTCCCCCTCCTCTTCTCCTCCATTGAAACAACAATGTAGATATTCAATTTTCGATCTACTTACTCTAAAACCTCCAAACTCTAGTGTATGTCTCCATCGCTCAAACTTATCATTAACGATAAGTAGATGATGAATCAAGCATTAACATAGTTAATTAGCTTAATTAACTTAATTGTTTTTGGCCATGTGGCTTTGATACCAATTGAAAGAGGACTTCAAGTGTTATTTATGAGAGACACATGCACAAAAAATAAAATTTTCAAAAGTAAGGTTTTAAGAATTGGAATTAAAAATGCAAATTTCAAAAATTTAGGAGGTCTAGAAAGTACGAGAGGTACATAAAAATTCGCTTATGAAAGTTTGAAGTACTAAAATATTCACTTCAAAAACTCAAGCCTAGAATTATTAACATTGTTTACGTTGGGGTACCTGAGGATTAACTTCCCTTCTTATAGTGCAATAAATTTGACTTGCAATCAGCAATCAATTTTATATGAAAAAATTCAATTTAAATTAGCCTATTTCGTATTTTAAATTTAATTAAAGTTATAATCTAAATCTGAATTCGGATTAGTTTATTTAAATTTCTAATCTCAGGTCATTTTTGTCAATTTTGTTTGAAACATTCTGTATATTTTAACAAGTTTTAAATTTCTTTACAAAATTTTTGATATAGATGCTTTGAACTCTATGATATATGTTTCTACAATTTCTTAAAGTCTCGCAAAGATTTTTTTCTTCAAATAGTAGAGATTATAGATTTTCTATCAATAGAATATACTATGAATAGTTTACTAAATTTTCAACGAGATTAATTTAAACTTTTTAGCTAAAATGATTATGAACCATGATTATGAATTCAACTCTACACCAATGATATAACCTCATTTTGCGTCAAATTATTATTAGAATTAATTTTTAATTCAATATTAATATTAAAAATAATTTTTGTAGCATAATAATGCATCAAGATTTTAAATTCAATTTATTTAAAATTAAATAATTTAATTTGAAGCTGAGAACCAAAATTGTATTTACAACAAACTTAAGTTCAAAAAACGATAATTGGATCAAATGATTCATTTTTAGCTAAAGTTTATTCGAACACACTCTCTAGAACACTAGCATTAGCCTTGTCTTCCTCCTTGTTAAATATAGAACAATAATCAGAGCAACAAATGAAAGATCTTGCTTGAATTGACCAAGAGTAAAATAGCAGTGGGTATGCAATGAAGAGAGCCAAGTAAGGAGCATTGTGGCATGCTTGAAACCACAGTCCTGAAAAGCAATTTCACCTCAATGGGGGTTCAAACTCTCTAGTGGCAATGGCTCCCTAAGATTATATGGTTCTGCCCAATCTCATGCACTCTAAAACCTAACTTATTTCAAACTTGCACCATCTAGTAGAACTCATGGAAACTTCCCTATTTTTTTGCGACGGTCTTGTGGTGGATATGGAAATGGAGAAATAGATATATTTTCGAAAAACCCAACTTTATACCACTCAACCTAGGTACGTTCATTCATGAAAGAGGCAAAATCATTCTAAATGCCATGAAATCAGTGGGGTGCAAGGCTTCTATTCCTAAAACAGAGCAATATATTAAATGGCTAACCCCACTGCCGGATAGGTGCAAACTGAATGTTGATGGGGCAACCAAAGGGAACCCGGGTTTGGCGGAGGTGGTAGAGTGTTAAGAGGGCATCGTGGAGAATGGATCAACGGGTTTGTTGGCAAAATTTGGCTACTATTCATCTATGAAAGCGGAGCTGAAGGCATTGCTACAAGGTCTATAGTTGGCCAAAGATTATAGGATTAAAAATCTTATGATTCATATGGATTCATTAGTGGTACCCTAGAAGGTCAAACGCTCAATGTTGCCTAACCAACCCTACTTTTATCTATTAAAGGAATGCCAAGCTCTCATTCCCAATCCAGAATGGAGGGTGACCCTGGATCATTGTTATTGAGAGACTAACAAAGTGGCAGATTATATGGCAAATCTAAGGGTAGAATAGGACTCCCCATTAGTTATTTTTGTGCATCCCCCTAATGGTGTTATGCGTATTTTATTTCAGGGCTATTGTGGTGTTTCTTGGACCCATATCATAGGGGATGAATGACATCATCTTAGGGGTGCAACCCCTCATTGGTGCCTTAAAAAAAAGATCAGAACAAGAAAAGAGAGGAGGAGAAGATTTCTCTATTGACAGGAAGAAACTGGTAGCCCTTTATAAAAAGGATTTGCAACAATTAGAACACCTTAGGAAAACAAGTCACCTTGAGAAGAGAAAATCCTATTTGAGAAGGATAAATTTAGTCTCATAAGCTTCATAAACATCGCAAGTAGAACTAGCAATAAAAACATAGAAAACCCAACTCACAACCTCAACCAAGCCCAGCCCGGTCGGCTGTACATGCATGTTTATGGTCTACCCAATCTACCTTTGGCTTTCTTATTTAAAGATATTTAGGGAGTTAACACATAAAAATTATAACTCCATACTTTAATCTTTTCATGGACATTTTTTCTCTTTGTACAAAAAATGACTTGTTTTTCATGGGTTCAAAATTACCTACTTTGAAACTTTTCCAACAACCCTATCCTCTACTTCAGTTTTATAGGGCTATAACAACCCCCTCCCCTTGGTCCCCTTGTAACTTCCATTCTTTTCATTATTTTCATCATTTGTGTTATTTTTTCTCCATTGCAGTCTGAACTATATCAATCCACTTGTGTGAGAGTGATGTGCTGGTCTTTTCTTTTTTATTGTTTGAAGAGTTTCATTAGTCTAGTTTTATCTGTTGAATTGATTGGGATTGCATCATTATTGATTATGCCTAAGAGCCCTCAATAGATGTCCTCATATCTTCAAATATGACCTATGATAATAGAGATTCTCTTAAATATCAAGAATGACAGCACTTATAGATCTCCGAATTGGAAGTTGTATCATGAAACAGTTAGTAGAAGATATGGGTTCAAATATGTGCTTACAAGCATAATAACTAGCTTTGTTGATTGAAGGATTTTGATGATTTGCTATTTTAGTTATGCATTGCTTTAGATATTATAGATGTTGTGGAACATTTAATTTATCAATCCATCCTTTATTTTAAAAATTATTTGAAATTAAATTATAAGGTTTTTTAAGGTTATCGTTTTTTAAAAAAATTATTAATTAAGTTTTATTTTGATTAACTTTGATAATATATTAGTTGTTTTCAATGAGAGTTAACATTATTCTTCTAATGTTCCTTTATCTACTCATATGGATATCAATTGGGTCCCCCCATCCAAAAAATTATAAGTGCTCAGCTATGCGATTAGCACTGTAACAATAACCCATTAAATTTTTAAAAGTTGTTATAAATATTTGTGTGTCAACTAGTAAGTTTTTTTCTTTTTTAATCATCATCAATTAGCAAGATTTTCTACTGGAAAAATTGTTAACTTTTTTATTGTTTATGTTTTTTATCAGCATATAATACAAGAGGTGTTAGATTCAGAAACTTCGACTTCAATCAAGCATTGCTTGATCATGAGCTTCCTTCACCACCCATTAGAAAATTTATGACGCTCACCTAATAGAAGCCCTACAGGTACAACATTACAAATTGATGCAATTAGTTGACTTTGGCTACCTAAAAAGACATGTCACCTTCCTTTTAGAAGGCTCGACTCCTTGGTTGTCGTTAACCCCTTGATGGATCTAAGCATACACCATCTTCAATACTTGATAACAATTTTAGGCTAATGCAAGACTTACTTCCTGGAAAACTTCACTTGAGACATAGAAGATGAAGACAAAAGAGCGGTAACAACAACATAACCCTAACATCCTCCATGACAAGGACCATATGCACCATGACACTAGGAACACCATCAATTTCACTTAAGACATTAAAAATGAAGACATAAAGAGTGATAACAACAGCATAATCCCAATATCCTCCACAATGACGACCACATGCACCTTGACACTAAGAACATCATCAACAGACCCTTCGTAAATGCTCTCAACATTAGACATCCACTCATGTATTATATGCTCACCAATATAGCGATCGATAAATGGTACCTCTTCTTCAACATTAAACAGCATCGCATGTATATGATTGTGTGACCCATACCAAACAGATCATATCAATCAACACATTCCCCTGCATAAAGTTGCTTATATGTTGTGCGACATAAATAAAGAATGGGTAGGTTTACCCGTTGTCGAGAACTTTATGGTTAATGAATCTACTCCCTCACCATATGACAAGGACGTTCAAGACTGTGTAGGACTTGGGCCAGCCCTATCCTCTATACATGTGTAACAGCCTACGACCACCCGCCATCGAGGTATTGTCCGCTTTGGGCAGGCGGGATGCTACCACCATCCCTGCCCTCACGGTTTTTGTCCTCTTAGGGCAGGCGGGACGCTACCACCATCCCCGCCCTCAAAAGGCGCCTCGATGGGTTGAGGTATCCCCACGCTTATAAGGCGTGGTTCGTTCTCCTCAACTCCCGATGTGGGATACCTTCATCCACCCCCCCTCTCAGGGGCCCAGCGTCCTCACTGGCACATCGGGTCGGGTCCATGGCTCTGATACCATTGTAACAGCCCGCGACCATCCGCTATCGAGGTATTGTCCGCTTTGGCCAAGCCGGACGCTACCACCATCCCTGCCCTCACGGTTTTGTCCTCTTAGGGCAGGCGGGACGCTACCACCATCCCTGCCCTCAAAAGGCGCCTCGAGGGGTTGAGGTATCCCCACGTTTATAAGGCGTGGTTCGTTCTCCTCAACTCCCGATGTGGGATACCTTCATCCAATACCATCAAATGTAACACCCCCGACCTCAGGCGGGTCATGTTACACGCCACAGCCTTCCCCTGGGGAAAGACTGTTAAGGCAACTTGCTTAAACCTATTAAAAACATAACATAAGAGAGACTCAAAATTTGAAACTTAAGCCACTATAACCTAATTGGGCCTTGAGTCTAACCCTAGGGTTAGAAATGCTAGAATTTCCTTAATTTATGGGGCAAAACGGACAGAGTCTCCCCTGAAAACTGATCATTTCCCAGGCTTAAAGCCTTACATAATAACCCTGCAATATATAATGGTACTATATAACACCAACATCTCAACGGCTACACGCCGGAGTCCACAACTCTACGGGCCACACGCCCGGAGTATACAGAGCTTTCTATTTTTCGTAAACTTTACAAGAAGTTAAATAATTACATAACCTTACAACATATTCAATATTACATAATTACGTCATAATCAAACCAAGCAAGTCCATCCTTGTTGCACTCCACGCGTCAATCACATACCTGTGGATCTGGGAAAAAGGAGAAAAGTAATGGGGATGAGCAACCACCTCTCAGTGAGTAAACCCTCTCTCCCAAAACATACTTAAAATACATATCAACATACGAAAGCCTTTCGTAATTCATTTTAGTTGAAGAGCTTTCACATGATACAACATATTCGAACCATAAACCCAGCGAAGGAATAGTCATACCAAAAAGCTTAACTTTAGTAAAAACCGTAATATGTTGGCCAACCATAATGAAGTTACGTAAACCCAAGAACATAGCATAAATAGGGGTTTTACACATAATCTTTACTTATAGAAAAACATACGTAGTAAATTATTCACGTAAATGAGGAGACTAGACTCTTAGAGGTACTTTGTTACTGCCATCCCGAGTTGGCCAAACTCGAGCGGCAACATACGCCTATCCGGACAGACATCATACTATGCTGAGACGTAATTTCATACTTAGACTTCAGGCGGGAATCAAACCACCATCCCTGAATCTATCATAATGTAACATATGTGATACCAGGCGGGAACTAAGCCACCATCCCTGGGTCTCAGACTTAAGTTTAAAGTTTCTAGAGTAGCTCCTCTTCGTACACATAGACATAAGCATAACTATACGTTCACATACATACTCATATTGATTCATATATAGGTCTTAGGAACTTATGAAATTCATATACATACATACTTAGTAGATAAACATGCGTATACGTATTCATATATAGGTTTTATGAACTTAAAACATAAAAACATAATACACATACATACTTCGTAGGCAAACATACTTATACGTATTCATATATAAGTTTTATGATCTTAAAACATGAAAACATAATTTCCTTATGACTTTAGCTTTAGGCAAATAATAAAAAAGGCCTCTTAGAAACATGGTGAGTGTACTAACTCACGATTCAAAACTTGGTAGTTACTAGCGTGCACTTGAAAGCTAGGATTCGTAAATAATCACCTTCAGTTGCCCTTTTAACGCTCATTGTAATCTTTCAAACACAAGCGATGAACATGATACAAGCCAAGTTTACTAATCTCATAAATCGATTTCGTGAATGGTTTAAAAGCTTTTCATAATCGAATTAAATTTGCTAACGTATAAACTAACTTTGTAAAATACGTTTATGAATTCGTAAAACGACTTCGTTTCTAATTTAGAAGTTTCGTATAAACGTAGTACGTTAATTAACTCGTAAACGATCCCCTTTTAGACTTAAAAGCTTCTTTTAAGGGCAATAAGTTGGTTAATACTTAAAACGACTTTACTTTAAACTTCAAGGTTTCTTATAAAGGTAACACGTTTTATCAAACCGTAAAACGACTTATTTTCTAACCCGAATGCTTCGTATGAACGTAATAAGTTTACTAAATCGTAAAACGATTTTGTTTTCAACTTAAAAGCTTCTTAATAACATAATACGTATGTTAGTTTGTAAAACGACTTCGTCCTGAACTTACAAGCTTCTTATAAATAAAATAAGATCTGTTAACACGTAAGTCGGTTTCATAAGTAACTTCAAAACTTCTTACAAACATAGAAGGGCTTATTAAATCGTAAAACGACTTAATTCCAACTTAAATGCTTCGTATAAATATAATAGGGTTGCTAAATCGTAAAACGATCTCGTTTTCAACTCAAAAACTTCTTAATAACGTAAAACGATTGCTAACTCACAAAACGATTTCGCTTTTTAGCTAAAAGCTTCCTTTAAATGTAATATGTATGCTAAATCGTAAATCGCAACTCATTTGAAACATAACGTGTTTAGTTAATGCTTAATTCAAACTAAGTTCGAAGCTTAAGGCTTCTTATAAACGTTATAAGTCTATTAACACATAAATCGACTTCCTTTGCAACTTCAAAGCTTCTTAAAACGTAATAAGCTTGTTAAGTCGTAAAACGTTGTCGTTTCTAACTTAAAAGTTTCATATAAACGTAATACGGCTACTAACTCGCAAAATGACTTCGTTTTTAACTTAAGAACTTCTTATAAACATAAAACGTTTGCTAGTTTGTAAAACGACTTCATTTTTTACTTAAAAGTTTCGTATAAACGTAATACGTTTACTACATCGTAAAGCGACTTAGTTTCAAACTTGAACGCTTCGCATAAACGCAATGAGCTTACTAATCCGTAAAGCGACTTCGTCTTTAACTAAAAAGGCTCTTTATAAACATAATAAGGTTACCTAATCATAAAACGACTTTGATTCTAACTTGAAAGCTTCGTATAAACGTAATAGGTTGCTAAATCATAAAAACAACTTCGTTTCTAACTTAAATGCTATGATTAGCAATAATGTAAGCTAGATTCATCGAAAACTCCATTTTAAAGCATCTAACAACCTTTCAAGAATATATTGGTTCTGCCCTAGCATAGCAATGTTTAATTCATTTGCTTGTCCACACATACAATCGAATTCATACAATAACAATCCAATCTACCAATTCAGTAAACTTATTCATATAGCTATCATTCAAAATCCTTAAAATAAGAGAGATTAAAGGTCCACCCACCTCGAATTCAAGTTATATGCTTGCAAACTGACTGGATTGAAGCTAAATTTGAACACCCAAAGCTTAGAATCCCCTCTGTTCTTCACGTGACACACGACCATCATCAAACCCAAAACCCTAACTCACAATTTTTGAAGTATTTAGGCACGATTAGCACGACTTGAAGGGAATTCAAGCAAGGACTCAATTGATAGAGGTAAGGTTGCTCGAATTCTCACCTGCATGCGCGAAATCCATCGGGTGTTCAGCCGGTTCTGCACTGAAATGGGTTCGGTCACGAGCAGGGGGGAGACGCCGGCACCTGGTGGGCATCGCCTGAGGTCCGGTCAGGCCTGAGGCGCGGCGTGGCAGTGAGGAACAGAGAAGAGAAGGCAGGTGTGGAGTTTGAGGTATGCGAATGGTGGAGGAAGCTGAAGAACGGGCAGAGAGGAGGGGGGTGTCGGGTCACGCATGGGGGAGGAAGAAGAAGCAGGCACGGGGGGGAATTCATGCGTGTGATAATTTTAATCCCCTCTCCTTTTTTTTGATTCAATTCTACCACAAAACTTCAACCTATTGTATTAATAATCGAATACCCGGGCCTCTAATCTTAAACCGAGTTCCTAAATACAATCGTTGGTCAGCTTACTGGTCCTTTGATTATATTAAGGATCGATTTAGTAAATTACAGAACTATAACCAGGGTTCAACAATCTGATCGTATTTAGGAATTGCTTTTGTTGGAGTTCAAGGAATCGAAGGCTTGTCTTGTTACACAACTTTAGGAAATTCATTTATGGAATCTAAAGTTGAATAGGTCAATAACTTGGGCAATATGGTAGTTGTAGGTTGGCGGATAATAAAATAAAATTTTCCAACCCAACAGGCATAATATTTGATAAGCAAGTACGATAAAAATGCGGGTCTCACATTTCTCCCCCACTTATAGAAAGTTTCGTCCTCGAAACTTATACGCTTTGGTCACATGATGCGAAATAAATCCATATATACTTATATAAAAAAGGAAGTACTTAAAGAAAGATTTCTTACCGACTTTCATACACATCATGGAGCTGTGAGATTGGAGGAGTCATTTTCTTGCTTGGGGATTGCGGCCTCCTCTCTCTCTTTCTCTCTCTGCCGTGGGGCCGAGGTCGACGTCGGGGCACCGGCAAGTCAGGCGTCGGCCGACCCTCGAGACACCACAGCGAGAGGAGAAGAGAATTCGAGCGAGAGAGAGAAGAGTGGGTTGTGACCGGGCGGTTGACGGCGGCGGGGTTATCCGGTTGGCGTCGTTCCGGCGACCACCACGGCAGGCCGAAACCGCCACAAACAGCAGCAAAACCGGGTCTACGGGATGCTGATCCGGTTCCGTGTCGGGCTAGGGTTTCGACCGCAGTAAGTGGGTGCGATTTTAGGACCGTGTGGACCGAGGATTGAGGCTTCTCAGTATCCAAATCGGGCTCGAAAGCGCTCAGAACGAGTCCTCTAGCATGGAATTGAGGTGGGTGTTCCTCGCCTCCTAAATTAGTATTAATTTTCAATCGAATTTCAGCAGTTTAATGATGCATGTTAACCTAGGCTTACTTCAATTCGTGTATGATGCTTGTTGAATGACCTAAATTAGCTATTACAGGCAAGTTAGTTTGATTCGAATTTGTTTGAATGTGAGTAGGTCGGTTGGATTCAACTAGCTAATGCATGTACATGAGGCTAATTCGAATTTGGTACACGTGGTTACCTTGAATTCGATTAAAATTAGCTAATGTATAAAAAGAATTAAAAACGAAGTTAGTTTAACGTATTTAGCATCGATTCAAGTTAATTAGTTAATGTGTGAAAAAGAATTAAAAATCGAAGTTATATAAACGTGTTTAGCTTCGATTCAAGTTAATGAGTGATTGTTTAAAACGGAATTAAAATTGAAGTTAATTTAACGTATTTAACTTCGATTCGAGTTAATGAGTTATTGTTTAAAAGGAATTAAAATCGAAGTTAACTTAACGTATTTAGCTTCGAATCGAGTTAATGAGTTATTGTCTGAAACGGAATTAAAATCGAAGTTAATTTAACGTATTTAGCTTCGAATCGAGTTAATGAGTTATTGTTTGAAAAGGAATCAGAAACGAAGCTAGTTTGATATGTTTAGCATCGATTCAAGTTATTTAGCTAATATATGAAAAGAGATTAAAAACGAAGTTAGTTTAACATGTTTAGCTCCCATTCGAATTGAACTAGCTAATGTATTATGTGTGTAAATGAAATAAATTCGAACCCTTTTAATACATCCATGCTTAGGGAAGTTACTTCGAAATGCAACATATATGTTTAGAATCGAATTATGTTTGATTTACTGAATAAAGTATTGTCGAATTATGAATAAATGTGGCTATATGCACGCTTGTTGTAACGCTTCGCTGAATGATGCTGGTTGCTCAGGTAAGGGCCTAATCTTCCCTCCCTTTTTACATAAGTTAATATGATAATATGTTGTGATTAATAAATCGATGAATCGAGTTGGTAGTTGGATGGTTTGAGGAAAGAACTATGAGCGTTCGAGGTCTTGTGGTACGGTGCAAGTGAGGAGGGAGACTGGGTTGTGAATTGACCGCAATCGTGTGGATTGCGAGGCCATGTGTGGCTTATTGTGTTGAAATGATTACGAAGTGCTTAAATGTGATATGTGTACACCCTTTTCCTTGTATGTTTAAGATGTAACATGGGTGTGGAAGGGTGATGTTTTAGCAAATGACTCTTCATGTGTTTTAAATGAATAATAGTCATATCTAGTAACGAGGTATGGCCTATTTTAGCTATTCAAATAGTGTTTGGGAGGAATCCCTAAAATGTTTTTAACAAAAAGGAGATGGGAATTATACGTTGAATGATTTTATTGTTTGAAACGGAAAATTACTAGCCGTTATGGCTGATACGCTTTAAGTGGCTAAGATAATGTGCTGCGGACAATATGATATGATGTAAATAATGTTAACTTAGGGGATAAGTCTGGATAAACCCTAGAGGCCCTGACGAGGGCTAATGTAATAGTCCGATATGTTATGTGTAGCCATCCCGGGAGTAAGAGTTTAAGCGTGAGCGTTAGGTCTCACTATGGGGTCGAGAATAGTTCTCACCCAATCAGCACCCTATAATGATCTTATGCCAGAAGTACTCTCGTACTAAGTTAAGAAAAGCAATTGGCCCTTTGCCATTTTTAAACGATTAAAAAGGAAAGGAAGTTTTTTTTATGGGCCCAAAAGGTTATATGGAATAATGTATGAAAAGCTTATAAGGGTCGTTGCACGACCAAACGAAATGAAACTTCCTTTGAAAACTAAGAAAACGTCTTCAACGAAAGAAAGAAAGCTTTCAATGAATTGAGTTATGAAATGATCCTCAAGTCATGTAATGTACTCTTAGTTTATAAAGGTCTGTAAACGATTATTCTAGTTCATATAATGCATATGGTATAAAGGTCGCTCTGTATGGCTGCCTGAGCCAACCATCAAGTTAGTCAGATGTCTTCTTGGTTTAATTTAGTTATGTTTTGGGATGTAAATCTTAATACTCCGGTTTTATTAACCATTGAGTTGTATCTTCCATTTCTTCTTTATTCATGAATCAATTTAGTTGGTGTACTCCGAGCGAGTGGCTCGTTGAGTTATGAACTCCGGCGTGTGGCCGTTGAGTTATATTTTATATGTTTACGTTTCCGTTAATCTACAGGGACTTATTGTAAGGCTTTTAGCCTGGAAACGGTCAGTTTTTAGGGGAAACTCTGCTCGTTTCATCCTAGAATTTAAGTAAGAAGTTAGGAAAACGTAACGCTTCTGGCCTAGGGGTTGGGGGTGTTACATTGATGGTATCAGAAGACTTTAACCTATATGGTCCTTAGGTTTACAAAAGGAAATAGTTTAACTGCTCCTATCTCTCTCTCTACCAACCTTTGAGTACATCTGCTCACTCCATTATGGGGCCCGAGGAGCAAATCGTACTTCGGGGGCAAAGACGAGCTTAAAGAAAGGTTGTTCAATCGTTCGGGTTTAAATCGACGTGCTTGAACTATTGATCATCTTATCAGAACGCACGAAGAAAACATTTATCATTCAAATCATCGCTTAGCTCACATTTAATTCGATCGGTTTACCCAGATCGCATTAAAGGCAATCAATGAAGTCAATTAGCACATTAGGAACATATTGCACCAATGAACGAACCACGCCTTATAAGCGTGGGGATACCTCAACCCATCGAGGCGCCTTTTGAGGGCAGGGATGGTGGTAGCGTCCCGCCTGCCCTAAGAAGACAAAACCGTGAGGGTAGGGATGGTGGTAGCGTCCCGCCTGCCCAAAGCGGACAATACCTCAATGGCGGGTGGTCGTGGGCTGTTACAATGGTATCAGAGCCATGGACCCGACCCGATGTGCCAGCGAGGATGCTGGGCCCCTGAGAGGGGGGTGGATGAAGGTATCCCACATCGGGAGTTGAGAAGAACGAACCACGCCTTATAAGCGTGGGGATACCTCAACCCATCGAGGCGCCTTTTGAGGGCAGGGATGGTGGTAGCGTCCCGCCTGCTCTAAGAGGATAAAACCGTGAGGGCAGGGATGGTGGTAGCGTGCCGTCTGCCCAAAGCGGACAATACCTCGATGGCGGGTGGTCGTGCGCTGTTACAAATGGTGGTAGCGTCCTGCCTGCCCAAAGCGGACAATACCTCGATGGCGGGTGGTCGTGGGTTGTTACAATAGTATCAGAGCCATGGACCCGACCCGATGTGCCAGCGAGGACGCTGGGCCCCTGAGAGGGGGGTGGATGAAGGTATCCCACATCGGGAGTTGAGGAGAACGAACCACGCCTTATAAGCGTGGGGATATCTCAACCCATCGAGGCGCCTTTTGAGGACAAAACCGTGAGGGTAGGGATGGTGGTAGCATCCCGCCTGCCCAAAGCGGACAATACCTCGATGGCGGGTGGTCGTGGGCTGTTACAACATGTCATAGAGTTTAAAAACTAGGGTAACATGATGTGATTCTAGAAAAAGACTCATTTACAACAATAGTGCCTTGATTACTAAAAAGTCTTTTGTGAAGCCTTATCCTCTTATCCCACTATAATTGCTTACATCTTAGTGCTACTATCATCCACCCAAAACCTGTCCAATGCACTCTCATCCCCCACTACCAAATATCTTCCCTATTCTGTCAACTTCCTCGCTAGGAGATTCATTCACCCTTTTCTTGGGTCATTTATGTCCATTCATACATCTACAAAAGCGGTTATAGGTTCGGGATTATCATAACTGATGGATTTATTTCCTTGAAAAAATGATATGTGCTTTCATTAGTTTCCAAAGCCTTAGTTGCACCATGTCATTACTAGGAGAGGTGGAAGTCCTTTTGATAAAGTACTTGGCCTTTATATACAGGGGATCAAAAACATCCTTTGGGTTACGCACAACTTCCTTCTTTAAAACTAAATTGACAATTGATATACACTTCCTTTTAAGATCTCGTATTTCTTTGAGAACCTCTTCATTTTGGGAACAAATCCCAAAGCAATCAGAAGGTAATTATGAGCATTCTCTACTTTCCCCAATCCTAACAATGAACAAGTCGTCTAAAACCTTGCTTTACCTATGAAAAATTAGACTTCAAAGCTAGGTCACAGTGATGTAAGAGCCTTTCGTAACCAACGCACACCAAAATTCACATTAATCAAAATCCCAAGGCTCATATCAAATTTGCTTCTTCCTCATTCAATTCGTAGGAATAGTAACACCCAACTATTGTAAATCTTTCCCACATTTGCAATGGCAAATGAGAAACTTTTTTGTTTTCAAAAATACCAATAACTGTCCCCCTTAATTAAAGTTTTTCG
This sequence comes from Carnegiea gigantea, assembly GCA_029747015.1. NCBI lineage: Eukaryota > Viridiplantae > Streptophyta > Magnoliopsida > Caryophyllales > Cactaceae > Carnegiea > Carnegiea gigantea. The sequence goes on from JAKOGI010000457.1 coordinate 453,330, forward strand.
AGGTTGCCATTGTTTCATTCGGGTGATCCATCTTCACTAGAATGTCCAACACATTCATCGCAAACTCTAGCCCTAACTAGGACTCAATTAGCTCAAAAAAAGTTGATTCTAATCCATAAGCCATAATCGAAGACAACAAAGATGGGAACATGATTGATTTAACAACATAGACTAAATTAACAAAGGATGATCATTAAAAAACACCGGCTACAAGTGCTCAATTAGAACTGAAGCCCAAAATCCAAAGAACAAATAACAAATCCAAGTTCGACAGAATTGAACAACAACCACTTGAACCTACATGTTATGCCCACAGCCCACTAAGGATAAGCAAGACAGCAAACAATAATTGAGATGAACCCCTCAATCCCCCAATTGAAACACCAGAGGAAGAAAGAAAATAGCAGACATGCCTGGTAGAGTTAGCTCCAACCAAAATCTCTCAATGAAAAGAGTACAATAAGAATTCAGAGCCAAAGCTCAGACCAAATTGATGACACCAACTGGTAAAAGCGAATTCGATCCAGACGACACTTGAAAATACTAAGTGGCTATTGGGTAAGATAAAATGAAATAGATCTTAAATCCCTCATGTGTCAAGTTCCACTCTTTTGTATTTGGTGAGCATTTTAAGCAAATAGAACTTGATAACTTGGGGTATCAACTTCTCCCAACCTTAAGGAACTTGAACCATCCTATTTCCAAGGAGGTTCAAGTTCCCAACCCCCTCGAATTAACATCATCGTCGCCATCATCATCATCATCATTATCAAATAATAATTATTAATAATTATTATCAATTAATATTTTTATTATTAATCTTAATAATTATGATAATAATAATTATTTATCAGTTATTATAATTAATTATTTTTATTAATTATTATTATTGACACTAATAATTAATAATAATAATTAATATTAATATTAATTATTGTTAATATTAATAATTATTATGTTTATTATTATTAATTCTAATAAAAATTATTATTTTGATTAATTATTACTAATTATTATTATTACTAACTAATAATAATTATTAATTATTAATAATAATATTAATAATTATTATTTTAATATTAATAATATTAATAATAATTTTTATTTGTGATAATAATTTTTATTTTTTATTATTATTATTATTATTATTATTATTATTATTATTATTATTATTATTATTATTATTATAATAATATACCAGTAATACTACTACTATTATTATTATTATTAATTATTATCAATCATTATTATTCTTTTTAAAATAAAGCATATTTGATTCCGTTCCATCATTCACAGTTAAACAAAAAAGATTAGAAACTGATTCTATTCTTTTTCTCTCTAAACACATTAAGTTAGAATTCAAATTCCACCTATTATCCTTTAGAGATCATTCCTTAATTTCATTACATTTCATTTTTACTGGCTAGACAAAGCATAATTGGATGCATATAAACCATGCAGCAGATGCCAACGACGATTCAGAGCCTAATTTGATGTACCGAGCAGGAAGTGCAGAATTTTCTGATTGCAACCCAAGCACACCGCTCTCGCAGGTCTGAATTAACTCCTTTTGCCTTGGTGGCCGACCTTTCAATCTACTCTCTAAAGCAATCTAAAGAAACCATAAGTTGGAACAGAACTAGAAAATTCAAAGAAAAAGAGAAGGGAAAAAGAGGAGGATGGAGGAGAACCCAGTCAAAGATGGTTTGATTCTAGATTTCCAACCGGAATCCGACCATCTCTAATTGGTAATTTAGCGAAGAAGAAAGGAGAGATGGGCCAGCCACATCACAGCGGGGAAGAAGCGTCAGGAGACTTGGCAGTCAGGAAAGTTGTTAAATTCAACATCAATAATTAATAATAATCATGTACCCAAATTATTTAATTTTAATTGACATAGATTTGAAAACAAATGTTACGTATAAGTAGGTTTGGACGTAAAGAGTGCATATCAAGAAATAAGACCTATTAGTTCGGACGGATTGTTTAAATATAAGTTAGGTGTATTCAGATTTAGATAAAATAAGGGTTGGGTGTATTTCAAGTTCAGCTAAAATACAAAGGGGCGTATTTTGGTTGTGTAGGTTTCAGGTCGACCTAATAGGTTTATAGCACCTTTTCTGTGGGTTATTTTTTTATCATATTAAAAAAAAAAACTCCCAAAATATGTTTTACTTAAAATTGTCCATATTTAATGAAAAAGTATCACAGAGGTAATTTCTTAACAGAAAATTGTTTATATGTGAACGTCATGTATGTGTGGGCTCACGTCCCCTTTAGATTGGTTGGGTCGGCCCATACATTGAAATAAGGTCAATATTGGATTCATGTTACTCATTCATGGGTCAGTATATCTATATTATGTTAATGGGTCGAAGGCAGCGACACAATAATAACCCATTTAATAATTTGATATTTTTGTTAACTAATGTATCATTACCTAAATATATATACTTTGTTAATATACAGTCCCCAACACAAACACAGCCAACCCATTTTCTACCAGTAGTATCATAATTCAAGACTAATTAGAATAGAAACAAAATAAAAGGGAAGTGAAGAAGCATAAGATATTACAATTATCATTTAATCATATTCCCACAAAGTAATATTATTCAAAATATGACATATATATATATATATATATATATATATATAGTATATATATATATATATATATATATATATGTATATATATATTCCACTGAAAATATAAAAGTATGATTTGCCCATTTTTAGTGGCTGTTTTATTTAGAATTGATTTTCTTAAAACTAGATAGTTCTAATTTTAAAGTTATTAAATTAGAAAGTCATTTTACGCCACTGTATCCCCATTTTTTAAAGTTGTCCCTAAAAATTGTGTATGATGTTATTTTATGACCTTGGAGTTGGGGAAGAAAGGGTAATATTATTTAATTTATGAAGAAATAAGGTTATTATATAATATATCTCTGAACGATTTGATATAATTTTTTTTGTTCCGTAGGAGTCACAAAGGGCAATACGAAACCATTTGATATAACGAACAACCTTTTTTTTAATCAGAATGAATGACCATAATTATGAAGAGTGATAAATTGAGGAAAAATAAAAATAAGCATATAAGGCTCGAGTCAAGCAAGCGAATTCGGGTCGGATTTGACCTGCTGATTTGTGGGTTTTTCAGGTTCAGTTTTATGTAGGATTTAGGTAGAGAAATTGTGTTCAAAACTCAAAATTTTCAAGCACATTTGGATCGAATTTTCAAATTTGGCCAATATTTGTCAGGTCCAAAAAAAAAAATTAAAATTGAAGCCATTATTTTTTGACTAAATAGACCATTAACTTAGGGCATTACCAGCTTTTTGGAACTCTGGTCTGCCACGTCAGTAAAAGTTCCATAATTTTAAAACTTGCATTTCATCACTTCTCCAACCTATAGAACTCAATTTTAATTATCCAATAAAAATATTTGTCATAGACCCACCTTATAACACACACAACTTATTTTTTTAATCATTTAAAAATTATATATTTACTCAAAAAAAATATGCTTAAAAAATCACAAAATGACAAAAAAGGAAGGAATGGGGGGAGGAACGTCTAGGCAAGGCACCCCGCGTGCCCCCCATGTTTCCCTCCTGGCGCTAGCAAGATACTGACACGCATGGAACACGTAGGCCCTCCTAGCCACACGATTGCCCTTGCACGGCCAGTGCTGTTATGTATCAGCCCAAATCCCCGCACTCTTTACGTGACCATCACATGCCGCAGCCCACGCGTTAGACCCAAATATCATGTAAGTTTGCAAGGACTTAAATGCTACGGCCCATGAGGAACATAGGCATGAGATCATACACACGGTGATATCAACAAATGTCATAGGTGCTTAAGAGTTCAGATGCTTTCCTTCATGTATCCGTTTTCATTAGATTTGACAAACATTGACTCAATTTGAAAATTCGACCCGAATCCGTCTGAAAATTTTGAATTTTGAATACGATTTTTTTGACCCAAACTTGAAATAAATTGAACCCGAAAAACCGCAAACTAGCGGGACAAATCCGACCTTACCCAAACCCGTCGCTTGACCTCAATATTGTGTTCTTTTTTTTTCCCTTCTAATTTTTCCTCTTAACAATAATGGTACATAACTTATAAATGAAAAAAGTTAAAAGTGAGTGCGAAATTTTCTGAAATAGCTATCTAATATTCAGAAAAATCAATTTAGAAGAAGATAAACATTAAAGATGCACAATTTAAACCATTATATAATTAGTGAAACAAATGTCTAATCATTTTTTAATTAATTACTTTGTAATAATCTAAATTATTGATAGTATAACTAAAAGATAATATCTTATACTTCTTTAATTTCATGTTCGCATTGAGGACAACCCGTTAATAAAGTTTTACCTATTGGACATTGGTAGGTTAATAATTATGAAATGAGTTATTGGCAAGTCAAGGCTCAAGTCAAGCACCTCCAACTCCTTAACGTGTTCTACACGGCGTAGCCTATAAATGATCCGACCCGTTATTGACCTTTTCTCAATGTACACATCGATCCACACAACTCAAATGGGGCTTAATTCTTTGCCTGCTCATACATGACATTCATGTATTATAATAGAAAGTTTGAATTTCTTAATATTCTTTTGAGAAATTATAATTACTATCATTTTTTTAATTAAATACTGACAATTTTGAATAATAAATATGCAAAATTTTTTATTTTGACAAAAGAAAAATAACTCACAGAAAAAAAGCTCTGAACCTATTTGGTCTACTCGAAACCCATAAAATCAAAATACACCAACCCCTATCTTATCTAAACCCAAAATATACCTGATATATATTTTACCCGAACTTAAATATCCGACCATATCTAACCCACTGTCCGAACTGATAGATCTAGTTTTCATTCTTCCTATCTTCCTTTTCACTTAGGCCATCCGCAGCCTGTGAAATGCGCCAGGGTCTAGCCCGCGTGTGACACGCGTAGGCTCCAATCCGCGACATGTGTGGACGAGAACAGGGACGAAACTCTGCATAGTTCTGCCCCCGAGCTTTTTTTGTCTTTTTTTGCTCCCAATACGCATCGTTTGAGCAAATGCCATGAATCGAGTGTTGCATTTTGATCCGTGACAAGCAAAAAAAAGGAAAACGCTGGAAATAGCCGTTGGACTTGGGAATTGGACCATTTTTTTGGCTATGTGTTATAGCCATTGCTCCCAACGGCCATTTGGGGGCTTTTGTTGTATTTTTTTTAATTGTTAATTGTGTAAATAAATATGAAGGTAGATGTATGAAAAATGAAATTCAAATTATCTCTCATTCTCTCAATTTGAAAATACTATTTGTAACTATTTGGATGTAAAGTGTTGGAAGTGAAGAGGAAAAACAAATTGTGATAAGTGGTAAATAATTATTATTTAGCTTGTTTATTGATTTATTAAATTAATTGTATGGAGTTATATTTTTGAACTAATAATTTTTGTTTATGGTGTTGTTGCTAGATATTTGGGAGGTGTTTTTGTGAGCTTGAAGAATCAAGATAAAGTAAAGTGAATTGAAGAAATTTGTAAGAAATTTTTGTTATACGTATTTATTGTTAATCATATATTGAAAAATTCAAAATTTTCATTAGTTTGATAGAAATTAAAATGTGTGAAATTGAATATGTGTAAGTGAAGTATGAAGTTTTCATGAATTAATTTGATGGAAATTAAAATGTGAAAAAGTGAAAATTTGAAATTTTTATTAATTTGATCAAAATTAAAATGTGTAAAATTGAAAATGAAATGAAGATGTTTAAAATATGATGTTGGATTTAATTGTTCCCCACATTATTCACACATGTTTTGGAGTTTGGTACAATGTTTGTACATTGGAATTTAATTTAGGTGTTTGCATGAAATTGTAGTTGGAAATTAAATTGATGCTTGACATTGAATCTTAGAAATTAAATTTATGTTTAATTCATGCTACAGCATTGAAAATCTTTCGCATGTTTAATTAGAAAAGATGTTACATGTTTAAAGTCTTTGGTAGTTATAAATGTTTGTTTTATGTATTTATTTGATTTATTGAATTTATAAACTTAGTTGATATGTTTACATGTTAAATTTAGTTGAAGTTGAAAATTGTTACAATATACTTAACTTAGTATCCATGTGACACATGCTTATGTTTTTAGTTAATAAGTAACATGTACATAAGTTTACCAATTTATGCCTTTTATGTGCAGATTTAAATTGAACAGTGACATCCTTAATTGTAAAAGAAGTTAGAACTTTATCTTTGTAGGCTTATTTACATGATTACAGAAAGTGATATGTTTAATTTTTAATTTAATGGGTACAACGTTTAATTTGTCTTTAATTTGATGTCTACAATGTTGACGATCGGTTGCATGTGTAATTTAAAAAGATGTTATAAAAATATATCTTTAAAGACTTATGTAATTCTAAATTTTGTTTTACGCATTTGTTTGATTTATTAAATTTATAATCTTAGTTAATATAAGGGGGAAATTAAGTTGAAGTTGGAAATCATTACAATATATTTCTAATATTAGGTCATTTGCTTTATAAGTTACAAATTGAAGTGTGATATTAGCTCATTTGCAATATATTTGTAATACATGGTGTATGTTGATATGATTGGACTAATTTGATCATGTTACATTCTTGTTAAATGTTAAGTTAGTATCTTTGATTTAGTAACTTTGGTATGTTCATATTGAATTGAACGTTAAGTCGGTATATCTTAATTAATATGATAAGATGTTAAATCACATGATTAGTTTAAAGAAGCTTATGTAATATGTTTAATTTTTAATTGTTAGAATATGTTTCTGTTCTTAGGCAATTTGTTTGATATTTGAAATCTTAGATAAATCACATGTTGAACTAATGTTAACTCAGTATGTCTTAATTATTATGGTAAGATGTTAAATCACATGCTTAGTTTAAAATAATTTAAATGTTAAATCACATGTGTAGTTTTAAATAATTTAAATGCTAATTTAGTATTCTTTAACTTGGTTTGAATTTGTAAAATTGAAAATTTTGTTTTTTGAATTAGTCGAAATTTATTGAGTAGTTTAGATTAAAAATTGTTGACTACAATGTAGGTGAACATAAAATGGACCTGAATGACACAAAATCATTCAATTAGTCCCTCTAATCATAGTGGGTGAACTTCACTATGATGGTTATTCAATTAACTGATAGATCAACCAGGTTACCTAAGGGTATAGTTGAGGATCTTTTGATTAGAGTGGGTGAATTTATTTACCCTGTGCACTTTATTGTGATTGAAACTGAGAAGGTGTCCAATATTACTAGTCAAGTCCTTGTGATTCTAAGGCGTCCTTTCTTGAAAGTAGTGGGTTTGTCGGAGGACCTGGCTCAGGATAGGAGGTTGTGGCGGAATAGGATTAGGATCTTAGATGGCAGAGAAGCGTCTCTATAATTGTCAGTAGCTGCAGTGGCTTAGTGCTGGTAGGGGTCTGTCGTGCTCGTATGCAGGTTGTGCTTTTTTTCTGGGAGTAACGGCAACTGCCTAACGTGGATTGTTGAGGTACGTTCTTTCAGCTTTCTTTTAGTTTCTTTCAACTTCAGCTTCTTTGACACTAATTTCCCTCTTTAAATGCTTCGCAAGCGCTTTCCTCTTGAAAACTTTTTCATAAAACCTTTTCGTGGGTCTCTTAGAATCAACCTCTCTATGGGTAGGAATACCGGTAGAGGTAAGGTTGCCTACAGCTGAATCTCCCAGATCCCGCGAAAGCAGGACCCAGACTGAGAGGTGGTGTTGTTGTTGTTGTTGTATGACGAGGCTGTCTTTTGGCAACATGACCTTAGAATTGAACATCTTTAACATGTTAAGACAGTCTTCTGGTTTTGATGATATGAAGTTTTCAAGTCTTAACTGAGTAGAAGATTTTGTCTTCGATGATGATTTTGATGATATATTTGCTGTTGAGTATGAATCATTCCTTATTGATGATGAGTCTGAATATGATGTGTTTGAGTTTGATGACTTGTGCTCTGCTACTGACTATCTGCTTACTACTGTTTCTAAATCTGCTCCGGAGTCTATTTCCACTCCTGCTCTTGAATTGAAACCTCTTCTTAACTCTCTTAAGTATGCATTCCTATGATCCAATGAATCGTTACCTGTCATTATTGCTTTTGACCTAGATCGGGATCAAGAGGATAAACTGATTGCCCTACTTAGAGAAGACAAGGAAACTACAGGCTAGACTTTAGGGGATATCGAGGGTATTAGTTCCTCCATTGTGCAACATAAAATTCATTTGGAGGACAATGCTAGGCCCTCCAGAGACCTCCAAACGTGTTTGAACCCAACTTTGCAGGAAGTAGTTAGGAAAGAAGTACTGAAGTAGTTAGACCATGAGATTATTTATCCCATTTCTGATAGTGAGTGGGTTAGCCCTATCCAAGTTGTTCCTAAGAAGATCGGTATTACCGTGATTAGGAATGATAAGAACGAGTTAATTCCTACTCGAGTCCAATATGGGTGGCATGTTTGTATTAATTATAGGAAGCTGAATACTGCCACTAGGAAAATTATTTTTCCCTTCCTTTCTTGGACCAAATATTAGAGAGGTTGGCTGAACATTTCTTTCATTGCATTTTAGATAGATATTCTGCCGATATTCAGATCTCTATTGCTCCTGAGGATCAGGAGAAGACTATTTTCACATGTTCATTTGGGACGTATGCTTTTAGAAGAATGTCATTTGAACTGTGTAATGCCCCTGCTACCTTTTAGAGGTACATGATTTCTATTTTCTCAGATTTAGTTTAGCAGTGCATGAAAATTTTTATGGATGACTTTTCTATGTTTGGGTCTTCCTTTGATGATTGTCTGTCTAAATTTAAGAAAAGTGTTGGAAAGGTGTAGGGAGAAAAAATTGACTTTGAATTGGGAGAAGTGTTAATTCATGGTTAAAAAGGGGATAGTCTTAGGCCACATTATTTCTAAAGATGGAATTGAGGTAGATAAGGCTAAGACTAACTTGATTATTAATCTTTCCCCTCACGCTTGTGTAAAAGAGGTGAGATCTTTTCTTGCACATGTTGGCTTCTATCATTGTTTCATTAAAGACTTTAGTAAGATAGCGAAGTCCTTGACCAACCTGTTAGCTATGAATGTGCCATTTCACTTCTTTGAGGAGTGTCATGTGGCAATTACTAAGCTTGAGGAAGCCTTAACCTCTGGGCTCGTTTTTCATCCTCCCATCTGGGGAGAACCATTTGAGTTGATGTGTGATGCGCCTGATTATGTTGTTGGGGTTGTCCTAGGACAGCATGTTGATAAAAAGTCCCATGTTATTTATTATACTAGTCACACTCTAAATGATGCCCAACTGAACTATACTGTTACTTGGAAAGAATTTTTGGTTGTGATCTTTGGTTTTGAAAAGTTTAGACCTTACCTGATTGGGTCTCATATAATTATCCATACTAATCACTCTGCTTACCTTCCTTCCAAGAAGGATGCTAAGTATAGACTTGTGAGATGGATCTTACTTTTGTGAGAATTTGATTGTGAGATTAGGGATGTTGAACGAAAATTTTGGCATATTTGAATTTGTTGAAATTAACACTCATAAATTTAATATGTGCCTGTCATGAAAAAATGATCAAAATTTTAAATATAAAATTAATGTAAGGACTCTAAAATTTTATTCCTCTTGTAAATTTAATTGAGGGAGATATGCATTAAAAAAAAAATGAAAAGTCTGTTGGTTACGTTTATCATCATGGCTAAGGAAATAAATATAGTCAATCCATTACGTAACACCATTATTAGCCTCTAAAAAAAATAATCTTAATAGAGGTTTAATTATTCCTTATGTCTGACGTTCACAATGAAAAGAAAGCAAGGCACTAGCCCACTTTCTCCCATTTGCTAGAGGTTGACAAGTCAAAGCATCAACCAATTTCCTCCATTATTGCCAGGTGGTGTAGTGGGCAGTAACCCACGTTTACTTGACAGGCTTATCGTCACAATATTATAAATGCTCAGGGATAAGCAAAGATGGGGGGTCAGAGAAGAGAAGAAGGGAAGCAAGCAGAATTGCAAAGTTCCAAGCGGAACACAGAGACTGAAATAACAGAAAACAACAAGGAAAATTTGACGGAGGAGTGAGGCATCAAGCAAGTTCATAATCTTCCACAAGTCCTAGTTCAAAGGTAACTAAACTATCCAATCAAGTTGATTTCGCTACCCCGAAATACCGATCCCTCCATCTCGTTCTCGCTATGACTAATTCAAACAAGAGTCAAGTTGATATGTAATTGATAGTTGAGCATGGGGCATCCGAATCCTGGATCCTGCCGGATCCATAAATATAGTTCCTGACGGATCCTAAGTCTTGTTAGACATCCCAAAAGAAGAAAGGAAAAGGGGTGTCAGGGGTAATTCTAAAAACAAGGGGGAGATGAGAAGCAAGAACAGGGGAGATGAGAAGCAAGAACGGGGCATCTATGGACTAGTTGAATGGCTAAATTAATATATTGAAATGGTTTCATCTCCAAACTAATGCACATATGAGGCTCTGCTTATTCGTTTTTCTTGCAATTTCTTTTTTTGGTCATGTTGTTCAACCTAGTTAAATCTCCACCCAAGCCCATAAGTTGGCAAATTCCATGGAACTGCAATTAGAAAGGATTGGATAAGTTCATGTGGCTCCTTTTATTATAAATTGGCAAACAGAGAGTACGTACGAGGTCAAGGAGAATATGAGTCTCGGCTTTTTAAAAAAAAAGGGGAAAAGAAAAGAAACTAGCCAAGGCCATTCCTGTATCTGGATCGAAATTGGTTCGTAGTGCCCTTTATTTCTAATCAAAGGCTGAAATTGCTAATCTCTCGTATTTCTAATCAGTGGTCCCGAAAGGTTTTGTAAAAAAGATGAAGAATAGAAAACAAGCATTATACATAATCTTCCTATATTATCATGCCTCTCGTGAGGCTCAAAAAAAAAAGGGAGCAAAGTCTAATTGAAAAGGAGTACAGAGTGAAGTGATGAAGAAGAGGAGCGATATTTATAAATCGTGAAGTCAAAACCTAGTAATAAAAGGTCATTGATTGAGAGTATGATTCTATTGTGAAGATATCAAAATCTTGCTAAGATATAGCTTATCCACTTAATTCAAAGTTTTGATTTGTGGTTAGGGACAAACAAAAAATTTTTGATACAATCAAAACAATAAAAAAAATTATTATACCGGCTAGCAATTCGAATATGCTAGCTCATCGAATAAAAAGTGGCTGGATAAAATTTTGTGAGGGATAGTTGGAGTCATGATAAAATTCCTCCTCACTATGACTCATGGAGGTGGTTATTTATCCCCTGATGAGATGGTGAAGTAAACTTATAATTTCTGACTCCACTTCAAAATGGATTTAAAAAAAAGGGGGGGTCGAGAATAATAGAATTAAAAGCTGATATTTATTACAAGGTCATTCCGTTGTTAATTAGATGACCTTACAATAAATCGAAGTGACTTTTATATTCATCTCCTTAAGCAAAATCTGCAAAGAGAGAAAATTAAAAAAAATATGAATCGGAACTACGATGACTTGATTCCACTAAGGATACGTAGGAAGCTCGATATAAAATTCTTCGAGTTCAGTCGAAGTCAAAATTCTCAAATAGGTCCAAATTGATCCCCCCTCTTCCTAAAAATTTAATTTGGTTCAAATTGATTGCACCTTAACCGCTCAAAAAGCCAAAAAAAAGCCAAACCTTCCATTACAGAAACCGACCTCCTTAAATTTTCAACTCCATGAAAAGGACCAAAAAGTCTCATTTACTTTTCCCCCCTTTTTCATGAAAGATCAAAATTGCAGTTCTGCAACCCTTGGTTACATGCTACGTAACCAAAACAAATAACCAAAAAAAAAAAAAACGAGCTTCGAAAAATTTTCGAAGCCTTTCTTTTTTTTTTTAGGTCATAAGTATGCAAAATGGACCAGACCCGAGCCAAACAAATTTCCGCCGTTCTAAGCCATAAGCGTAAACAAAAAATTGGGCCAAGAACTACGTCGATTTGATCCCACTAAGGGTATGTAGGAAACCCATAAATAACTTTCGGGTGCAATCGCAAGTTAAACAAAATTAATGGACCGACCCCATTAAAGGTTAAGTCAGAAAATAAAAAAAAATCATGAAGTGGTTAAAAATGTAACTTAGCCATTCTTTTTAAAATCCAAATACCAAAATTAAGTCAGAAATTATCCTAACATAAATAACTTAGCCAAAATAAAAAGATAAATTAAATCAAATAAAATCCAAGAACTACGACTGGTTTGATCCTCTACAAAAGAGGTACGTAGGCAGCTCATGACAAAAAAATGAGTGCAACCAAAATTTCAAATCAAATAAAATTACCCATTCCTTAACCTGCACATGAAGAATGTGTATGTATAGTACCCTTCCTAGAAGGTGTCATACAGCCACTATCTGATGCAACTAAGTTTTGAATACGAGAGATTCGACATTAAAAATACGATAACTGTCAATTCAAATTATATAAAGTCTTATTAGCGCAAAACAAAACAAAGAAAGAAAAAGTAAAACAGAACGAGTCGGAATCAAAAGGTGGTCTCTCGAGAGGGGAATGTAATTAAGGAGGTTCATCCTCTTGAATAAGGTCGTACTCAAAATAAACCGATGTACATTTTTTTGTACATTAGAAAGTTGTGTTGTGCATATTATTTATTTTTATTAAATTTTTGCTCAACAAGGGATAAGAAAGGTTTTGAGATTCTCATAGCTGATCATTTGTCTAGGATTCTTTATGATGGAAAGAGTGAGTCAAGTATCTCTGAGTGCTTCCCTGATGAGCAATTATATATTGTCTATCCTAATCTTTGGTATGCTGACATTGTGAATTACCTAGTTTCTGGTAGGATAGTGAGGGTTGGACTAAGAATGATAAAGATGGGTTCTTCCACGTTATGAATTCTTTATTTGGGATGACCCTTATTTGTTTAAGTACTGTCCTGACCAAGTTTTTAGGAGGTGTATTTCCGATAATGAGCTGAGGAGTATCCTTTCTTTTTGTCATGACTAGGCACGTGGGAGGCATTTTAATAGGAGGAAGACTGCAGTCAAAGTTCTTCAATTTGGTTTCTATTAGCCTACTTTATTTCGGGATGCTTTTGAATACTGTAAGAGTCGTCTTAGGTGCCAACAGTTGGGTAAAATAAGCAGAAGAGATATGATGCCCATCATTGTGGTGGAGATTTTTGATGTTTGTGTATAGATTTTATGGGACTATTTCCATCTTCTTTTGAGAATGAGCACATTTTATTATATGTGAACTATGTTTCTAAGTGGGTTGAGGTCATCTCTTCTAGGACCAATGATGCCAAGGTGGCTGTGAAGTTCCTTAGGGAGCACATCTTTGCTAGATTTGGCATGTCCCATGATATCATTAGTGATCAGGATACCCACTTTCATAATAGATCTTTTGATGCCATACTGAAGAGGTACTCCATAGTCCATAGGCTTCCTACCCCTTATCATCTCCAAACTAGTGGCCAGGTTGAAGTGTTCAATCGGCAAATTAAGCAGATTCTAGAGAAAAATGTGAGCAAAAATAGGAAAGATTGGGCCAACAAGCTTGTAGATGCTCTTTGGGCGTATAGGACGACTTTCAAAACTCCCCTGGGTATGTCACCTATAGGGTTGTTTATAGTGAGCCCTGTCATCTCCATGTTGAGGGTAAGTATGGACCTTGGTGGACCATTCAGATGCTTAATTATGATTTGACTGAGGCCGATGAGGAGCGCGGACTGCAAATGAGTAAGCTTGATGAGATACAAGTTGAGACTTATGAGAGTGCTCGATCTTACAAAGAGAGGGTTAAGTTGTTCATAACAAACATATTCTTAGGAAAGAGTTTGCCCCAGTAATGAAAGTACTCTTATATGACTCTAAGCTCCATTTATTTCGGGGGAAACTGAGGTCCCGATGAACATGTCCTTATATTGTTTTATATGTTTTTTCCTATGGTACAGTTGAAATTCAGGACTCTGAAAGTGGTGCCACATTCAAAGTAAATGCCAGCGATTGAAGCAACTTTTGGAGCTTTCGAGTAAAGAAGATGTGGAGTGTCTAATACTCCGCAGGTCGAGTCCTAATCGGCGATTGTCATACTAAGATAGCCCGGGTGTACCTAGCACTCGACCTGATTTGCTTGAGATTTCTTTCTTTCCTTTCTCTTTTTCTCACTTTTCTTTGTTTTTGTATATTCGGATACTTTTCTTTTTCTCTTGTGTGTATATGTTTGTACACTGTTTTTGATTGTGTCTTTTTTGTCTTTGGTCTTCTTTTTCTTTTGGTATATTTGTTTTTATTTCTCATTTTTATTTTCTGTTTTATGTTTCCTTTCAGTCTAAATGAGGACATTGTGAGATTTAGCTATGGGGTGGTGACACTATGAAAAAAATGAAAAAATAATTGACAAACAGTTGAAAAATCCAAAAAGATTTTTGCTTTGTTTTGGGGAATATATATGCTATTTTGGTCGACAATATTCTCTTGTAACCTTGGTATTAGGTTGTATATAGATGTGATGTGCATTGATAGAACTTAGTCCTAAAGTGTGATGTTCGTATATGATCATGACTTTTGACACTAATTCTAAGCAAGTTTGACTTTGGTAGATGAACCGTGAGATTTTAAGTCTTATAAACTAATTCATCAATTTAGTTTCTTATTTTTCTTTCATGTGTGTCTTGTCCATAATTACATCTCTAAAATTTATTTTGATTCTCTTTGAAATCACATTTAGCGCATTCTAAGAATATTATAGAGGCATTCTTTTGTTTTGTGAGCTACGTAGCCAAATAGCCACCCTTGTGTTGAATGCTTACCCTTTGTTAACCCTTTTTGAGCCTTGACCGTTTTTGTTGTGAATCATTCATTTTAGCACTTGGCCTAAATATATTTTCCTATACCTAAGCTAAGGCTGGTAAGGAATAGGAGCCTTGGAGCAACGGTAAGGCTGTCTCCGTGAAATCAAAAGGTCACGGGTTCAAGCCGTGAAACCAGCCAGGTTAGGCTGCCTACAATTCACCCCTTGGGGTGCGGCCTTTCCCTAAACCTTGCGTGAACGCGGGATGCTTGTGCACAGGGCTATCCTTTTTTTTTTTAAGCTAAGGCTGGTAAGGCAACCGTTCATTATTTGGTGGGTAACTTTTGGCCATTTTAAGAATTTAGTGGTTGATTTTGGTATTGTACATGTCATTCATTCATTTTCTTCTTGACCAAAAAAAAAAAAAAGAGAGAGAGAAAAAAGCAAGAAAAATGGGGAAAAAAATAAAAACAAATGAAAAGAAGTTTCCAAGGAAAAAAATGAAACCAAGTTGAAAAAAAAAATCTCAAAAATTCCAAAAAGAGTTGTGAATAAGAGTATTTGGCATGGATGTATCATTGTGTATACTCATTTCCAATGGCCAATTTAATTGGGGTGTATTCTTATTTTTGTTTTGGGAGAGTGTGTGCTCATTATAATTGGCGCAAGTGTTAGTTGCTCATTAGTTATGGCTTTTAGCTCCTCATTTCCCAAATCATTTGTCTCTCTCTCACCATTTACCCGTAGCCACATTACAATCCTGAAAAGTCCTCTTGATTATTATTTTGCATATTGTATTTTAGTGGTGAAGAATTGAGAATCTTGCCAAGCCTATGCTAGTTTGTTTGATTGGAAGAGAGTTGAGTGAACCTTGTCATATTTTAAACACATGAGTGGAAGTGTTCCACATTCTCCTAAAGTGAGGTTCTACCAGTCACGCTTGTACATAATTGTTAAGTGGGGTGAAAGATTGTGTCCAGATATCATCAGTAGGGATTATGGATTTCTTGATGTGTACAATGTGTTTATATGTGATCTAGTGCTTAGGTTACTTGAGTGATGTGTTTGATTAGAATATGTGTATATTTTTTTCCCATGTTGTATATAAGTTTTTGTAAAAATTCAAAAAGATTTTCTTTTTATAGATTTTATGGGTATATCTTCTGCAAACCCTCATGAGACCTTACTCGTCTACTGAGGGTAACCTAGAGATTTAAAGGGCTTGTTACACATGCTAAGTGTAACCATGATTCCTACGAAAGTGAGTTAGGGTTTTATTTTCCTTTCTAGGATTTTTAGTTTCATTTACTCAAGGATGAGCAAAATTTAGGTGTGAGGTATTTGTTCAACTGAAAATTATGTTAATTTATACCCTTTTATTATCTAATATTTGCTCCAAAATAAATGATTTAATTAGGATTTAACATAATTTTGTTTATTTTGTAGAAATTTGGAAAAAAATAAGCAATTTGTTCAAAGGTTGGGACAAGAGCAAAGGAAGAACGAAAGAAGAGTTTGAAGCCCAAATGGTTCTTAGCCTCTCTCGGCCCAACACCCTCTCTCCCTCATCTTTAGCTCTCCTTCTCTCCCTTTACGTTGGGCCTGCCTTTGTTGTTTCATCCACGGCTCAAGCTGAACGGACCCAATCTTCCCCATCCTTCTCATGATCCCAGTCCGCAAGCTCGCTTCCCTTTTCTCCAGCCAAGGCCCAATGACCAAACATACCCATGCGCCCTTCTAATCCCCTTTCTCTCCCTCTCTGGGTTGGCCCAGTCCGCCTTTCTTCCTTCATTTTTTTTTCCCTTTTCGGGCTAGGGCCATTTATTTCAGCGCCTCTAGCCTGCAACTCTCTCCTCACTTAAACCCATGTGAACCTCACGTGATGCCCGGTTTGCTTTTGTTCCCTGTCTTCTCCAGCACGAACTTAAAAACCCGAGCTCTATAGACCAGGCTGCTGATGATTCATCTTCCCTTTTCTCATCTCCTTGGCCGTTAATCTTTCTCTCTCTTCACCATCAATTCCATCATCATCACGATCATCAAGTTAGCGGTTACAAGAGAGTTAATGGAAGCAATTATCAAGGCAAACAAGACCCGATTTTTGGGGGTCTTGAAAGGGGAACTGAGAGCATAGAGGGTAGGGAGACAAAATGGAGGATAGCCATGATTTTTTTTTTAAAATTTTTCATTTTCAGATCTTAATGTTTTTGTTTTGTTTTTCCTAGTTTTTAGATCCAGTTCCTGAATTCTCAAGTTAGCGTACTTAGTTCTGAGTTTTCAATTTTTAGTAAAGACATTGGTGTTTACTTTGAATCTGGAAGCAATTGGATCGAATTCAGGCATTTCATCCTTCCCTGCATTGAAATTGATTCTGGTACTTTGATTGTTTTGGGTTAGGTCGAAGGAGTTGGGAAATAAGAGGTTGATTTTGCCTTTCCTCCGTTTGTTTTACTTTGCTCAAATTCGATTCGCAATTGTTTGAGTTCGGTTTTGTAATTTAGTAATTCGTCGAAGTTGATTTATGGTCATTAGTTACTAATTCATCGAAATTTCAGCATAAAGTAATTTAGTAGCCGAAAGTCACAATTCATCCTTGAGGACGATACCCGTAATTGTTACGGTGATAACCTGTACACTTGCAGTTAAATTTAATCTTATTAGAAATCACAACAGATGGAGCAAGTCATCGACCCGGTGTTGGATCTAATGACCAAAGAGATGTCGACTTTAGGGGCAACAAATGTGAAGACCAGCACCATGTTCGAGCGATATGTCCTAGAGCAAGAGAAGAAGGCGGATGCAACTCTAAAAGCTGTTAAATTAAGAGAGCGATAACAATCCTTGAAAGAAAGGGAGCAGTGCCTTAACGAGATGAAGTACAACGACAAAATTTTGAGAATGAACATTGCGGAGATGTTTCATAAGGATCAAGCTCGATATGGCCCAATTCAAGAAGAAATTAGGAGTCGCTACCGTCAAAAATCGTCCTCTTTTGATGTTGACATTTCTTTAGATTGAATGCTCCGTTGTAGTTACCAAAATTGTTACTATGTTACGTTTATGGTGTTTACTGTTGTGTTTTAAGGAAACATTAGTTGTATTAGAAACATTTTTATTTATGCAAGGACATATTTATTTCTAAGTTGATGCATTATGTATGAATTCTCAATTATTTGTTTCTAAGTTCTTTCTCTAAATGTTAAAAGGTTAATTCCCTAATATATATTTCATATTTGACTTACATTTGTAACTTTATGTTTATATGCACATGCATTCCACAATGAGTGACTCATTATCCTCCTCTATTTCGTCATCCTCATCAGATGGTTTGAGTTTCATCTTAGAAGAATCTAGTGATAATTCACCAATATTGGAAAATATCGTCAATAATGAAAATGGCCCGAAGTTGTTAGAGTTGGGTCTGAAGATTAGACAAATTAGACAACAAAATAAGGTTTCATCATCATCACGAAGACCAAGAAAGAAGAAAAGATGTGTAAAGAGAGATCGACAAGAAGCCCACGAAGACCAAGAAAGAAGAAAAGATATGTAAAGAGAGATCGACAAGAAGCCCACGATCGCCTCTACAAAGACTACTTCGCCGAAGAATCCATCTACAAAGAAACCCATTTCCAGCGTAAATTTCGTATGCGAAAGCACTAGTTCCTTCGCATAATTGACGTCTTAGAGAGTCGTTTTGAGTACTTTCAGTTGAGGTACAATGGTCTCGGTAGGCGTGGACCGTCGCCACTCACCAAGTGGACCGCAGCTATGCAAATGCTAGCTTATGATATATCGGCAGATTGTGTCAATAAATACTTAAAGATTGATGAAAGCACAGCTATCTAGTGCATGAAAAATTTGCCACTGGGGTCATTCAAGTGTTTGGGGAAGAGTACTTAAGAAACCCAACCGAGGCTGATGTCGATCGTTTATTACAAGTGGCAGAAGCCTGTGACTTTCCGAATATGTTAGGAAGCATCGACTGTATGCACTGGGAATAGAAGAATTGTCCATCGGGTTGGCAAGGAGTGTTTGCAAAGGGATATAAAAAGTTCCCATCTTGATTCTTGAAGTTATTTCTTCCTATGACCTTTGGATATGGCATGCACTCTTTGGGTACCTAGGAAGCCTCAACGATTTAAACATCCTTCACCGATCGGATGTTTTCCAAGAGATGTATGAAGGTTCAGGCTCCAAAATGTGAATATGTCATCAACGATCGCATGTATAATATTGGGTATTTTTTTCTCTGACAGTATTTACTGGAGATGGTCCACCATCATGAAGACTATCCCCCTTCCTCAAAGAGCCAAGGTAAAATTATTCGCTGAGCGTCAAAAGTCTGTTAGGAAGGATGTGGAGAGAGCATTTGAAGTTCTACAAGCTCGCCTCGCCATCATTCGTGGGCCTGCTCGAAACATGGACAAGGTTGAATCGGATATGACAATAAAGGCATGTATTATACTCCATAACATGATCGTCAAGGACGAACGTGATTCGTATGACCTTACTTTTGAATGTGATAACGTGGAGGACAACACTCCGCAACTTAATGTCCAACGGGACCATCATCCATGTTATACATAGTACAAGTTCATAACTCATATTTACATGCACATCTCCAATTAGACTTGGTTGAAGAAATATGGAGTCGACAAACGGCGCGACGAAGATAGCAAACATAGTTGTTGTGTAATTTGTCAATCTTTTGAGTTGTATTTTTTTTAAATAGTCGAACGTACGTGTTGTATTTTTTTAAAAATGTCCAATCTTCGTATTGTAATTTCTATTCTATCTTCTTTCACTCGTTTAACTAATAAAAAATAAGTGATCAATTTTGCGAAAATTTAAAATAAAATTATCCATTGGTCAACAAAATAAACATTCCTTAATTCCAAAAATAAAAACATTAATACAAGTTGCAAAAGTTAAAATACAAACACAATTAAAATAATAAGAAATTTAAAATATTATCCATTTTTATAGTCTACAAAATAAATATTCCTTACTTCCAAAAATAAAAAAATTCACGCAAGTTGCAAAGCTAAAATACAAACACAACATTAAAAGAATAAGTAATAAATTATGTTTAATGGTGAGCTCCATGATAAATATTTAATTTAATTATCCTAAAAAAAGTTCCATTGGCTGAAAAATTGAATGAAATACTAGTAAAACTTCTGCTAATGTGGCAATCCTAAGTTCTAAAAACTAAAACTCATGCTGACAATGTCCTTAAATAGCAGCCACTCGACTAATTCAAAAGATTCTTTACAATGCTACACAAGACCTACTTCAGACATTGCCATTCCCAACGTTTTTCTGAATCTGAATTGTTCGACCACTGCTCCGCAACCCAATGGTTCTCCAAACCTTTTTTTTTTTGGAAAGGGTTCTTTAAATCTTCTGTCGTCCGAAATAAGAAGGTAACAAATAAACTTATTCAATCATAATGTGCATCATTCAGGCTCAAATGTCCACAGCAGGTCCTTTTCCTTTTTTTGGGGGGGGGGGGGTGAAGGGAGAGGGTTCACATAAGGTGCAAAGATCAGTACAATATATAGAAGACAAACAATGCCTTGGTCTAAGAGACTAGTTCAACACCCATTGATTGCTTCAAAATTGCCATTGCATTAAACCCAGGAAAGCACCAAAATCCTAGCAAAGCCGAACATAAATAACCTAACTCCACTTATAGGCAGAAACGTCCACGCAACAAAACACATCAATCTCTAACATTTCTTAAGACACAAGCTTAATCAGCACAATCATACGAACGCTGACAAACTGGGACTTCAAGTTATCACCCAAAACTGCAATAATCGCTGGACTAGTCATCCCAAGAAAGCCCTTTGAAGTGTTACTCAATCCTCACCATCATTCTGACTCTCGTCCTTGACAAGTTTGATCATGTCGTCAATTCTAAGGATTGTTATTGCCGCTTCTGTTGCAAACTGGAAAGCCAAATATTACCAACCAAACTCATTAGAAAACTGGAGAATCAAATTGCTACTTACATCCCAGAATAATGCCACATTTCCAATTTAGTAAGATATTACACTATCTGTACGATAGCGATGGGGTGAAAGGGCAAATCAATAATTAGGAACAGGAAGGATAGTACATTGCTATTCTACAGCCAGCGTAAAACCAGACTGCATTGGAAGTAATCCTTTTTCTGGTCAACAAAAGAATTGCTCTATTTCTGGTCAACGAAAGAGTGTAACACTAGCTTTAGAATTGCTGAGTTCGTTTGCATTGGAACAAGAGTAGACATACCTGAAGGATCTTCACTTTGCTCATTGCAGGCTCAATGACTCCAGCCTCTAAATTGTTACGCACGACGCCCTTGTAGAGATCCAACCCCATGCTGCAGACAGTGGCAAAGTGGAAGTGCAAAATTTATTACAAACATCAATAACCAGTAACGTGTATTAGCAATGATGGCCTAAAAATGAAAACAGAAGTATTCGACACGAGCGCATGCAGCATCAAGCACAAGCACCAATTGAAAGTCATACATTTTTCTGGTAAACAAAAGGATTGCTTAATCAGACTCCTTCCCAAAAGGTGCCCTTCAAGGTTGTAATTTAGTTGGTGCCCTTGGTAATAAATCTTATTATAGACATAGATCACTAGATCAATAGATAGAGGCAGAAAGTTACTAATATCCCCAAATCCGTCTGGAAACGTGTGGACAAGAGCTATCTGGTGCCACAATAACTCGCCATTCCACACTTTCCTTGCAAAATACTCCCCCTGTCTCACAATGACTTATTTTTCTGTTTTGATTTGTTTTAATTTCATTATCACTTCTTATGTAATGAAGAAGCTTTTATATGATTTTATTTATTTTTGCCCATAATTAACAGAGATACAGAATTTAAATATAGAAAGCAACTGCCAGTTCCACACAAAACAATGAAATACAGCATGGGTAATTTACTACTAATTTTGATGAAAGTAATAAATATTGCCATAGTGTTTTTAGCCTTTTTAATAATTGCCAAACATCAGGGGACAATCATTCATAGATGGAGAGGTAGCAAACGATTAAACCAACAAGAACACACCATGCAAGCCCCACATAAGTGAGGTGCAAGGGATCAACATATTCCCAACATTGCCCAAGTAAAATAATAAACTTAAAAGGAAATCAAACAAATTTATCAACATTCAATCATTTCCACATTTCATATTCTAAGTACCAGTCTCAAGCCTCAACTATGATCGAGTTCTTCTAAGGCTGTTGCATATATCTAATCCCCCCTTCCTTCTACCCACTCCAGGCAGCCACTCCAGGCAGGATAACAATAGGCAACAAACCATAAGAGGCATGGAGACTATCAGGGACTTAGTCTGTCCATGTCCAACACATCAACATATGTCGCACATTAACGCTGCATCGAGACTCTCAAACACCATTGGACAGTCTTTGACACAGACAAATACAAGGGGATGTTTTTAATCATTTAACATTTGAAGTACGGAGACATTAAATCACTTTTTGGTTCTTCACATCCAAACAAGACCTTTCCACCACTAATACAAAATGAACAATATTCACAAAAATAACCAAAAATATTCTCAATTTTTTAAAATAATCAGGTGTCAAACAGCAGCGTAATTCATATCGTGCCCATTTTCCCACCGGCTGGCCATTTACCATGCGTGCATTTTTCAAAGAAAAAGTCGGCATTTTGCTGCTCAAGATGAGAAGGAAAAGGTGAAATTAACACATCATTCCCCCCCCCAAAAAAAAAAAACAATTGATCTCTGTTCTCTCATAATATCAGTTACTTCAGTTTTTACTATGCTCTTGAAACATTATTAACTAATTTAACCTCATTATCTCCATTTTCATGAAAAATTATCTACTCTTATCTAATGAATTATCATCAAAAATAAGCCACAGTGTTCATCCACACTTTCCTAAGTCAATTTCTCCCTCAAATTGTTAACAAATGCATTCATTGATTTGTTATCATAAATAATCTCGCTAGACCAATCACACAAGCAATCTGATGAGCTGATCCGAAAAGAGAATAATTTTTTTAGTATCTTACATGAATATCCACTTTATGAAAATATAATTCATGGAATTGTATTTCCCCAAATTGCCCCTCATCTGAAAACCCTCAAATTTGAAAGAAGAAAGGCTTGAAAGAATGCTTATCCAAATTATGTTATGGATGGCAATTTTGGAGGAAAGATGGAGAGTTCTATTGGCGTGCTACACTTGGAAAAGGAAGCTCCAATCTTAGCTTGTTGGTACCTCGACAAATGCTGCTTATCAGCTTTGGTCTGTGCCGCATGATGGTAAGCCCGTAGTTTGGCAACCAGATCAGTGGCATCCTTGGCAGCATTTACAGCGAGCACCTGCCAATTTGATCACACAAGTGCATAGATTATAGCTGACAGACCATGAGTGTGATTCGCTATCAAATGAAATTTAGCGTTAAATACTCAAAAATAAAATTTAGTAGTATATACCTTTGGTATAACTAGTAAGGCTTCAGCAAACTCGGCAATTGCCAATTGCTCTCTAGACCCTAGTGTTGTAGCAAGGTACTCCAAGAACACCGATAGTGCTGCCTCTACTGCACCTCCACCAGCTACTACCTGCATCATGTGAAGCCAGATGAAATTATATTATCATTGCAATCTGGCCTTTTTTTTTTTTTTTTTTTTTTTTTTTTTTTTTTTGGGGGGGGGGGGGGGCAGACATTCATATGCGGTAACGTTCTCCATGCAAAACAACTCAGGTGAAACGTCTCAATCGCAATTTCTTATCCACAGCATAGCTCCAAAGACAACCCCCCTACCCCAAAAGAATGAGAAAATGCTATTTTTGGGGGAAGGGAGGTCTAAATGTGGCTGCCTTACTGCTGAATTACAGAGAGGCTATTTTTGCCTGATCCTAGGTTAAATATTTCATGTTTAGGAAATTTTCAACACTCTATTAAGGCCAGTTTGGCATCAATGCAATTTTTCAGCTTCTTTCAAAGCTTCAAACATGCTCTTGAAAGAAATCTTTCTAATTTCCAGTTGTCTAGAGTCCATATCAACATCAGAGGTCAGGGCATCGAGAACCCAACATAGATGCTTAAAGTGAAAAGGCGAATCAAAGTAGCATGAAGCTTTTGAATCTTGCCACATGTTACACAGACCGATAGAATAACACATCCCGAGCTGCCTAAGCTTATAAGCTAGACATAAAAGCTAGTCCCTCCTCAGGCAGTGGTCCTTTGCATGTTTGCACGGTTGATTCCACGTATTACTTTCTAAGCAAAAATACCAAACAGTAGCAAAGAAACACAGCTAAAAGTAGTACAAAAATCAATTTGGATTGATAAAATCAACACATGCTTGACAACTCCTAGCAGAATCAAGCACTGCCCCCACTTCCTCCTCAACCAAAAAATGGAGAAGCACATATCATAAGTGGACAGTACAACAAAGAGCCAGATGAATAGTTAAAATTTTCACTAGTGAAAGATAACATTAGGATAAGCACACAGCCATCATTTCAAAACTGAACACTTCAATTGTGAGAACTTGTATCTAAAGTCAAGAAATGAAAGGCAAAAGGAAAATCCAAATAATATGATGTCTACTCAAAAGATATTTACCGCGCTTGATTCAAGCGTCCTCTTAACAATGCACAAAGCATCATGCACAGCTCTTTCCATTTCATCAAGCATAAAGTCATTTGCACCTCTGAGCACCAATGAAACCTGGTAAAATATAGACAGGAATTTGAAGAAATGAGTAACATAGAAACATGATTTTGTATAGAATGCAAACATAATGGAGGATGAGATGGCTAACTTCCAACCGCCATACAGTCATCAACTTATATTTAAATAATCTACCCACCGCACTAGTTGTTTTCGTTCCCTTAATCATGATGACATCATCATCCGCAACACACTCCTCCACAACTTCATCTGCATGTCCAAGGAGTGATGAATCAAATGTTTCCTCCCCTTCCATATCAGCAAAAGTAGAGACCTGCACCCATTGCCATAAAAAATTGGATGAACGAGATAGCTTGAAGAACTTCTCTAATGAAAAAATATTAGTCCAATCTTCACACGCCAGGGTGCATTGGATGACCTATCAAAATGTTGAATCTTGCAGAAGATGCCATTTAATGCCGAACAGAAGACAAGTTATTAACCTTATACAAATCCACAAACGACAAATGAAACTATAACTGCCTGTGGGTTTGCACTTTAGTAGAAGCCATTTTGCTTGGAAGTTGGAAACTTATGCCTTTCAACCCATAGATACGCAGACAACTGCTGCACAAGCAGAAACTTGAGATACAACATAGAAGACTCCAATTCTGAGTCTCCAATCGCTATCCAATACATTTTCTCTCTCAGACTGCTCTTGAAGTGGAGCTCTTTCCACCTTCAAGGTTTCTCCAAGGGCAACCCTCAATTTTCAATTCTAAAATCGCTACTACTCTCAGCTTTTCCATCTTCTGCTGTCATTGTCAACGATTCCATGGCCAGCACACACAGGGACGAGAATCCTACCATGGATCAACTTATTGAGATGACCCAGAAGATGTTGGGTGGCGATGGCGGGGGAATTGAGTTGGAAGCGTCGAAGGATCTGACACGGGGTTCCTTGGTCTATCATGGGAAATCACCTGATCCTCAGCAAGCGGTACACAGAAGCCCATGTAAGTGATACCAATTTATCTATCTCGTGGCTCTGGGTCCGAATTTATGGAGTGCCATGAACAATGAGAACCAAGACAAATTGTGGAAAGATCGGTAAAGTTCTAGGTGAATTTGGAATTTGACTTGAGGGATGAGGGGGGTGCTTATTTTCATATCGAAGCCACCATAGACGTTGGAGAACCCCTTTGTCCTGGCTTCCATTTGAAAATGAAAGGGGGCAACGAGAAATGGATTGATGTTAAATACGAGGGATTGCTAAATTTTTGTTTCTCTGGGGGAAAATTGGGGCATCAGGCCAGATTATGTGAGGTGGCAACAAAGCGCGATGAATTTTATGGTCCTTGGATGAGCCCAATATACCGACTTAGCGAAGAACACTTGAACAGCACAAGGAGACGAGTGGCAGCCCGCCAGCCTTTGATCGATGTGACGAATGTTGGGAGCCCAAGCAATCAGAATGTGATCAAGGGTGGGCTCTCTCAAAATTGTCAGCAAACTGGGGTGCAATGAGTGACGACACCACAAGGAGGTTGGGAGAATAATCCTAACAGGGGATGCTCCGCAAAAAGAATGAGCCATTATCACAAAATAATGCAGAAGAAGGGTACTCAGGTGTGGGCCAGCAAAGAGAAGGGTGGAAGAAAAGGAAGTGATGTAGGACGCTCTAAGATCATTTCCCACACTAAGAAAATTCACACGAGAACTTTCAAATGCTCAATATTTCAATTCATTCAAGGTCAACTCCCTAATCCATAACAAAGGAATTTAAATAGAGAAGACACCTAAAACAACAAGGAAACAAATAGATAACCTAATCACGAAGATATTATTTTACTAGCTAACAAGATACCTAAAACATAAACTATGAAGATAATAAAATATCAAAATACTTATCATATGCCAATATCAAGATGTACCCATATCTTTTTATTTCCTCTGTGTTCTTATCCTTCATCAGGAAGACAAATCCTCACTCAAGAGAGCAAAGGAGAATCAAATGACAGAAGTGGAGAACACAAGTCTCAATTTAGATGAGGAAATGCTGGTTTTCAATGTGGGAAAGCCCTACATACAGAAGAAAAAGAGACATATCAAAGTCAAGCGCCACCTAAACAATGTCCACCGGGGCTAGACCAAAATCCCCAAACCATGGCGAAGACCGATCTGAGGTCTTCTCAGGATGAGGCTTCTTTTGCGGCCGGGGAGGCGGGACCATGCCCACCTAGAGCCATAAAGATCTTTTGCTGGAACTATCGGGGGCTTGGCAACCCTCTCCGAACTTGGCTTTGGAGAGATCACCCAATATTGGTTTCTTGATGGAGACAATGTTGGATGGTGGAGAGCTTGATGGCATCAAAAGGAGATGTGGTTTTTTTTTTAATGGTATTTGCATTAGCAGCTAAGAAAGGTCAAGGGGAATTGGTTTTTGGTGGCAGGACATTGAAATAGAGATTATTTCCTATTCCTCTCACCATGTTTTAGCTGCTGTTTTGGACCATGAGGGGAACCACACTTGGTATGAAGCGGGCATTTACGGGTGGCCAGACAATGCAAATAAATATTGGACTTGAAGGATGATCAAGGAGTTGAAGGAGTCCATAGCCAAGCCAATAATATTTTTTGGTAATTTTAATGAGATTCTCCATGTTAGTGAGAGAGATGGGGGTTAACAGAAGAAGAGAATCCCAGGTGATGAGATTCAAGGAGGCTGTAGATGGGTGTGGTTTGCAGGATCTGGGGATGATTGATGATACATTTAATTGGCAACTTGGCAAGGCCAGGGAGAGTCTTGATAGATTCCTGGCCTATATCCAATGGTTACAATTGTTCCTGCTAACTATGGTTAATTCATATCCAAGATATTAGTCGAGCCACTCTGCACTCATCCTTTAAACTGAACAGAGAAGCTGGTGTGCGATGAAGGACCGAGATTTCAAGCTGGAGCCATTTGGTTCTCAAATGAAAATTGTATCAAAATAATGAAAGAAGAACGGCAGAGTATAAATAGGGAACTACGGCACAAAATTGCTGCTTGTGCTAAGAGCCTCCCAAAATGGAGCCAAGAGACCTTTGGTGCTCTCAAAAGGCAGATCCGAGAGACAGAAAAAGTACTAAAAATGCTTCAGAAAAATCCCCAGAGACCGAAAAGGTACAAAAAATGATTCAAAAAAATCCCACATCAGCAGACCACATTGAAAGATGCAAGCAAGTGGCAGCGGATAACAGGAAGGAAGAGACTTATAGGCACACACGAGCTAGGATGAATAAGCTAAAAGACGGTGACAGGAACACAACTGATTTCCACTACAAGGTGACTTCTAGGAGAGCAAGAAATACTATTAAATGCCTTCAAGGGCTGGATGGAAGTTGGAAGACTGAGGAGGGTGAAATTGAACGGGTAATTACATCTTATCTTGAGAAAATGGGTTTTAGTCAATGATGGGTGAATCGGGTTCATCGATGCATATCATCTGTCTCTTATTCCTTTGTGATAAATCGCAACTGCAGGTGTACACTTCAACCGACATACGGAATTAGACAAGGTTACCCTACCTCACCCTGCCTATTCTTATTATGTGCTGATGCGTTTTCTTATCTCCTTTCAGAGGCTGTTCAAGAGAAGAAAATCCATGGACTCAAAGTGTGTAGAGGAGCACCAAGATATTCGCATCTTCTATTCGCTGATGACAGTGTTCTGTTTGTGAGAGCCAATAAAGAAGAATGTCAGACATATTCTGCGATCATTTCATGCTATGAAGCAGCCTCTGGTCAGCAGATTAATAAAGATAAATCTGAAGTAGTGTTCAGCAGGCATGTGAGGGAGGGTTAGAGGGAATTCCTTCTCAAGGACCTCCAAATGGTGGAAGTTGATTACACAAAATATTTAGGGTTCCCTACTATTTTGGGGAGATCTAAGAAGGTTGTGTTTGAAGGGATTAAGGAGAGAATTAGGAAGAAATTGCAGGGCTACAAAGAGAGATTACTATCACAGCCGGGACAACAAATACTGTTAAAATCTGTAGCCGTGAGCATTTTTAAGCTACCGGACACTCTTTCTGAGGAACTTCACTCTTTGTTTGCCAAATTTTGGTGGGGATCAACCGATCATCGTAGAAGGATGCATTGGCAATGTTGGGAGTCTATAGAAGGCTCGAGGTGGCATGGGTTTCCACAACCTTAAGGCTTTCAATCAAGCCCTACTAGCCGGCGACTGCTCACAAATGAAGACTCCCTCACATTCGTGCGCTAAAAGCGAGGTATTTTCCAAAAATCCACTTCCTGGAGGCTTATCGTGGGGTTGTCCTAGTTACACATGGAGAAGCTTATGGGGCGCTAAAAGTCTGCTCAAGGAGGGTCTACTATGGCATACTGGTAACGGAGCTAACGTCAAAGTCTAGGAGAATACCTGGATTCGATGCAAGAAGCGCCTAGCTAGACCTAGCGGTGAAATTGAGTTCAATGCTGAATTAAAGGTTAGTGAACTTATCTTAGGCAACAAAGTGGAGTGGAATGAGTACATGATAAATAACTTATTCCCAAAGGAAGTTGCAAGGATTATTCTCCAAATACCACTTAGCTCACGATGTCCACAAGATTCTTTCTTATAGTGGCATGTCAATGATAGAATATTCACAATGCGGTCAGCTTACTGGCTTGGAAAGCTAGGTCATAAGGGTCCGGGGCACTTGGGGGCCTTTAACAGTGAGCAAAGGTGGTGGAGAGGCCTTCGGAAGAGGAACATACTTCCAAAGATCAAAAACTTTACATGAAGGCATGTAACGGTTTCCTGGCCACCAATGAGACTCTTCGGAGGAGCCATGTCCAGGATATTGCCTCATGTATGATCTGTAACCACCCAAACGAAACCATTTTTCATGCTACTATGGACGGCAACTTGGTCAGGAGCTTCTGCAGTAAAAGCAAAGTGCGCCAAGTGCGCCAGCATATTCAAGAGGCTCCTAGAACTTCATTTTTGGATTTCATTTTATGGGTGGAAGACGTTGGCAGTGGGGAAGCTATAGAAGAGGCGCTGACTCTTGCTTGGGCTTGCTGGGCTTTTCGCAACAAAGGTGATAACTGGCATGGGTGGAAGGGTGGCGGTTGGGAAGCTATAGAAGAGGCGCTGACTCTTGCTTGGGCTTGCTGGGCTTTTCACAACAAGGTGATAATTGACAATGAAATCCAAATGGTTAGATCTTTATTGAGGGCTTCAAGCACTTGGCGTGGGATTACCATGATTATGACGGTAAAGTCTTCACCCCACCCATTGTGACTGAACCTAGATCTTTTGAGTGCCGGGAACGCCCCACAAATGGGTCGGTCAAGTTAAACTCTGATGCTGCTATTTTGGATAGAGTGGGAACTGGACTTGGGTGGGTGGCTCATGATGATCGGGGCTGCATTATTGAGGCAGCTGTTCAGAGATGCATAGCCATGAGACCCTCTGATGCTGCTGAAGTTGAGGCTGCAAGGTCGGCTCTCCAACATGCAGTTGATGCAGGATGAAGGCAGGTCGTGATCGAGTATGACTCTTTGGGACTAATCTCAAAACCCCAAACAGGGAAGAGGGGGAGAGCCTATTGGGATATTGTCCTTGATGGTATTAGGTCACTAGTGTCCTGTTTTGATTCGGTATTATCAAGTCATGTCAAAAGGGCTGGGAATAACGTGGCTCATCTTGTAGCACGGTTTGATCCAGGGGACAGTGGGTCTAAAATATTTGGTCATGATGTACAGATTGTATCCTTACTCTTGTGGAGATGGATGATGCAAAATAAAATTTGCCCTTTTGACTTCGAAAACATAGAAGACTCCATGATCCAACGTGAACAAGCCATGGCAATGTTTGATCATCAGTTAACACCCACAACCAACAACAGAAAGTAGGGGGACTCTAGCGGAAGAAAAAAAGATGTGCAATCTGTACCCATAAAGTCCAACTAGATATTCAGGTTAGAATCGAATGGAATGGAATGGAAAATCTCAGACACAAAAGGCTAACAATAAGAACTCCAAAAGACTTAAGGGCAAGAAACAGTGAGGTTAGATTAGATACTTATACACAGAATTGTGTTTCACCCGTAAAGGAGACAATGGAAGGAAAAAAGACCTCAAACGTCCATCCAAAATGCAATGACAAGGACTTTCTCCCAAAATTTCAGCCCAAAAACTGAAAAACTGAGCACTGTCATAAGAGTCAATGAATTTATGCCAAGTACATTTGTAACCCAGAGAACAGATATCTCTCTACATATACTACAAGAAGGAAAAAGGAAAAAAGAAAACAACTATAAAGACAGTAAATATTACAAGCCATAGTAAATGTTCCATTACAGACATACCATTGTTGCACCAGTGGCCTTAGCAACATGGCGCATATCCTCCTTCCGCACACGTCTCACAGCAATCGCCCCAGCCTCCACGAAATACTGATAAGAGGAAAAGATGAAGTTCAAAAATTCCAACAGGGCACTCTAAGCAACAGAAGGATGGAGAAAAAGGCAGGGAAAAACATACCTTCAACGCCATATCATCAATCCCTTTAGTGGTCAAAACAACATTGGCTCCGGCTTTTAGCAGCTTCTGAATACGCTCTTTGGTCATATCCGCTTCTCTGCAGAAAACAGAACCACATAGCACTTCAACAACATTTCTAACTTAAATCATAGCATCAAGGCCATGTGTAGAATAACAGTAAATAATATGAGAGAAGCATTCGCAAACAATGCTTTTAGAAAGTAGTTTACGATGGGAAACAATGCAGAACCAAACAAAGTAAACACGAACAACAAAAGTGGTGTAATTCCTGCCCAAGTTGGTCTGAGGAGATACAAATATATGCAATCTCACCTTTGACAAGCAAAGACATTTTCCAGAGAAAATGTCTACGACTCAATCATAAGAAAATCAATATCGCTCGTCACAGAACTTTTCAAAACCAGAACCCAAGTTAGCATAGCTAATGATGAGGTACTCTCGAGACAATGGGATAAATGAAAAACTCCTCAAGAGGTTAGTTTTCTCTGAGAAACACATGCTGAAAGCAGAAACGGTTCCAAGAAAATTTAATAGAAAAGCAAGTCATGAGTTGAGAACATGGCAAAACTAGTGAACCACCTACACTGCAACCAGCTGCTAGATGGCGACCAAGTCACCAATTCTATGCGACTCAATTTGTGAATCAGTCAAAGGCTGCATTCTTTTTTTTATGAGTAATAAAAAACTTGCATTAAGACACCAAGCAGATGTCACCCATGTAAAAAA
The DNA here is from genome assembly GCA_029747015.1 of Carnegiea gigantea. Classification (NCBI taxonomy): domain Eukaryota; kingdom Viridiplantae; phylum Streptophyta; class Magnoliopsida; order Caryophyllales; family Cactaceae; genus Carnegiea; species Carnegiea gigantea. The sequence goes on from JAKOGI010000457.1 coordinate 485,176, forward strand.
GGAGGCAATCAGAAAAAAACACCATGTCCTCAAGCTCTGTAAAATGATCATATTGATAAAATCCAAAAAGGTCAACTTTGTACCATGATTGAAAACTTGACTCGTCATTGATGACCTTTTTAGTAGCCTAAAGACCAATTTGAAAAGCATCCCTACTTACTAGTCCTCAAGAAAGCTTGTCGATGCTGAACATAAGGAGAAAAGGTAAACCTATCACGTCGGAATAGAGATTTCTTTAATAAATCTAAACTTGTCAAGACCAAATTATGAAATATGATTAAGCCAGGTGAATGTACCTTTGACGAATTTTTTCAAGTTCTCTAGGATCAGTAACTAAAACTTGGACACCCAATTGCATTTTCGTTTTCTGAAGGTTGAAGTCAAGACAGGCAATCTTTGCTGGAGCAACCCGAGTGGGCATTCCCTGAGCAGCACGTCCTGTGTTAAGAGCATAGCCTTTCAAAAGATAGCTCTCTCTTGCACTTTTTCCATGAGCTTTAAGAATGTTGACGCTCTGCAATATGGAAGACAAATGCACAATCAGGAATATTCAAGATTAATTACTGTAGCCACAGCTCAGAGATTGTGAACAGATTAAGCTTTAGATCCAACAAAGAAGAGTAGAAAACCTTGATTGGGTACTTTATTTCACCACGTGCATTGGTCATTTTTACTGACTGTACTGCATCTACAACCTGCACAAATTTTGATAGAAAATAATAAATTACAAATAAATTAATCAGCTCAACCATAACTTCAATTAGCATGTAAAGAATCCAAACAGTCTAAGATTAAAGCAATCATGAAGAGATCTTCCCATATGATGGCACATTAGCGCTTAAGGTAATGTTGATTACCTTGAGGCAATGTTTGCTTGGATGTAAACAACACTGTAATGTAAACAAGTTTGTAATTTTGTTTGGTTGTGAAAGATTAATGTAAATAACTACTTTGTGATTATGATTACTACAAACTTTGTAATTATGATTGTATTACAAGGTTGATTGCATTACGCTACATTCAACCAAACATCAAATAAAAGTATACCAAAATGGGATGCAATCAATCATATAAAGTTGAGATGCCAAGCAATAGAGCGCAACATAGCCACTCCACATTTGAAATTTTGAACAACTAATGGAGAAGTGCATAGTTTGCAATACCATTATACCAAAGATATAAAAGAGCAAGCAGTCGGAGAGAGTGCAGTGATATGACAAGCTCTAATGCCTAACACTGCAAAACATTTCAAAATTTAGAACCCCCCCCCCCACACCAACAAAAAAAAGTATCAACTATGCAAATGCAACGACATATAAACCAACGCATAGAAGCCACATATCAAAAGGAAAGGTAAAAATAAAAGGCAAACAATGTGAGATAGGAACCAAGCCACAAAGTTGGAAGAACTCGCAGGAAAAGAGGACTTCACTGGCTTTAGCCTTCCAAAGCTTGTCTTTGAATAAAACACATTTCGAAATCCATATGGGAACTTCTAACCGCAAAGAAAACTTGCCATCTCATCCTCAACCCAAGCAACCATGACTCTTAATTTTCTTTCTTCAAGTATTGAGATGAATAACAAATAAGATTAAACATTGACCATACCAGGCTTGCAAAGAAGTCACTGTCTGCAGCTAACAATTTTGATGACATGCTTGTCTTTGCACAATTCACAAGTGAATCTTTGCCAAGCTTTTCAACCTAAACACATGATAAGAGAGCAAGTTTAGGCATACAGTAGACCATCAACAAACAATACAGCAGCTATTCGTTATGTAAAAGTTATCATATGGCAATCTACAACTCCTTCAATATCCCAGTGCAAAATATATGAATAGCGAATCCATGAAATTGAGAGATTTCTGATGGGTTTCTGTTGACATTCAACAAAAACAATATTAATCCTTCTAATACTGCCATCAACCAATTCCAAATCAGATACAAACTGGGATCACTTAGATTGTTTGACCAAACATAGGAGAGGGACAAAAAGTCAAGTATTTCTAACATATATGCTCCCTGCACAATAGAAATTGCATGCTAACCAAATTGTTAAGAGCATACCCTCACTGCCAGCTTCTCATCAACATATTTGCATGCTTCTCTCATAGCAAGCTGTAAGTGGCCGATTCAAAGATCATAAGCTTGTGCCATATTAGAGTATCTCTCAGAAAATATAGGAACATATAGGAAAAGATTATTGGGAAAAGTTGGCCAAAAGATAAGCCTCAGAAGATCCTTATGATACTGACCCTGAAACCACTTATTATAGACGTTGGATGGATCTTATTCCTGACCAAATCATTTGCCCTCTGCACAAACATGTGACCATGTCAGAGATTATGAAACCTAATAGAAGTTAGACTCCGACATGGATGCAATTAAAGAAACGAGCTCAGACGTACCTTAAGCAACTCTGCAGCTATAATAACTACTGAAGTTGTTCCATCTCCGACTTCTTTGTCTTGGAGTTCAGCCAACTCCACAAGTACCTACAAGAGATACATATATATGGGCATGACTAAAACCTCAAGTAAAAATAAGAGAAAGACCTGCTATCTAATTTTTGGTACCTTAGCAGCGGGATGCTCAACTTCCAACAATTTCAGAATGGTAGCACCATCATTAGTAATCGTCACATCTCCAATATCATCAACCAACATCTACATTAATATTACAGTTAGCAGTCCGCGAAAAAATATGAGAGCAAAGCACCCATCTAGAAATGCAGAAGGAGCACTAGGCATAGTTTGCTATTAGTTCTACCGTTATTGATAGATATCACCATTTAGCGTATTCAATGCAACGGCTGACATTTCAAACTTTCTGCCACAGAGCCATGTGTCAAGCATTGCATAACTTAGCTGCTGTTATCAAATGGGAATTAGACTTGCTATTATGAAACAGGCCACTATTTAGCATAATCTTGAAATCACATTGCGGCATTATGAGCTTCTATGCTAAACCACTGTTGTCTAAGCAACATAACTTGTGGATGCAACTTTTGTCACATATACAAATATCAAGAACAACGAGACCTAGGAAGGTTTAGATTTAAGCAATCCCATCTTTGTAATCCAAGGGAATGTTTCCTAAAGAGCACATCTCGACAAATAGTTTGAAAGAGAACATTTTTAATAAAATTGCAGATGCCACAAAAATAACCGACAGAGCTTGTAAACAAAAGACATAGAGGGCTCATAATGTTACAAAACATAAGGATAGATGAAATAGTGATAGGAACACACCCTCTCCCGCAATTCTTAATTGTGGAGCAATCGTAGGCATAATATTGAAGTAACATAAAACAAATTGGCACCCATTACAATAACAAAAGTTAGAGGAAAGCCTAATACAGAGTAAAAGGGAAAACTAATGTTGACTGTTGAGAACAAATGGGTGCTAAGTGCTCCAGAGGGATCAATAACTACTCATGGCAGAGATAGAGTTGAGAAGTATTCACCTAAGATCTACAACCTTTTTTTGATCAGGAAAAGAATATATAAATCTCATTAACAAAAGGTTGTATGCAAAGCTAGCATCCTACAAAAGGCTATACACATCCCATATGCACACTATCCACAAAATCGAAAAGATCAAGAGTAACAAAAGATCCCTTTGTCCCAAAAATAGAGAGACTTGATGAAACAATCTCTAAAACATTGAAGCGGCATCTCCACACCCTCAAAGACTCTCCTATTTCTTTCGCGCCATATGCTCCAAAAAATTGTACGAGGAAATAATCTGGCATTCTTCTTTTTAGCTTTAATACCAAAACAGCCCTTCCAAGCAAAGAGGTGATCCGAAATAGAATTGGATATAACCCAAGAAACTCCCAAGCAACTGAAGGCTGGATCCCAAAAAACTCTTGCAAAAGGGCAATGAAGCAATAAGTGGTTCATCAATCCTACTGCAGCTTTGCATAACGGACACCAATTCACCAAGATCTTACCCCTCTTTTGCAAATTATCGTAAGTCAAAAATACTGTCAAGGGCCCCCCCAACAAAAAAAAAAGACAAGCTAAATGGAGCTAGAAATTTTCAAATAATCTTCTATGGAAAACACATTCCAATATCCAATGCAAAGGTGAAGAAGGCACAGGGGCAAGCTTCATATAATAAGACTTCATAGTGAAACTCCCTTTAGGATTAAGATCCCATCTGACTGAATCAAGAGAGGATTACCCAATAGAAATCTCATTCAGCTTAATAACTAAGCTTACAAGGGAGGCGTCATCCACCTAAGATCTACAACCTTAATCCTAGACCCACAAACTCTAGTTAATGTCCAAGTCTAAGTGGTAAACAGGCAAAGTTTATGTCTAATAATTCACTCCAATTCTTCTTTGTTCCCACTCTTCATAGCGTGTATCCCAATAAGTTAATCTTCTCGCACCTCCAAACCGGCGCATCAGCAGACATTCTCTTGATATGTCTAGACTAGCTTGGTATCTTACATCTTATCCTCTACACAGGTCATTCACACCTTACCTCTACACTTTTTTAATCTTGACAATTGTTTGCCAAACCAATGAATCATCCATATTTTGTCACCATCATCTTGGGAACCTAAACTGTGTTCATGAAGAAACATTTTGAAGCATGCCATAGAGCATATCTAACAATCACAGCATAAAATTTACCCTTGACTCTAATTGGATCTTTTCTGTCGCTCAAAATTCTAAAAACATTTCTAATTCTGCCATCATACCCACATACAATAAATGATATCATCATTCATTTCCTCATTACCTTGTAGGATGATCGACCCTGGTCTTTGAACTCTTCTACCTTCGGCACATATGCGCACAAATGGTGACTTCCTCTACTATCTGATAATCCAAAGTCCCAACATTTCACCTTTCACCCACTAAAGCTAAAATCTCAGACTCCAGTGTATCGCTTGCATGCTCCAATTTAACGTTAGATCCTTCTTTGGTCTTATACTCTTATGAATTGGAGCTGCGTCATTAGCAACAAACAACATGCCCCAAGGTGATTGGAGTTATCTACAATTATGCTCCATGATGTAACACTCATCTTACCTCTTCATACATATATGAATGCCAATGACTAATGTTTTGACGTCAGAGACTTTCAATCATTCATAACAATGGAACTCTCAGAAAATTTGAAACATTCCAAAATGATGCTTCCCGCAACAAACCGTAAAGTAAGATGCGCAATGTACCACTTCTGCAACTGTAAGATGCCACAATCACCTTCACATCACCATTGTGATCTATGAGCTCCACTGAAAAACCAGACAGAAGCAATATCTTACAGAGCTCCTGACTCAGTAGCTAGATTAAGTACAGAAATTATGCTGAAATCAAAGCACCCCAATTTATGCCCTTCCTCACAAGCCAAACAAGAAGTAATATCTTATGTAGCTTCTGACTCAGTTATAAGATTTAGTGCAGAAATTATGCCGAAATTAAAGCACCCCAATTTATGTCCTTCCTCAAAAGCCAAACAAGAAGCATGTGTCAGAAAGCATCATAATAAATAGCCCCAATGGCTTTTTTAGTACCATTCCAGAAGACAATTGCATATAATTGATCTGTAAGATCTTGGATACTTTCAAGTTGCAATACAACATACCGTACAAGGTGAGAATTTGGCTAATGTGAACTAAAATTGAAAAAGCTAAGCCCATTATCAAACAAACTTCCATGAAAACGATATTCGAGGGACACCCATTATAGCAAAGATAAAAGAGATCAAACCTTGTCAAGACCAACGGGGCCAAGCGACGATTTCACAATGTTGGCAACCGCTTGACATGCTACCACTGCCCATACAACAAAAGTGCAAAACGAAGGGTTAGAAACGACGTCAATGAAACACAAATGCAAAATGGGATAGACGGGGGAGGGGAAGAGAGAGAAACCGTTCTGGGTGCGGACGTCTTGGCCAGATTGACGGTCACCCAAGATATCAGGAGCTGGCATTGTTGCTTGAGTTGAGTAACAGCCAAAGAGCGTACAACTACGAGGGTTTATAGCGAGATCTGCAACTGCGAAGCGGGAACTAAGCGGCCGTAGGAGTTGTCAGTTCGCTTGTGTTCAACCTAAACCCAGAGAGAGAGAGAGAGAGAGACAGAGCTATATGCGGCTGGTGTTGTGCTGAACTTGAAAAGGGCTCTCGAATGTTCAGTGCCAGTCCAGTAGCAAGGCCCGGTTGCCCCGTCATCTGAAGCTTCGCTCTTGCTGTTTTGCCCTTTTTCCCCCTTCTCAAAAGCTAGGGCTTCAGCCTAGCTCCTTCCGAGCCCTCCGATTCGTTATATTCCTTCAGAGTAGCCAATTTTTCGATGCCCTAGGGGCCTGTTCTTTTTGTGGATCGTTTTTAACTTATTCATTTCAATCTATTACAATTTATTTTAACCTATTCTAATTAACTTCAACCTATTTTAATAAAAAAAATATCAATTTTAACTAACTTCAATCAATTTTACTAATTTTAATCAATTTTAACCCACTTCAACCAACTTTAATCTACCTTTTTTAAAATTTTATTCTCACTATTTTAACCAACTTCAACCCATCATATAAAAATTTACCAACTTCAATCCACTTCAACCAACTTCAACCCATTTTAACCTACTTCAATCTATTTTAACCCATTTCAATAAAAGATACCATCTTCACTTCAACCCACATCAACCTACCTCAACAAACTTTACCTTTTTACCCATCCAATTTTCCAACGAAAAAAACAGACCCTAAACTATGATGCATTAATTTTTGAGAATCTATATTTTTCAACTTAATTTTTTAGGTACCCAACGTTGTCTTTTTCTCACTCATTTTCCTTGTACTTCTTAAAGAATAGTAATGATAATTATTATTATTATTATTATTGGTGATATAAGGACATCTCTTGGAACAAAAGCGATAGGACCAAAATGTCGTTTGCTAGCCCACTGTGTTGATCTACTCAAATCAAACCTTGCCCAAACCGCGTCATGACCAAGTCTTGATTAACTAGAAATCTGGCGGCTACTAGAGTTACCGAACTCAACCACACCTAAAAACCCTATTCTGACTGGTGGTGGACTAATGTAAGAGAGCAAGAAAGCGACATAAATTTCCTTTGAGTGAGAAGTGATGTTTTGTATTGCCTAAACCCTAATTACCAAACATTAAGTAGGCACTAGGACCACCTAAAAATCAAGTGAGATAGAGAGCTACTAGTTGGCAGTAATTCAAATGAGTGGGAAATGATCTTTTATTTTTTTAACCAGTCAACATCTCCCTTCGACCATAACAGGTCATTAGTAATGCATCTCTTTGCCAACACATCTATTTTCATTTCATATTACAAATGAGGTATGAGACCAAAGGTAACAAGTAGTGTTATATTAAGTCATCACATAACTAACGTGACACTTCCACATTTAATGACACCCCAAATCATCCAAAAAATTATTAATAGCGTAACTGTTACGTTATGTTTATAGTTATATCACTTGATTATGCCAAATATAAACATCCAAGTTGCTATGGTTAATATGGAAATATTCTTAGACACTCATGATAGTTCACCTTAGTTCAACTGCTTTTCTAACGTGTTTTCCTACATTGTGTACATTTTAGCCCCTAGAAGGCACATTGAGGTATCCACACTGAGCCTTGACTTCAAATCGTAGTTCCAAGTCAAAAAGCGTCGTATATAGGGATCACGCAGTGAAAAAGAAAGGGAATACTATTGTTACTCCATGTGTCGGTCCTCTTATAGCATACATAATACGAAATGTGTGTCATAGCATAATTCCCACTAAGTTGGGCATATCACTCTTACATGCCATATGAATCACATAACTCTAAAACAAATTTACCCTAAGTCACTAGATGAACATACCCAATGTTCATATTGACACTTAAGATTCGATTTTAAAGCTTTAATACGAAATCAATGCGTTTCATATTCGAATCACTAGAGTCTTATAATAGACTTACTAAGGTGACTATTGCTTACCATTCATACACCACAATTATGAAGGTGGATCAAAGTTACAAACCTAGGTCTAATATGATTTTATCATTTTTATGTCATCATTTCCACTACAGTCGCGACTTAAGCGTTAAGGCGATTACCTGTGTGAGAAGATCACTTAGAAATCCGGTGACATTTCAATGTGCCCAATCACACAATTGAACATTTGAAAAAGAAAAGGTCAATTTTTATTACATAAATACTCAATACAAAACAATCGCGTCCATCAGATAACGAGATACATCAAACAACTAATTCCTATGTAAACCTGAACTCATCACATGTAACACCCCGATTTTTTAATCCCCTTTTATTTACTAATATTAATCTACGTGGCAGCAGAAAGACCCTAACTTTTAGCAAACTCATCACATGTAAGGCATCTTATGCCATGTTATTGTACACAATAGACATATAGTATTGTTCATAGTTGCATTCACTTGCCACGCTCACGTGGTCCAGTCCCATCTTCACATGTTCTATGCACATCTCATTAACAATACGACATTCACATATATATACATATATAACATAAGTTCATAATTCTCAACCAATCATAATAAACAGTTGTATCCATGTAACTTAATAAAGTCTCTAATGCATAGGTTTGAAATAATAACTGCTCCATACACCAATATTATCATTACATAAGTACTTTAACAAAATTTCCTAGCTCATACTTGCTAGGAAAAAGGAAAGATAAGAACAGTATAGTCTCTAAAAGTAAAAGAATCTAACTTCTAGCAAACTTCTAGCATATACTACTCATGAGCATCAATTGGGCAGGTACCCCAACACATCCTACCACACCTTCCCCGCTTCCAGTGGGTAACTTTAGGCTTGGGTGCTTCCTCAGCCAAGTCCTCTTCTGGGTCTCCCTCTACTAAAGGCTTTTCCTCAATATCCTCCTCTTCTAAGCGCTCTTCATCAGGGTCCTCTTCTAGGTATTTCTCTTCCATAGGGTCTTTCTCGGGGTCATACTCATCTAAGGGTCCTTCCTCAGTGTCCTCTTCTGGGTCTTCCTCCTCATCAGGTTCCTCTTCCGGTTGCTCGTCCCCATCCACAAGCTAATTTTCCACTACAGACTCTTCCTCATTCGGTAGTTTGGGTTTTATGGTGTTAAAGTCCTCAATATCTTCCTCTGATGGGGGTGGTGGGGTCTCATCATTGGTATCATGGGTAGGAGGTTGATAATAGGGACCCACATCTATTAGATGGTCCATTAGCTCTGATAAGTTCATTCCTATAGGTTCCCAATCACACAAGCAACATCTATTGTAATAATGGAACACTCTAATCTTAGGGTGAAGCTCATTAATACTATAATATCATATTGGGTCACCCAGGAGGGTCAAGAGGAAAAATAGGGCTTGATTGTCCCCAAACCTCAAGCAGTCATTTGGTATCTCCTCTAGTCTCCCATGTATAAATGCTTCAATCCGTTCTAAGTGGCTAGCTAGATCAATCCTGGGTTTCTTGCCATCCTTCGATGGCGGCAATGACAACCCATGCAACTACAATGACATGCCTCATTCATCCTATACATTAATAAGTCCAAATCAAACGCGTGTTCACAAGTAATTAAGCACATGCAAACACACCCTTTTTTCGGCCCTACACTCACGCTCCGTGCAGTCCTTAGGTCTGCAGGTTTTTAAGTTTTATTCCTGATTACAATATCTTAGGCGAGCCTTCAGGTCAGTAAACCTGTGCTCTGATACCACTTTGTAACACCCTGATTTTCTAATCCCCTTTTATTTACTAATATTAACCTACGTAACAGCGGAAAATCTAAATGGGGCGTTACCGTCGTATTTTCTTTTTGAAAATACTTAGCCGAGTATCAAAAAAAAACCATTAATGCAAAGTTTATTCTTCTGGCGACAATTACATCAATGTCCAATTTGAACAACAGTCATTAAAACAAGTTTAATCTGAAATTGATTCATTTTAACCAAAATTTAGGTGATAAGGCCTTGCTCTAAGTCAGGTTCCCATCCCCATACTCATGCACTTCACACGAGAACAAAATATTTGGGAGAGTGAGATAAACTCAATAACAACCACCCCTAACAGTCAAAACATGCACACAAATTCATTTTAAACCAATTTAGGGGTGGGAGATAAATACGAGCAGCTCAAAGTAGTTATGCATTCTCAACATGAAACATATAACAACCCCAGGTCCCACCTATTCAGCTTCAAGATAAAAGGGGGCAAGTGACCTCACTAGGTCTCATGGCCTACATTTGGGTTTAACGCAACTGCTTAACCATATCTTGGCCTACCGTCAATTTGGACGGTTACCGATAACCTGGCTCACGTCCATCCACAAGGTGGCACATGGCCGCTAACATGCTTGTACTTTTACCCGGAGAAGGCTAATAGCCTTCAAACAAAATAGGAGCATAACTACTTAGTCCCGTCCATTTTTTTTCAGTTGCATATACATTCATAATTAACATGGATCTCTAACAAGAATATAGCCCAACCTGACCCATTCTAATCCAGAAATATTTCATTATTATTTTCGCAATGAAAACATTCAAGACACACTCATGCAATTACCAGTTGAACAATCACTTCAGTAAAAATCATGGTAAAACTTCATCACACATTTATCCAAGAAAGATCCCCCGAGCATTAATTCAAAACACATTCAAACACCTTTCAAACATACTCACATGATTTTTCTAAGCATCCTCTTACCCCCAGCAACCAATTTCAGCCATCAAATAAATTTTTAGAATGCTATAAATATTAAAAACTACACACATGCTGCTACTGTGAGCTTTCCTGATTATTCCCAACTTTCACCCCCAACTTCTCGGGACCATAACTTTCACCCCCAATGTTGAAATTTTAAGATTAAATGCATTCTGGAAAGGTTAGTGGTAAAATCTGTGCCATTCGTAGCCGTGCTTGTTTTTCTTTTTCTTTTCTGAATAGTTCAGCGAATTTAATTTTGACAGCTGTAAATCCTTGGAAATTTTCTGGCTCAAGTGTGAGAAAAAACTTCAAAAGCTCATCATCATAGATTCCAACTTTCATTCTTTTTTCAGTTAAAATAATACAAGTAACTCCTTTGTGCAGACTTTGGAGTCCAAAAGAATACAATCGATCATCTTGGCATTTAACAGCAAAGGCCCCACTAGTTCTTCTATACTTAATCCAAGATTCATTGAATCTGAAGGGTTCAAATTTTCTCATAACTTCAATGTTAAGTTCGAACATTTTAGAAATATAGCCAACTTGAATTAAGCTAATTTCAGGGTATAGAAAGCCAGTCTCTTCATCTTTTTTGGGTAGAATAGTATGAAATTTTATGAATATAGGTCATTGGTTGAAAGTCTTGAGTGTTTGAACTATCTTTAACAGAAACTTGGCCATTTCAGTTAATTTTGAATATGGGTAAAGTAAATCAAGATATCCAAACTGATAAAGCTGGTGATATTTGGATCTGATCCCGAGCAAGCAATGAGCCTCGCAAATAAGGATTAGTAGTTCTTGTAGTTTCCAGTAGGGTAATTCAGTTGTCTTTCGATAGCATGAGAAAAAAGGATCACAGATATCAAAAGTAGTAAACTTTTTAGCTTGACTAGCTTGGGTTATAGTTCTTTTTTATAATAGTTAGGCCTTTAGTTCTTGCATCTCTTTCTCTTTTTCAAGAAAAGGGGTGCTTGAACTGGACTCTTCATGTTTAGTAGTTTGTAAAGATTGTTGGGCCAATAGTTGATTTGGTTGGTATAGTTGGAGAGGGTGATTTTAGAAAGCTGATTGCTTTTAGCATCTCTGCTATCGCAGTTCTCCCTTGCTCTAGATCCTTCTTCATATCACCAATGATGCTGTTAGTTCTTGCAGGGAGTTCATCGATTTCTGTATGAAGATTATCAACTATAGCTTGAACTACTATTTCAAGTTGTTTTAGTCCCGTTGAAACTATAGTCATGTGGATGTAACTGTAACCATGTATAAAATCAGTGTGTATCGTAGCCATTAGAGCATCTTATGTAATCAAAACCCCTCTATAAAGGGAGGGGCTGAGTGCTGAGAAGGGACACGATCATTTGAGCACACTTGAACAAAAGAGAAGTCAAGATTTTCTATTTATCTATGAGCAAGCATCTTTAATAATCTTAATAGTTTAAGTCCTTTTTCAATCTTACCATTATGATATTTTCACTTTTAAACTTTCAATAAAAGAAGTTTCCCAGTGGGCAACGCTATTCAATCGAACCTTATGTCTTAAATATTATAATTTTTTGATTAAATCTCCACTGTCTTAAAAAGTTTAAAAGCTTGATTAGTGACTATGGTTTGAGGTAGAAAACGAAATAGATTTGTGATATGCCTGATCTAAAGAAGATGTGATTGAGATTAACAATCTCCGTAAACTAGAAACTAGAGGAATGCCAGGGTCTAATGCCGACCAACTTCAGGTAATGGTTGAAACTCTCTAATTAAGCTTTAATTATTTTATTAAGCATGGTGGGCCCCTAATCACAGAAAATATTATATTTATGGAATTAATAGATTGTGATAACTAGTACTAAGTAAAGTCATTACAAGAAAAAAAAAAACATTAAAGATAATCATATTTGTATATTTGGGGTCAATTCGTAATTTTTAGAAAGTTGAGGGTCAGAAATATAAATATTTGTCACCCAAAAGTATTATAACCCAAACAGTTGTACCCCGAAAAATAATTACCCAAACTACATAGCCCCAAAAATATTTATCTAAAAAAGTGGGTTATGAAAATCAGTATATCAAACCTCAGTATACCAAAAAGTAAATTTTTTCTAAATTTTAGCAGAGTGGACAATTGCTCTATGTTAGCTATAAATGGTGACTTTCAAACTGAATGGTTTAAATGAAATGGGTAAAATTGGATGAATAATAGCGTATTCTAGGAGTTCTCTTATTAGAAGGACCAGTTGCTTCACCATAATTCAAATGTAATGCACATAGAAAGGAACTTCTTTGAAAACATCTTCAACACTATTATACGCATTCCTAAAAATAGGATAATGTTAGATCAATGATGGATGTTGCAAACTTTTATTATAGAGAAGAACTAAATCTATCGCTGGGACCAAATGGTAGAATGGTCAAACCAAAAGCAAAGTTTGCCTTTCTATCGATAAAAGAAGAAAGTTGTGTGAATGGATCAAGAGACTTCAAATGCCATATGGATATTACTCTAACTTGACTAATTTTATGGAACTAACTACTGCAAAGTTTCAAAATATGAAGTCATGGTTGCCATATGCTCATAGAGATCCCTCTACCCATTGCCTTTGGCACTTTCCCTGATAAGGTGTCGAAACCTTTCATTGAGATAAGTGAGCTTTCTAAGAATTTGTGCTGAACAACTTTGCAAAAGAAATGTGCTTGAGGAAATTCATGGAATCATTCTAATTACACTTTGTAAGTTGGAAATAATATTTCCTCGATCTAGGCTTCTTTAATTTGATGGAACACTTACCAATGCTACACAACTTGGCGATTCTGTATAATATTAATGGCTATATCCATTCGAGAGGTAATGAAGATTGGTGGTTGACTTATCTAAACTCAGAAATTATACTCTATAATCAGTTATAAGTAATGTTGTTAATGTATTTGATTAATATTTTGATTGATTGAAGAAAAAGAGCAAGCAACATGAGTATCCTGAAGGGTCAATTAGAGGTTTACCAGAAGCTGAAAGCATTGTCTTTGTCTCTATTATTTTGATTGTAACCTACATTGCATGATTACTGTGGAGATTGACCTTACCCAAGGAAAATCGCGACCTTTGAAGAAATTGACCTTACCCTAATTAGCCAAACGGGATACATCTTAAATATCAATAGAGCTCTTAATAGAGAAAAAATATTTGAGTATTGGAAAATAGCCATGAATAGTATTCTAAACCTAAATACTACATGGACTGCTGTAAATTTTCTAAACTATATCAAACATAGTTTGTCTGGCACTGTAGCTGGCTGATATAATTCATTAAATGAGGACGGCAAAAATGCATTTAGAATGATAGAAACACCAACTGCAATGTTCAAAAATCTATGTAAGGAAATCGAAACCGAATTCATCAAAGCTAAACTTGACTCCGAAGAAAAAGATAGAGAATGGCAAAGAAAGATAAATAACATAGAATTATGGGATATGAGATATTCAGATAATTATATTGCTAAATTTAGTCAATATTGTTACAAAATTGGGTATAATGAAACCAATCATGGTATGTTTTATAATAAATCACCATACCCAATCAATTCTATAATCAATGAAAAGTACATTGCATGGCTTGAAAAAGCAAATGTTATTGATACTTTTGGTATAAGAATCTCTAAGAAAAATGGTCAATGATCAATATCGCGATCTCTAGAAGCAAAAGAAAATGAAAAAATAATTTCTAGCTTGTTGGGATAATCCTCACCAATGGGGAAAAGAAACTGAAAGAAGACAAAAAAAGAAAATTCTATAAGAAAAAGAGCTTTAATAAGCAAAGGAGAGAGAAATATAAAAGAAAATATCATAACAAACTAAGCCCTAAAAAACGAAGATTTTTTAGGAAAGCCAGTTACTGTCCTGTCAGGAAAAGCAACTATAAATGTTGGGCATGCAGAGAAGTAGGTCATAATGCAAACAAATGCAAAAATAGGAAGAATAATAAACTTATTGAAACTTTGGATAGTTTAGATTATTTTAAACTTAGCGAGGAAGAAGCATTAGATCTAGCACTGAAAAACAATAAGGGAATTGTTAAAATTATACTAGATGATGAATATAAAGAAAGTGATTACGAAGAAACTAGTCATATAATGAAAAGTGGTTCCATTAGTCTCGTTGATCTTTAAGGAGAAGGATTTGTTGTAGGTAATGAGAAAGAAGTCAAAGGAGATTAGATCCTTCCCATAATTCAGAAATATATGATCTATAAAAAATCAATCTTTCAATTAAAGAGCAAATACGTATGTGAAATGATGGAAGGAGATCTACAAATCAAAGACCATGAATATGATGTAAGAGAAGTTAATCTCATTAATTGAGAAAATATCCTTAAGTATAACAAAGATAGAAAGTACGTGTATGTCCATGTTGGAAGTGTCTAAATGCAAATACTCCATTATAATATTATAACAAAAATATTCATCATTATGCTTTGCTTCGTGATATCATGCATAAGAAATTTAATAATCAAATTATCATAGGGAACAAGACTAATTTATGATGGATTAGTAGGATTTAATTGTCGGTAGGCCTAAAAGACGAATTTGTCAAAAATATCCTATCCCTTAAGATAAAAATAATTGTGATGGACATTAAAAGATGAGGATGCCCATTAAGGATATTTTCAAAAATAATCTGTAAATTGGATAACATTATATATCCAAAGATCTAACTTTTCCAATTTCACCAAAATTAATAAGAAAATATAATAGAAATTGATAAAAATGGTAAAATTACGATTAAACCTCAATTATTAAGAAGCATGAGTGCAATATTAAAATGGGGATTAGGGTCTTCATTAGCTAAAGAGGGGCTCAAACAAGATTATGCAATTAGTATGACCAATAAAATAAGTAGAAAGAGTTTTGAACCCACAAGACATAGTGTAGACCAAAGTATGAATATAGATAGAAAAGACATTGGGTATAAAACAAGAACTGTCAGGGAACTAATCTATGAAGATGCTGAGAAATATGACTGTAGAGATATGCTATGAAGTAACTAATACGAATCCTGATAGCATTTATATTCTAATAAATGTATGCTTAGAGATATATAATAGATATGAATTATGTGCCTACCTCGATAGTGGTTGTTCTGTATGTTTTAGAAAAAATATCATTATTTTCAAAATTTATGTAGAAAAAAGTCAAGAATTCTTTACAAGTAAGAATAGTTGATAACATCATTATGAGCCACAACGAAGTAATAGAATGATTATCCATAGAAATAAGGGGAGTCCAGTGCATTACTCCTGTTTTATGGGCTATTGGCCAACCCCTTTATGATATGATTATTGGTAATAATTTTTAGAGGCTATCTTCTCCATGCATACAAACCATCAACCAAATAATATATACAATTAATGGTCATTCAGTTCCTATTGAAAAATTGAGTAAGGCTTGCACTCATCAAAAGATTGAGTTTACGCGCATCCAGCATGTTGAGAAGATAATACCTGCACAATGTGAGGTATCACTAACCAAGGTTACCAGAACCGAACTGGTGAGTGAACCGATAACGTTATTTGACAACTGGACTGGCCTTGCCTATTGTGTATGTATAGTGGACACGAGCAAAGTGGTGAGCAGCATATTCAACGCCTGTTCAGGCCAACGACGAAGGTTGATCGAAGGATTTTCATAAGAAAAGACAGCTAGCTTAGGCGCTTCACAATCCGATTACGATATGAACTGGACTGACCAATACCAGTCTATATCGTGCTGTCACTATCAACGGCTAAAGGATGAGTATAAAGACTGAGAAAAAAAACAGTATATAAGTCAGTTTTGAACTTGAATAGGTAGAAAACTTTTGATAAGTACTATTACAAATTTTTAAATTAGAATGTTTCAGTAATAAATGAGTAATAAATTTCTCAAATTCCAAAGCTTTTTATGAATTTTCTTGTGAATAACAAAAATAAAATTATTTAATTTGATCAAAAATCGATGAAGAAGTGGACAAGATATTATTTTGGATTGTTAATATGTAATCAATTAATAAAAGGATTCAATGGATAGGGAGGAAAATTTAAATGAATAAGATATAAATTTGCAAGTGCACATATAGCACAAAAGTTCTGTTACTCATTTGGTAGGAGACCTAAGAAGAACTTTAAAGTAGGCAAGGGTCAGGGATTCAAAGCTACTTCACAACACGTCGTAATTTTTTAGTGGTACCAAAAAAATAAAAATAGGGGAGGGTCTTGAACCGATCAAAATACCCGATCCAACTGTGAAAATTGGCGGTTTGACCAGGTCTTGACCAATTCTTGATCGGCTTAATAGGGCAGTGGTTTATTGCCAGTGATTGGACCAAACTGTTCTCCAGTTCGTGGTTGAATTGACCGGTCTGGTCCAGTTATGGTAACATTGGCACTAACAATCTCACTACTTGAGTTATCTATTAAAGAGTAAATTGTTGAATAACAAGAGCAATTATACAAAGAACTCTACTCTAATAATCCTCCGAAATTTTGGAGTAAAGATAAAACATTTGCAAAGATTACTTTGTTAAATCCCAAGACTATTATTCGAGTAGGATATCCAAGAATTTGATAAACAAATCAAAGAACTTCTCGATAAAGGATTAATGAGGAATACCAAAAGTGCTCACACTAGTCCCGCTTTCATGATAGGAAATTATGCTAAAGAAAAAAGAGGAAAACCAAGAATGGTAATCAATTATAAAATGCTTAATGATAATACTGTCTTTAATGGTTATTATATTTCTAATAAAATAGTCCTTTTTGAATAGAATTTAAGGAGTTTCTTTATTCTCGAAATAGATTGCAAAAGCAGCTACTGGAAAATAAAAATGGATGAAGAAAGTATTCCTTTAACTGCTTTTGGTGCCCTTCAAGGACAGTATGAATGGATACTGATTTCATTTGGTCTAAAAAATACACCTCAAATATTCTAAAGAAGAATGGATAAGATCTTTGAAGATCTTAATCACTATTGTCTAGTTTACATCGATGATATTCTTCTCATTTTCAAGACCATAAAACAACAAAAAGATGATCTCTTAGCTATCATCCAAAGGTACATTAATCATGGCATTATCCTTTGTAAGAATAAGTGCATTTATATTAAATAAGAAATTGAGTTTTTAGGTCTACAAATAAAAGCAGGATAAATCATCTTATAAAAGCATGTCCTAGAGAAAATAGAAAATTTTTCTGAAAAGATTGAAGATAAGAAGCAATTAGAAGGGTTTCTTGGATTTCTTACCTATGTTTAAATTTCATTAAAGATTTAGGTAAGTTGAGAAAACCATTGCAGTAGAAACTCAAGAAAGAAGTAAGTTGGATACCCCTAGCTATTCAAAAATTGTTCTAAACTTCAAAAACATGTGTAAATGAGCACTAGAGTGCAATACTTAAAATCAAAAAGGGAGAAAAACTCTGCAAATATTATAGTGGAAGCTTTAATAAAGCAGAATGTAATTATTCTACAATGGAAAAAGAACTCCTTGCAGTCATAAGCGAAATTGAAAAGTTGTTAATCTTTTTAGCCCAAAACATTTTCTTATTCGATCTAATTGCAAAGGCAGGCTTTGTAGAAAAGAATTTATCAAACATGCAAGCACAAGGGAGACTCATGCATTGTCCATTATGGGTTAACTAGTTTTCTTTCTCTATTGAACATGTATGGGGATTAAAGAATTCTCTGACAGATAGTTTAACATGTCAACTCACCAATAGTAATCGTCAGAGTAGAACTCCTATCAAAAAAGGAGGAGATACAAAATGAAATGTCGTTATTACGGGAACAACTTTTTCCTTCTAGGAGAATCGTTATGGATATTTTAGAATTTCATACAAAAAGTAGATCACACTTTGGTCTGTTATCATCTGCCTATCTAATAGTACAAAGATTCGACTTTTTAGATTACAAATGAATTACCTAAGGCGTCTTTATAATATTTAAGAAAAAATAAGTTTCTATATTCAAGAAAAATGGTTCAACGAGGTATGTAGCCTGCATCCACTACTATTATAATTATTCTTATGATATTTGGGAGTCATAGAGCACTACAATCTTCTTTCCTGACAAATCTGGAGTTGGCGTTGTTAGTCTCTAAGCAAATTCATCCTCTCTGAATGACCCCATCATGAAAGTTTGGAAATATGGAACGGTAGTTTACTTCACAAAAATCCCGAATTTGAAGTACATGTTCTTCTCAAGATTAACTAAGTTTCAATAGTGCATGCTTAAAAGGATCAATTGGATTCTCACATCTCCTGAAGGCCCAACAAAAGTTCCATACAATAGAAGCCTGCATGTCGAAGAACATTGGCGCAATAATTGATTATGAAAACGGAAAATCCAAACCAGCCATTATCTTGTTCAATTAGTTAATTTAGGTGATCGCAATTATCAACATGAAGAATGGTTTCTAGAACGTCAAGACTTATTAGTGATCCTCCTTTAGCAAGAGCCACTAGATTTTACAATATTTATCATCAAATGTGGGCATCAATTGAATAAGGAAGAGCATTAATGCATTGAGGGAACACCACTTTCATCTATCATAATGATTTGAGTGAATATATGAAAGTAGAAGGAGCTACTTCAGAAGATGTCTTTGATTATCTCTTTGATGTTGGAGCTGGAAAATTCTTATCAGAAAAAGGAAAGAAATATCTTCATGAATTATTTGAAAGATGAGATCCAGAGCATCTTCGACTTGATGAAGATTTTGATGATTATTTGGATAATGATGGATTGGAAGGTATTATTGGAGATGAAGACATGTATAATCTCAATATAGATGTAATGCCCCGACCCCTCTCGATCGCGGGTCTTACCAATAACGGCTTCAAGGATTGACGACTGGCCTCACAAATCATCACAAGTCTTTCCGGTGTACTTCGTCCTCGCTCATACGCTGCCCGGGAAACTTCCCAGAAGGTCACTCATCCCAAGATTGCTCCCTAGTAAGCACGCTTAACTATGGAGTTCTTAAGAGTGGGCTTCCCGAAAAGAAAGGTGCACCTTTGGTGATATAAGTAGTCACTTCGATTCTCTTAAGCCACACTCGGGGTATTACAATCACCCCCACTTGAAGCGCACAACGTCCTCGTTGTGCTTCGCTAACCGACCGACTTACGAGTCCTCTTGACCGACGGTCCACATCCAGTATCTTTATCCCGCTAGGTGACTGGCCATGGGCTAACCATCCACTGACGCAGCTCACGGTCGCGGGTCGGCTCTGATACCATCTGTAATGCCCCGACCCCTTTCGGTCGCAGGTCTTACTAATAACGGCTTCAATGATCAACGACTGACCCCACAAATCATCACAAGTCTTTCCGGCGTGCTTCGTTCTCGCTCACACGCTACCCGGGAAACTTCCCAGGAGGTCACCCATCCCAAGACTGCTCCCCAACAAGCACGCTTAACTGTGGAGTTTTTAAGAGTGAGTTTCCCGAAAAAAAAGGTGCACCTTTGGTGATATAAGTAGTCACTTCGATCCTTTTAAGCCACACTCGGGGTATTACAATCACCTCCACTTGAAGCGCACAACGTCTTCGTTGTACCTCACTAACCGACCGACTTACGAGTCCTCTTGACCGACGGTCCACACCCATTATCTTTGCCCCGCTAGGTGACTGCCCATGGGCTCTCCATCCACTAGCGCAGCTTACGGTCGCGGGTCGGCTCTGATACCATCTGTAATGCCCCGACCTCTCTCGGTCGCAGGTCTTACCAATAACGGTTTCAAGGATTAACGACTGGCCCACAAATCATCACAAGTCTTTCCGGCGTGCCTCGTCCTCGCTCACACGCTGCCCAGGAAACTTCCCAGGAGGTCACCCATCCCAAGATTGCTCCCTAGCAAGCACGCTTAACTGTGGAGTTCTTAAGAGTGAGCTTCCCGAAAAGAAAGGTGCACCTTTGGTGATATAAGTAGTCACTTCGATCCTTTTAAGCCACACTCGGGGTGTTACAATGGATGACTAGTCTTGTAAGCATTAAAAGCTCTGAAAAATTGTTTCTCCATTATTATACTATTTTATCAAGTGTCAATCAGTAAAATAATGTTGTCTATTGTAGTCATGTGAGGACATCTATAGTCATGTAAAAATATCAGCATATCTTATAGTCTTAGGGCATCCTATGCAGTCCATCGCCTCTGTACAAGGAGAAGTTGAATGCTGAGAAGGGACACGATCATTTGAGCATACTTGAGCAAAAGAGAAGACGCGATTCTCCATTTCCCTATGAGCAAGCATCTCTGATGATCTTTGTAGCTTAAGTCCCTCTTTAGTCTTTCCATTGTAATATTTCCACTTTCAACCGTTCAATAAAAGAAGTTTTTCAGTAGGGAATATTATTTCATCGGACCTTATGTCTTAATTATTATGATTTCTTAATTAAAGTGCCACTATGCTTAAAAATATAAAAAACTTGATTCGTGACTGCGACCCGAGGTAGGAAATGAAACGGATCTATGTTATACTTGATCTATAAAAGGTATGGTTGAGATTAACAATCTCTGTAAACTAGAAACTGGAAGAACGTCAGGGTCCAATGTCGAATAAGTTCAGGTAATGGTCCAAACTCTCTAATTAAGCTTTAATTATTTTGCTAAGTATGGTGGGCCTCTAATCACAGAAAATATAATATTTATGACATAAGTAGTAGATTGTGATAACTAGTATCAATGAAGTCATTATAAGAAGTCAAAATGTTAATATAAGCTTAGTTTTCTAAAAAAATCCAAAAGTTTGAGTATCTGCACTTTGAACCCCATTTGGGTCAAAAATAGAAATTTCAGAAAAGTTTGGGCGAAAAATAAAAATATTTGTCCTCCAAAAGATTGTTAACTCAAATAGTTGTACTCCAAAAAAATAATTACCCAAACATGGGTAGTTTCAAAAATCTTTATCCAATTTTATTAGATTAGTTAAATATTTACCCATAATACGGTGAACTCGGAGGCTAATTTTTCCAAAGCCTAATAGGCATCCATCAATGTGGACAACGTATAGAGTTAACGGGTATAAATTCCGTATAGAAGCATGTAGTGCAGTAAAGAAAACATACAATTCTGGTTTAGCTATTTGTGGAACTGGTGAAGTTGACATAAAAAGTGATTATTATGACATCCTAAAAGATATTATCCAAATCAAGTATTCAAGTGAACTAATTAAAAGATGTATCCTATGTTGTAAGTGGTTTGATTCCACATTAAATCGTAGGACACGATCTCACAAACTAAGCAAACTTGTTGAGGTTCATCACACAGAAAGTACGATCCATTCATCTTCCCAAACACTGTATCACAAGTGTACTTCATGCCATGCCTAGAAAGATCAGGAGATAAAGTGAACTAGCTTATAGTTATAGCAGTAAAGCTGAAGCCCAAAGTGGAAAAGTAATACACTTTACCTATTGCTTACCAACAATTGAGCATGACAATCATGGGACCTATCAACGTTGTGATCCTTACATAATTAGTGGATCAAAGTTGGCCAATGAAAGAGGTATATGATGACGAGTCTCCTACTTATCCTAGGCAATGATGATGTACATTAGGAAAAAGCAGAAGAGGGTTGTGAAGAGGATGAGTGGGATGATGAGGATAAAACAAATGATGATGAAGAGATGCAAACTTACATGATGATGATAACGGGGAGAAGGAGTTGGAGGATTAGGATGAGGATCCATGAGCAAGATGGAGACGTTGATAGGGATAGAAATTTATAATTTACTATTTTATTTATAACATAACTTAAGTTTGTGACATTTGGATGTTAATTTACTATTGTTGCATATTGTCATGTATTTTTTAGGCCTTTATAATTTGGTAATATTTTGTATATGTATGCCATATGTGAATGTACAGTTGATATGTGAATATTAATTAGTGATATGCACTATTGTTATTTGTGTAGATGTTTTGTCAATTCTTTCAAGCATCATTCGAATAGTCATGGAGGGGAATCAGCTACTCAATGTTAAGGCGTTAGGCATGCCAATAGGAGGTCTGACCTTAATTCTGATGCTATGGACACTGATCCACCTACCCATGTGCATCACATTACACCTATCTTTCACATAGGAGCAACCATGAGTGTTTTTATTCCAGGTTTTTCGGGATCAGTTCTAATTCCTAATCAATTAAGGATGGGTTCCATGGGTTCTTTCTTAATCCTCCTCACTTTCATCATCATACTCCTAACCAAGCTTTAATGTATCAATTGTTTGGATATAACATTCCAAATTGCACCCCCATTGTCAGTCATGTGAACCTAACCCCAATACTATTTGTATCCGTATGAACCTTATCTCTAACCAGCCACAAGACAATGCAACTTGAGATAGTGAATCACAATTTAGTCATGGAAGGATTTCAAACAAGAAATATGTTGTGCCAAATAGTAATGGATAAGTAAGATTGTGTATTTATTATTAACAGTAATTATTTTATGTAATTTACATAACATTTGAAGTGCTTTTGTAAAGGTTTTGTCCAAATGATGGTGTTATGAAGAGAATTGTGAGGATTTTTCAAGGTAGGTAAAATGGACCTTGGCCTCCTTGGCACACAATACATAAATCTTAGAGCTATTTATGGTTTGGAGAGTTCAAGGTAATTATTAGTGATTATTAACAATTACTTTATGTGTATCTTATCCATTTCATACAATTTTCAATAATCATTGTCTTACAAATTACAGAGTACTTCACTTCAGACCTTGAATATAAAGAAGTATTGAGGAGGAATTTTGATGATAGAGGCAGTGCACATTTGAGGAATTATCTTGGCAAAGCAAAGAAGTTCAATAAAAAGCCTAAATAGGAACCTCAGGATCATTGAAAAGAACTCCAGGAATATAGGCAGGAGAAGAGTACAAGAAAATATGTGAACAAGCCCAAAAGATAAGGCTCGGTGATCTAGAAAATCTTGGACCATCTCACCACACATGTGGAGCCACCCTATGCATGAGCATAGAAGCAATTTGATAACTAACATTATTAATTAGAAGATTTTTAATTTACTTGGGGGAGTTGATTAGAGAACTATTAATATATGTAATTATTCTAAATGGTATTCCTTTGTGGCTTTTTAAAAAATTTTTGTTCATACGTAGAGAGAACAACTTGGGATGAACCCTACTATTGTTGAGCTCTTCAATGACACTCACAAAATTCATGGCAATTTGGATGGACCTTGGGTTGAGAAGAAATCATAGAAAACATATGTAAGCTAAGTCTTCATTCTTAGTGGTTCAATCTTTAGTCTTATAATATGACAATGTTAATCCATTGGATTTATTGCAAATATTGTGGTATTATAGGAATCTATTGAATAAGAGTTTTAAAACATGATCAATACTTGAGGGTCCTTGGATAGTAACTCTCAAGATCCATGTTAGTCATTCTCAAATCCAAATAAGTTGTAGATAAAGGCCAATTTTAACAAAAGAGTCGTATTTACGACATTGGGAATGAGGCTATCAATGTAAGAAGTTCCTCTAACTTTAGTCCCTCTCATAGAGCAGGTAATATTGAATTCAAATTGAGCAGTTACATATATTGATATAGTGATTCTTTATACTTGAATAATTCTAATTACAATTGAGTCCAAGCTTATTAATTTGCAGTTCATATGAATGTTTTGTAGCACGTTAGGGATGGGCATTGGGCGGGTACGAGACGAGTTGAGTTATACCCGCACCCATACCCATTTTCAAAAGTCATCCCCTACCCATTCGGCTTTCAAAATCTATCCCTGCACCCATACCAATCGAGTATTTCGGGTTTTATTCGTATATATATAGAGGTTAAAATATGATACCTATCGAATATGGTAATTTCTTTTATCTAAATATATTTATAGAACTAAATTCAACTAGGTAGAGTGTTATAAAGAAATACAATACACATTGGATTAATTACAAGAGTTCATACTTAGCTCATGAACAAAAACTGCATTCCAAAAATGACTAGAATGAGGGAGTGAGGGACACAGCAAATGCCGGAGTGAGGGACATAGCAAATCAGCTAGGATTTTAGGTTTGTGAGTCGTGGGTCACATGACTTCATATATTAGCATAGTAAATGAGTGACGCAAATGGATGCATTACATAGTTAGTGATAGGTTGCGGTATGGGGCCTTTTTTAAAACGAATTACTAACGTTTTAAACTCAAAACTCTACTCAATAATTAATTTTATCCTACAAAAAAATTCAGGTACGGGGTGGGTATGGGTATGGGGCGGGGTATGCCTATACCCGAACCTGTACCCATACCCATACCCATTTTCAGTGCATCCGCCTCGTACCCATTTTTTTCCAATTTTTCGTACCTATACCTGTTATAAATGGGCCGAGTTTGGGGCATTTTTTTTTGAGTTCGGATGCAACTCCCATCCCTATAGCACATAGAGATCATGTGTCATCTCAAGCGGAGTTGAGTGATTTAAAGGGTGCAGTAACCAATTTGGGGGTGAGCTCACTTTGCAAGCCAAAAACTAGTGTATGCTTATGGAGAAATATATCCAATTAGAGGAATCCAATTAAATGGTAACTCAAGCAACAAGGAACTTAATGACGAAATGCTTAGCGAGCAAATGCGAATGGGTCAAAAAATCTTGAGCATGGATCAACAAACACAAACTTTATTTAGAATGCATAAAGCTTCCGGCTCTAGATCTCAACAACTCCATAATCCTCAACAAAATGATGAAGATAAGGATGAGGATGAGGATAAAAAATATGAGGATACTTCACTTGGATCTTCATGTGGTTTGTTTGAAAACCATGTTCTTAGTTTGGCTATTGGATACTAATCTTTTAGGGATGTTTGTGCATTTTTGTGACATTAGTGATTTATGTATACATGAAACTTATGGTTTGTTGGAGACACTGAAGTTTGTGTGACTTGTGTATGTTTGAAAGTGCTCTTTGAAATTGTTTAATATCAAGTCATGTTGGATGAAAACTTGGCCTTAAATGGTTGTAGTTTTATTTAGCATCGTATTTGTACAGGAAGTTCATCTAATGCAGCTTTTTTTTTTTTTTAAAAAAAAGTAGAATTTACCATTTGTCGCCATTTCCCTCACTAATAAGTGATGGACTACATATTCCGTCGCTAACTTGGCGTGAACAACTCCCACTTCCCCGTCATTGTCTGTCGCTGATTCTATTGCTAGGCAGTGATGGGATCTTTCCAGTTCATTGCTGCCTATTTAGTGATGAGCAGTTATGAGACAGACGTATTCTATCATTGATTTTATTGCTAATTTGCCATTTTCCACTGCTGTTTAGATTTTTTTATTTTTTTTTGCAATGTTTATGTAACAAATAGATTGAATAAGGAAATCTTCTAAGTACCTCCATTGATAAAGAAGGTTGGGGCAAGATAATTCCTAAAATTAATAATTTATATAATATAAAATATGAATATATTTAATTACATAACTAGTGGGATCAACTAAAAAGAGAGAACAAATTGTTGCAGGATCTTAAAATAGGTATCACTAATCTTGGATAGAATCCTATCAAAAGAACTATTGAGGTATCAGAAGAGTGGTGGAAGCTAAGACTCGTAGTTCTTAACAACATCTTGATAATTGATGTATTAACTTAATTAGAGATGATAACAATGCAAATGGTTTAGAGAACAACAATCTAAGTATTGGATATTCACCAAATCTAACATCTAGCACCATGCAACCGCCATCTACAAAATTTACATGAGCTACTCAAGGTAGACAACAAAAAAGAAAAAATATTACAATTGACAAGTACCAGGCAAAAAGTGGGAGGGTCATTAGAAGATATATATGGACGTAGCATGACTAAAGTAATTGAAAGATTAAATGCAATGATTAATATAGAATGAGATGGTAAGCTATACTTTGTTGTCATGTCTAACACTTTAATGGTGAATGAAAGAAAAGAGACATTTGCATCCTTCAAAACCTCATTTAAAACTTCAATACCTTAAATTTAAAGTTAATGCAGCTAGTTTTAAGTTTGATGAAACAACAGTAGGTTAGAACCTTTTAATCCTCTTTTTTTTTTGATTCCTCTTTTTTAGGTTGACATTCTAATATTGTCTTATTTTTTAGTTAATAATAACGTTAGCTATATCCTAGTAAAGGTGTTTTTTGTTGAAATATCTATTTATTTGTGTTAGAATGATAACCATTTTATTTTTGAAATATGGATTGTATGAAGATCTATTTAGTCTATCTGATTATAGGATTTTTTTATTAAAAAAATATTTTATAGTAAAGTCTTTCAAGTTCTAAGTAGTGAAGTAAGATAGCTCCAATGATTTTGATGACTCCTCTGAAGAAGAGATCCTAGTTAAAGGAATTGCTTGTGTAGATGCTCGTTGTATAGAGATGCATTATGAGAAGTACACACATAAGGAATCATATGTAACTCCTCAATTTAACAAGCAAAAGTGGGTAGCAGATGTTTTGAATGGGCACAATATATTAAACTTTCATGCATTTAGGATGATGAAAGGTACATTTTTTAAGTTGTTACATGCTTTAGAATCAAAATACGAGCTTAAATAGAAGTAAGGAACTACAATTATTGAGATTTTAGGAGTGCTTTCGGATACTTTGGCATGAGATAACAACAATAGAAATTCACAAGAAAAATATCAATATTTTGGAGAAATTGTGAGTCTTACAATGTGTTAATTAAAGTTATCCATTTGGTTGAAAATATAATTGCAGTAATAAACCTAAATTTTAGAGATGTACCTACTAAGATTTGTGAAGAAGCAAGATATATGCCTTATTTTAAGATAAAACTATAAACATAATTAGATTATTCAAAAAAACATGGTTCACCTTAAAAAAACTAAATCATTAATGATTTACTTTATAAGATTAAATTGGTGTTATGGATGGAGTTCAAATACCAGCTTTCATATTATATGAGAAAACAAGTTCAATATATTTGGTGAAAGGTGTGCCAACTCAAAATTTTATGATAGTTTGCAGTTTTGATATGCAATTTACTTTCATAGTTGTTGGGCCAGGAATAGGTCATGGTTGTTACTCACTTAAGATGGGTATTACTGACAAGTCTCTAAAGCCTCCCTCATGCATTTAATTTATTCTTCATTCACTAGCGTTAGGGTGCAATTCAATTTTTTGCTTATATTTCACGGGCTTTTTTTGGTAATTTGTGGAGGTAAATACTATCTTGTTTACTTGGAATATCCTCTACGATATGGTAATTTGGTATATAAGGGAGAAAGATATCATGTGGCAAAATTTATGGCATGTGAATCACTTAGCTATCAAGACATATTTAGTTGTAGGCATTCATCACTAAGAAGCGTAATTGAAAGGTCATTTGGGATCTTGAAGAAGTGCAAAATTTTGAAATCAATGTCAAGTTACGAGTTTGAAACGCAAAGGGATACTTGTATGAGTTTGCACAATTTTATACGAAGTTGCAAGCAAAGTGATCAAGAAATCATGAAGGCTATCAATAAGATGTATATGCAAAAGATTGAGTTTGAAAATGACGTTGACAATAGGGATGTCGACTCTTGATGCAGATCAACTTGGCCTAATGTGCTTGAGTAAGCCCAAGTTTGATGCACAATGTAAAGGCCCTCACATGAACATGACCAACTTTCACCATTATTAAAGGGCCTTTGGGACTCACACTTTAACCTATAAGGTATTTTCTCTTTTGGGGCCTTTGAGGGGGTCCTAAGCAAATCCTAAATGGATAATAGTCCATTGGTATCCATAACAAAGGAGTGTTGTTGATTTCTCTAATGCCCAGTTTATTTCAAGAAGCTTAGGTCAAGTTTGATATGAGTTTTGATTCATCAAATGAAGTCTGAATAAAGCATATAACGTAAGGTTGGAAAGCTTCATGAGTCTATTTTCTATCCTTGTCAATAGATTTTAGTAACTTTAAATATTAGGAGGGAAATTTAGCAAAGATATCAAGCTATCAGAACTCAGACATGTACTACATAGCCGTGGAAGGGAGCCTAAAATCAAGGTTCAAGGACTCTATACCTACCTAGAAAATAGGGATGTGGTAAGATGAAATCACCCAAAGAAATATTGACAATATTCACTAAGCGCAAGCTTTAAGAAATATTGCTTTTCACAGCTAGGGTGCAACCAAGTTCCAACACAAAAGAACAAAGGAGATCGATACTATTTTCTTCAAATTAGAATGTGCTGGTCTAATGAAGCATTTTTATTCGTTTGTACAAGTGAGAAAGTGTTATCTTACACCTATTGGCTATATAATTTTGCCGTTTATTTTCTACTGGCCCTTAAGGAATATTCGTGCCTAATTTCCATTGACCAAGGATGTAATTTTCCTATTGACTTACTCATTTCCTAGTTAATAAGCCATGAGCCTTTTGTAAGCCTTTAAATTGGCCCATTTTCTCTCTTGTAATCAGATTTGATGAATGATATATCATGTAGTTGGTTACTATATCTTTGATAAAAATCTCTTAAAACTATATCCTATTTTGCATGGTGTTTTTAGAGTTTAAACTTTACCTTAGCCTCTGGTAGCTTAACCTTTAGAGGATTAAGTGGTATTTAACCCCTCTAAGTGGTGGAAGAAATTCCTTTATCTTGAAGATTTATCTTATCTTTTCATTCTCAATCATACCTCCATTCTCAATCACACCTGGCTTCAAAGTCTTGAACTATCCCTGTTCCAGTCAAGGCCATTGATCGCACATTCTAGGTTCAGACATCAGGCACTCTAATCTTGATATTGGACGCTTAGGGGTCCTACTCTGTGTTAGCTCCAGTAGAAATAACCATGTTTAAGATGTAAGATAGATGGATTAATCATAACATTTCCCACAAAGGGTCATGCCTCACTTTCTTCATCATATGTACAAGGTGCCCATTTCACTAGCATGTTTGGTATGCTGTGCATATAAACCTTCCCTTATCTTTACAATAATCTATTAACCTTCATGTTGAGGACTTATAGTTGGAAAGGTCAACCTAATAGCCCCCTTCTTTAATCTAGTATCTAATGCCACTACCATGGACACCGACAAGTGGCATTCATGCTTAACATTTATTAACTGTATCCTTTATGTTCCCTAACAATGAACAAATGAAATAAACTTATGAATATGTAACATCTCTTTTATCGCATTCAGATAAGAAACAAACGTGTCAGATATTAGATAGTTTGATCCTGAAATAATATTATTAGAAAATTATTCTAATCTTGAAATAATGTTAGTAGTAGATTTCAAAATTTCCAAAATTGAAATCATTTTATATGTTAATAACAGATTTTAAAATCTTCAAATTGGAATCAATTTATACATGTTCTCCGAATACTAGGACTGGTATCTTAAAATCAAAATCTTGCTCAATATATATATGGGGAATTCTCAAAATAAAAATTCTAGTTTCTCTTATGGAGTATTTGGAAGTCCAGGAATGCAACAAAATTCAATAATGAAATTTTCAATTCTATTGCATATCTGAATCAAGCAAACAAAGCAAGTGCAGAATGGAGAATCTGAACTTGCATGTTGACTGATCATAATTTTAGGGGATCCAGTTCTTCTTCTACCGCCTCAAACCATTTAGTGAGGTAGCATCCCCAACCGCCTGGATTTGTAAAACTCAATTTTGACAAGTCCATCAACAACTCATTAGTAGTGGGAGGCTTCATCTTCTGTAACTGGACAAGCAAACTTGTGAAGGCAGGGACGACCTGCTATGGCAATGCATCTATTCTTGTGGAAAAAGCTAGAGTGTTACGTGATGGATTACGATTACCAATTCAGGCTAGTGTTAAAAACATAGTCATTGAAGGTGATGCCAAGATTGTCGTTCAAGCATTGATAGGAAGATTTATGTTCCTTTTGGTTTGATAATTAGGTCAAAACTAGAAATTTAGTTGAGATATCATTAGAGTGGCTGATGACAGTGTTGCCTATCCTAAAGTGAAAGTTTGTGGATTTATTCAAGAAAACTTAGAGTGAGATATTTCTAAGTTGAGAAAATTCATGAATAACCATCATGATGTAGAGAGGATTTACGATATCACCACACCAATCCATGAAATAAGTGACTCCTTCTATTGGGGGTTGAATAGCTTAGGTAATTTTACAACAGAATCAGCTACATAGGCAATTCATGACATTCAACCAAATGACTCATCCACATGATCCTATGATTGGATTTGGAATATTGATAATATGTTGGAAATTAAAATGATCATCTGGCAACTTTGTCATAAAGTTGTAGCTATGAGGGGTACTCTACTGAAAAGGGGGATCAATATCAACTAGATTTCCTCTTTGTCTTAGTGATATTGAGTCTACATACCATCTCTTCAAATATTACTAAATTGGTCGAAAAAGTTTAGGATCTAACAACAAAATATCACTGGCTTCCATCTAATTTTTCTCCCTCAAGATGTTGTGATTTTTCACATTGTCTATATAGGATACAATCCCCCCGCCTCCCGAAATTGAGACAAAAATTCTTGTTTCTCCTATGATTTATTTGGAAGTCTAGGAATGCAATGATTTTCAATAATGAAATTTTTAATCATGTTGCATGTCTGATTCGAGCAAAAAAAGCAAATGCCAAATGAAGATCTGAACATGCATGTTGGTTGATCATAACTTTAGGGGATCTTCTTCTTCCCGTACCACCTCAAACCATCCAGTGGAGTGG
This sequence comes from Carnegiea gigantea, assembly GCA_029747015.1. Classification (NCBI taxonomy): domain Eukaryota; kingdom Viridiplantae; phylum Streptophyta; class Magnoliopsida; order Caryophyllales; family Cactaceae; genus Carnegiea; species Carnegiea gigantea. The sequence continues at coordinate 516,605 of JAKOGI010000457.1, forward strand.
CCTCCCCCATCACCTGGATTCATAAAACCTAATTTTAAATCCATCAATAACTCATCAGCAATAGGAGGTATCATTATTCGCGTCTGGCAGATAGATTTACGAAGGTACAAGCAACCTACTACGACAATGCATCTATTTTAGTGGTAGAAGCTATAGTGCTATGTGATGGACTACGATTAGAAATTCATGTTGGTTTCAAAAACATAGTCATTAAAGGTGATAACAAGATTGTGATATAAGCAGTAAAAGGGAAGATTCAAGTTCCTTGGAAATATCTAATATTATTGGAGATGTACACATATGATAGAATCAAGGTATCCAACTACTCATCATCCTCATTTTCAGAGAAGCAAATATGACATGTAATTGACTGGCAAAATTTGGGCACTCCAATATAGCGTCCTTTTCTTCACATATGATGATATAGTTTAATATACTCTTATGAGAAGAGACGCCTAACATGTTCACAATTTATTTACCATTTTTTAAAAAAAATTTTTTTGGGATACATCCCAAATCTTCATTGTAATTGTTATCACTATAACTCCATCACATCCTATGTTCAATAACTAACTAGCATGCCCATACCCATAAGAATGCATGGGAAGTTTCACAAATTTTTAATTCTAATAATCATCATGAGTTTTGTTTTTTAATTGTGCATAAAGAGTTTTTGGTTTTTGCTATTAATAAAAGTACATATGAATTACAATCAATAATCTAGGAATTTAATGTGAAATTCTGGAGGTTTTTTAAATTAAAAAATTCAATAACTTTTTAAGTGTAATTTAATAACTTTTTAAATTAACTAAAACATACAAACTATTATGTATTTATTTTTAAAAATAAATGTCATATGTGCATGCACCTATGGAGAATAATGTTACCTATAAAATATAAATCTTGACCAATGCTGCTAAATGAACAGTATGATAACTGCTTGAACTCCTCTCCTCTCGGAATCAAAAGCAATTTTTTACCTTTCAGTGGTAATTTGCATTGGTAGTAATATCTTGTGTATATAGGACTAATAATTGTCGTTTGTAATGTTTAATATTTCATATTTACATTTATGTTAAAAGAAAAGGTAATAAATAAAGAAGTCAATCTTTATTTATCATTATTTGGTATTATTACTATCAATGCAATAATGGTGTGACATGAATTGGTAAATATTTTTTCATGATCATTTCTTATATATATTTTTTACGAAAAGAAAAAATAATAATATTAGAATTAGAATCTTTTAATATGTACATTTGTTTACAAAATAGAAAGGAAAAAATAATACTAATGGAAATCAGAAATCTTTTATTATTTTTAATAGGCTTGGATGTAGGTTAGGAATTAATGTCGAACCTGTGAGAGCTTGTCATGTATCAAATGTCAGGTTTTGAATATTTTGTTTTGTGTGTGTGTGTGTGTGTGTGTGTGTGTGTGTGTGTGTGTGTGTGTGTGGATACATACTATGAGATATTTGGAATTGTTGGACAATTTAGGAAATTACTATACTTGCAACTGTGTAGTCTACACTATGATGGATACCTTTAAGGACTTTATATCTTGAAGATTATGTTGAACTATAATATGTCAAATATAACTCATGCATTTAATATGAAATAATTTACGTCTACATGGTAACTTCATACTCCTAAAGTGGTGTCTTTCATAATCTTTATGTAACTAACTTTTTCCACATAATTATCAACCAATAGAGTAAGCATTAGTATAACATAATTAAATATTAAATTAAAAACATTATAAAGAATGATAAATAAGGAAAAATTTAAAAAATTAGTAGAAAGAAAAATAATTGAGATGGTAATCCCTAACATAGGGTTACATCTAGTGTTATTTATAGATAGATTAAGGTAGAAATTATAATAGTAAATTTCCACTAGTTAGGATGAGATTCTGGAGATAATAATATACCACATAAGATAATAATCCTACTAAAAGATAAAATAATATCTTCTTGACATCATTTAGAATATCTCTTACTATTCGTCTCATCTTAATAAGGATGAACAATTAGATTGACGTTGTAAATTTGAGTAAAATGTTATAGTTGAATCATGGTATCATACTTGAAGACTAGGCTGCAAATTGTCTACATTTGTTTTTATAGTAGTGATCATCATGAAAAAATTCTTTCAAAGGTGTAATATGGAAAAAAAAAAAAAATCCCAAATCTAGGAAATGAGAAAATAAAAGTATACCCAAAAAATTATGAAAAAAGATCTAGAAAAGGGGCAAGAGGGAGAAGAATAGAAGTACAAATTTGATCCAACCAAGTGCAAGTAAAGATTGTAATAGAAAGGGAATGAAGGTTTGGAGACAGCTATAATAGAGGCAGAGCATATTGTCTTAGCGATAACATCAACCTATAAAGCCGATGAGCTAATATATGACTCAAACAATAATTGTAGCAGGCAGTGCTGCAATAGAACCCAAACTTCTATAGATATTGGTGGTGGTGATAGCAACAACCCAAAACATCTTTAACTAGCATTCATGTGTACCAATTCAGTAGTACAAGCCTTCAAATAAGAGGACGAAGACATCTAGTGTGGAATAGATGAACTTTTAATCTAGTGTGACATCAAACATTGGTAAAGTACAATAAAAGTTTCATTTTTACATAGTTCAAGAAGCAATAAAAGGATGAGAAAATAATAGTAATATGGATTTAATTTTGTCTTATAGATGAAACCAAAGCAGTTGGTTATTGTGCGCCATCAAATTGGCAAGGATATAAGATCTAAACCAAGATTGGTAGCTCAGATAACATGAATAGTAATGGAGAGAAAGTGCTTAGACCATTGTATATGGTTGAGTCTATCACTATTTATAGATAGATTGAGGTAAAGATGATAGGAATAACATTCTTAATAATGATAAGATTGAGGAGATAATAGTATTCTACACAACATAATAATCTTCCTAAAAAGATAAAATAATATCTTCTTGATATCATCTAGAATATCCTTCAATAATTTCAATTTCCATTGAATATGACATCCAATATGTGTATCCCAAGTCAAGGAGGACGTAAATGGAAAAAAAAAACCTAAGGACACACTCTTGTAGCTTTTAGTTAGCATTAATCGAATGGCTAGTCACAACCATATATTCAATCTTCTGAAGTTTAGATCTTCATAGGTCAATAGTTATTAGAAACCTGTTCAACATTCATTAAATTCAACTTCTCATTTTTGATGTCATACACTTGGATGTGGTCCATTTTCGTATTTTGACGTGATATCTTCTTGTATTTAGGGCAAACTTCTTTCATCATCGGATTAAAGTCTTCTTCTTTTAAGGCAGAAAATGGGTGTTCATGTATGAGGTTCCAATGTGCCACACATTCTGCCATATCAAGCTTGTCATCATCTAAAGGAGAAATCAATTAAGTTCCAATAGTGCTAGACTCGTCAACAGCCATAAAGTGAATCTTTTCTAATCTTTCAAATTCATCTTTCTTTGCACACAAATACCTTTTCTTCATTTTCAACATGCTCATATATCCTATTATTATCCTTTAAAGCCTATTAATTCTCTTAAGTGTTGATAGCCATACATTACAAGTGACAAAATATACACATCAATGTATATCAATAATTAGGATTTTTGGATTTTAATAATCTAAACCATGGGAAATTTGGTAGTCAATAATTTGACCTTTAGAAATAGGCCCAAATGCTCCAAACTTTGAGTCTATTTATGCTTAATAATATGTAATAAGGAAAACATAAACTTTGGGCCTCGTTCCAGCTAACCATTGGCTAATTTTTAAAGGTTGGATTATTGAGAATAAATAGGCCCAAATTTTGAAGCACTGGGGCCGATTTCTAAATATCTAATTAGTGGCTTGAAAACCTCCAAAGTTTAGATCATTAAAATCTAAAATTCAAATAATTATGAATAATTCTTGAAATAACTTACCACAATAACATAGGTCACAGCAAAGTTAAATTCAACAAAGACCGCAATATGCATATATGCTTCTATTATTTCTATTTTCTATGATAGTCAAAGACCAGAACAAACCGGCACATTACATATATATCTTGAGTGTAACTCTCCATAATCAAATAATCACCAAACTTATTTACGTTAGGATTTTGCTCATTACATGTTTTATTCACTTTTTTTGGCATTTAGCAAGTGGTTTTTTACGACGTTTATTGACACTCTTTGTTAATGAGAAAATTGGATGCGGACATTAGTGTCAATCATATCCACTTCAGCACATGTATTAATTAGGAAAATACCATACCAAAATTGGAACATAAAACTATTAGAATACATATATAAATTCTAATGATTATGATTGTGATTTAATCAGAATCAAAATAAAAATCTAAACGTGACTTTCTTTCATACAAATAAAGATTCAAATTTGGCAAAAGATTTTATGCGTGTGACTAGAAAAGAAGTATTGTATAGAACAACAGTGGTGAAATTAAAAGCTCAAGTATAAAAAAATTTAAGGTTCACATGACATGTATCCCCATTAAATATGTACCGGATTCATTTGAATTTATAATGTTTATGGATTGGCTAGATTACACTTTCTATTCTAAGTAGCAGTCGGGGATCGAAGAGGTGGTTGCCAAGAATTCTAATTGGGGATTGTCTGGTTTATGGCCTTGTGTTTTTGCAAGAGATGTCCAGTTTTCTTAAGGGTTGCAAACTTTGGTAATATGTTACTATTGCCATTTATAACCAACTAAACAAATGGAGAAATCGATGTTAAAGTTGTTGAGTTGTTAATTAAGAGAATATGATAGTTAAAATAATCAAATATTGACACAGATTAGAAATGCATGTGTTTTATATATTAGATTGCAATTTGGTCATTTTAAAACTTCCACAGAAATGTGGAATCTTTTGTCTAAGGCTATGTTTGGACCTTGAAAAATTTGGTAAAAGAAAAAAATTTGAAAAAGTTACTTTTTTTCTTTTGTTTGGTTCAGAGAAAATCACAAAGAAAAAATATGGAGGAAGGTTAGAATGAAAAATTATTAGAAACAAGTGATAAAATTTTCTCATAAATTGTGAGGAAAGTTTGAGAAAAATTTTCAACCTCCTCCAAATATATTGCTTAGATAACATCAATATGATTCAAGTAGTTCATTAATATTCAAATTTCTCATTCACATTCTTATATTTTTTCCTCAATCCAAATAAGAGAAAAAAACTCATTTTCTCTCTACTTTTTTTTCCTTCACATTTTTTTCCTTCAACTTTTCTTTCCACCAAATTTTCTAAGGACTAAACAAAGCCTAAAAGATACTACTTTACTATTGATGATACTAACCAATATCAGTTAATGAATCACTATATACCATTAACAAGTGTCTACACAATCTATTAATTATTTTTTGCCTAATGTACAAGTTACTTAGGTGTAATCTACATTGTTTGATATGTTAGGAATGTGCCAAAGATGCTAAGAAATAGATTATGTATTGTGATAACTTTTAAGTAATGCAACTTCTCATGGCTTTACATAGATATTATGAACATGCATAGCTTTATTTCTTCATAAGGAAACTTTTCATGTGCTTAAAAATGTTGTGGCTGCATTATTCTCAAACAAAACATATCCTAGTACTCTTAAAAATTCTTCCTTTGATTCTGTTAGACGACAAGTAGTGTTGGTGACATCTTATATTTTCATTCTAAAAAATCATGCATATACTATAAAGAGACAAGTCATATCATTTCAAAGTGTCGAAAATTGTAGGCTAAGCAAAAGTGAGACGATCAAAGTCTTTTACATATGCTTACACAGTAGTTGTTGATTTTGCATTTGCATCCCTGTTTCTTACTAATTCGTATGCTTTTATGAACCACATAACGAGCCATTCAACTACAAACACATCTGCCAAGGCAACACCATTAGGCACACATTCTCCTTCTTTTTTTAACTTTGGGTGTTTGTAATCGTATGACCTCTAATGTTGAGGTCATGACAAAGAAAGTTAAGCCACCATCTATTTTAGTTGTACATACTACTGGTAATGCTAGAATGAGCATTAGTCATATTGGAGATGCGTTAACCCTAAACTTATATTTTCCTTTTGCTTTCCTTATTCCTAAACTTGCATTAATTCTTATTTCTATGGATTAATTATGTAAGCTAGGTTTGGGTGCATTTCTCAAATCGTGTTTGCCATTGGCTTGGACTCACCGAGTGGCCAGGTTGAGGGAACAGGCTGTAAAGTTAGACGGCTATGCCAAGCCATCTTGCACAATATGCCTAATACAAAGCACAGACACTGTAGAACTGTTGTTTTATCTCATGGCATTTAGTACAAGATTAGGTTATATCTCCTTCACTAGGTTATAGTTTGATCCCTAATGGTGTTTTGGGTCAAGTTAAATAACATAAGGTTGATTGTGTATTTTTTAAACATGCAAAACATCATACATTGCCTTGCTACAACAGTGATTATATTTCAGGTGCTCAGTTTCACCATAAATATCTTGACACTTGGGTTCCTGCATCAATTAGGAACATGGGTGGATTTCAATAACTTGTAAATTTTATTGATGATTAATATCCAAGACATGTTTGAGTTTAGCGTCTCAAAGGTCTATTGGAAAAAAAACTAATTTCAATTTTGTAGCTATCGTGCATGCCTATTTTTTTACAACGTCAAAACTTTCCAATCTGATAATGTCATTTGATATAGGGAATAGCTTTCCTTTTATCAAAATGACATAATTTTCAGCATTCCTGTCCTGAAACCTCTCCATAAAATGGAAAAGGTGAAAGAAATTCGTAATGTCGTGGTCATTGGGCCACATACAGTTATTAGGAATGACTGTAAGGATAGACGACTTGTGCTGTAAATCACCACAAGCCTTTCTGTCATGCTTTGTCCTTTCTCACATGCTGCCTAGAGAACTTCCCCAAAGGTCACCTATCGCAAAACTTCTCCACAATAAGGAGGTTTAACTGTGAAGTTCTTAGGAATTGACTCCCCAAAAAAGAAGATGCATTTTTGGTGATATGAATAGTTAGTTCACATCCTTTAAGCCACACTCGGAGTGTTACATTCACCCCTAATCGAAGAGCACAACGTCCTTATTGTGCCTCCCAGACTGATTGACTTACACATCCTCATGACTGGTGGTCCATCCTGTATCTTTGTCTTGCTAGCTGACTACCTAGGGCTTTCCAGTCCACTAGGGTAGCTCATAGTCACAGGTCAGCTCTAATACCATCTGTAAGGCATCAACCCCTCATGAATTAGGCATAATTACTGATAACGACTTCAAGGATAGAGGATTAGGCCCATAAGTTACCACGGGCCTTTCTGGTAAGCTTCGTCGTTGCTCACGCACGGCCTTGGAAACTTCCCAGGAGATCACCCATTCCAAAACTTCTCCATAGTAAGCATGCTTAACTATGAAGTTTTTAATAGTGGGGCTCCTCAGAAACAAAGGTGCATATTTAGTGATATAAGTAGTCACTACAAATCCTATAAGCCACATTTGGGATTTACAAAAATATTGTCATATAGTTGATGCTATTTGTGCATTGATTGTCTATGCCTCTTCTTCAGTAGCATTTCGGGCTGAAGTTGTTCTAACTACCATTAATGGCATAAATAAAACTCCTTCTTCTATAGTTGAAATTAGTCACCACATGAGCATTTGAATGGTAAGCATCCTACCGATAATATGCTTCATGCCTTGGTTGTGCTTGGTTTGTGTTATTAGGACCTTGTAAGTACGAGAAATTAGAACCGCAAGTTCAATTTTGCTGTTTTCTTGGTTGTGGAATTGTGCATAAAACATCTCGTTGTTAGGATCCAATATATAAGTGCCTCAAGATTTCTCCCCATGTTGTCTTTTGGCAGCACGAAATATTTCATTTCTCTATGATTTTCACTTTTATGAATGGGTCACACCATTTTTATGGATCCTTCAATTGAGGTGTTTCCAAATGATGTGAAAAACTCAATTTCACAGCTTCGAAATTCAAAGAAGTCGTATACCAAAATGGTTATGAGAAATATAATATGACACATGCAAGCACACTCGGTGATGGTGAACCTTTTGTATAATAACCATAGAATACCTCTATAGAAATGTGTCTTCATTGCTTTAATAAAGTACATTAAACTCCTGGTTATTTAATGATTATTAGCTATATGCAACTGTTGTAGATTTATATGCACATTCAACATATAAACAGGCAATTTCTAATCTTGTTTGGGAGCAAGCTATAAAGGGGTAACTACAAGCAGTGTTCAAAGCACACACTTGGGATTCAGTTTACTTGCCTTTGAAAAATTTATAATAAGCTGTAAATATGTTTATGAGATCAAGACTCGTGTAAATGGTGAGATTGAGAAGTATAAAGTCCATTTGGTTGTTCTTGACTTCAACCAAGAATATGGTATTGAATATAGGCAAACATTTCCTTCTGTAGCTCAACTTATATTGGTTGGAAGGTTGCATGTTATTGATGAGAATAAGAATTATGAGCTATTTTCAAATAGATGTAAAGAATGTTTTCTTGCATGTTGACCTAATAAAAGAAGTTTATATGCAGCCACTGTGACTACCCTCTAGATCAAGTATGTTGTTAATGGTAGGTGTTGTACAATGTAAAACAAGCTCCTCAAGCTTGGATCTCTAGCTTTAGTTCCACTATGTGTGGTTTTGGTTTTTACTAGCTCTTATGACAATGGCTTGTTCATTTATCGCACCGACAAATGGAGTAAACTTTTACTTTTTTGTGTAAATGAAGTGATTATTATTGGAGATGATGTGAATGCTACTTGTGATTTGAAATCCTTGCTCAACTTACATTTTGAAATGAATGATATGAGGTATCTTGGCTATTTTCTTGATTTGGAAGTATCAATATCCTCCATTGGATATTGTCTCGCTCAAGTCAAAATATCAAATATGCCATTGACTTCTTGATTCAGCTGGTCTTGCAAACTCCAAAAATATTGTACGCCTATTGAAGCAATATGAAGTTTATAGCTATGGATGGTGTCCACTTAAGGATCCTACACTTTATTAGCAACTTGTTGGAAGTTGTATTTATTTCACTGTTACTCACCTAGACGTAGTATATGGAGTACATATTGTAAGTTAATTTAGGTCTGCACCTCCTACGAGCTACTGCGTAGCTATTCTCTACATTCTCTGTTATGTTAGATGCATCTTATTTCTTGTTCTTCACTTTCCCTTTAGTACATCACTTGAATTGCAAGCATATTTTTATTCAAATTAGGTAGTACCTCCTACCAATAGATAATCTACAATTGGTTACCCTATTTTTTTTTGGTTCATTGATCTCTTGGCAAAGTAAAAAGAAAACTCTTGCAACTAATTGTAGTATGAAAACAAAATTTGGCCCTCTTGCACACTCTACTTTTGAACTTATTTGGTTGCAATGGCTATTGATATACATAGGAGTAAATCATATTTATCTAACACCTCTTCATTGTGATAATCATAGTGTCATGTTCATTACTTATAATGATATTTTCTATCAAAGAACTAAGCACATGAAAGTAGATTGTCACTTATTCAACAACACCTAATGAGTCTTTGTCTTGTATTCATATCTACACAAGACATTTGTTCTACTAATAATATTTCTCCTGCACCTCTTCATTCTAACAATCATAGTGCCATGCAAATTACTCATAATGATTTTTTCATCAGAGAACTAAGCATATTAAAGTAGATTATTACTTTATTTGACAACACCTTCTAGCCAATACTCTTCATCTTTTATTCAGTTCTATAGGTGGCCAAACTACAGACTTGTTTTACTAAATCTTTCTTGCCTGGACAACTTCCGAGATCTAGCATCCATGCTCGAAATGAGATTTGCACCTCTACCTTGAGCTTGAGGGGGAGGAGAGGATTGATGGAAAACAAGGAATGTAATATTTGTGATCCTATTTAGAGTACATCATTTTGTATCTCTAAGATTTGTTCCTTATTTTACAAGTATTATGTTTTTTATATATACCCCATGTCGTGTATTTTGTTCTTGTACTATGCATACATTGTGAGTTGCTCAATGTTCCTTTGCCATCACCCCTGTTTGATTAATTGTTTGCACATGTTGGGCCTCGTTAGTATCCCTCACATAAGAAGGTGTGGTGGAATATATGATGGTGGGCTTGTCATCACATTGATAAACTAAGAGGCATTGAATATCTATATAAGCTAGTAAGTCATCCCTAGGCCTAACAAATAGGTTATTCGGTTCGAGCATAGATCAAGTTAAGTTCGCATCAAATCATGTTTCAGGTTAAGCCATATTTCGAGTCAGTATGGTTTGGATAAGGTGAAATTCGATTCAGTCATCTTCAAGTCAATCAATGTTTGATCCAATAAACTTGCTATATAAAATGAAGTAATTTTCTAGGAAATTCTTGCTCGGGTTAATTCGGATTTTGGGTCCATTTTTGGGTAAACCTATGTTGGGTGTCGGTTTGAGTATGAGTTCAATTCATTCCATTTAGATTTCGAGTCTTGAGTTAGTTTTCCCAAGTCTAATTATTCCATGTACTATTAATTGATTTTTGTTTGGAGCCCTACTAACCTTATATGCATGGCTTGTCTGTTTAAGGATTGACTTATAAAAATAAATTTTATGTCCTCTAATTTTTTGTAACTTTTTTAAATCTTTGAGTTCACCCAAATCCATTAATTTGATACCGCTTAATATGAGCATTTGTTTGGGTTTTTTTATTGGCAAGTAACATACAAGTTAATTAGTACAAACTATTCCTTCTATGAGCTAGTATGACTTATTCATGGGCTTCCTTAACTGGAGTTTTACATACTTTAAAAATTCTCATGAATCTAAATTGTTAACAATAGATTTTACAACAGGCAACCATCGTTCTTGCTTGAGCCATAATACTGAAGTTCCCCTTCGATGCTCGAATGGTATCCAACAAATCAGTCCATTATAGTGGCGAATCCAACAATTAAATCAAGCGGGGTCGAGTTTTAATACATTTGCAATTTGAAATGTTAAATTTAACGATAGTCATAAAAATAAAATTACAAAGCTAATATAATAAAAGTAATTGTCCTCGACAAGCCTTCATGTCTTGAAAGCGATACATGATATCATCGTTTGATATTCTTTCAAAAAGATCATCCTCAAAATAAGTGGTAACAATATTATCTAAAAACTTATCTAATATTCTACCATGCAAATTGTTGTCGATGGTGGTGGAACAAAAACACAAGCCAGGAGTGGGCCACAAAGTGGCGCACCTAGCAGATTAACGGTGGCTGCCGATTGTCGAGACTGATGGTAGGCAGTTGGGCGTGGGCTAGCAGGAGTACTAGAGGTGGGCAAACAGAGTTTCTGTCTTTCTGTGTTGAGGGGAAAAAATTGAGAATGAGAGTGTGAAGTCAAGCCGAGAACACAACTTTTTGAGTAAAAAAAATTGAGAAGAACATTCAAACCTGCAACACATGCCCACAACATTGGCAAACCCTAAATTCAAAGCGCCACTGCCAACCGCTGGGCCAAATTACTTGTTTGCGGGCTCAAAATTTATACAAATTCAAATTTATTTATTTGTTTTTACAGAATCGGCATAATTTTTTCTTTTTCTAAGCAGGGTCATTTGACCCCATGTAACCCCACTATAGCTTCAGCCCTGTCCATACATCTACTGCTGTGCATTCTTTCTCCCGTGATATCTTCATATTGTGTTCAATTGCCATTAGCTTTGTATTAAATGCACTCTCCACCAGAACCGATTGAGATATACATTCTATTCTTTGTAAGCCACTATAAGTAGAGTTGGAAAAGTCTAATCCAACACAATAACATGACCAAACCCGACGTAAAGTTACTGAGAGGAACATAACCTAACACAAACGAAACTGAATTTGGCCCAAAGTCAACACGATTTGGCCGTTTAGGATGAAAACAGGTTATTTTTAAATTTTTAGTCAATCTAAACTATTTGTAAGGCTAATGCGAAACTGACCTATTTATTAAATAGATCGATTTAAACTAACCCGCTACTTAACTATAACTATAAGAAATCACTCTTATGCCTCCTTTTAACCCATTTTGCTTCCTTGCTCCATCCACTATAAGTGTTATTTCCGGCATTACAATTACATCCCCCAGGAAAAAAAATATGAGTTGTGGATTATGTATTCTTGCACCTTGATTGGCTCTCCTTATCCGCATGACTTTTAAGTGCTGATCGCATGCCTTATTGAAAGTACAAGATCTCAGAGTTTCCCCACTCTTGATATTCTCACTCTTAAGTCAATCTTTTGGTTTAAGTTTGAGGGAGTTGACCTCCCAACTCTTAAATTCACTCATTTAATAAAGAATACTTTCTCACGACTCAATCTTTAACCTCAAAACAATATTTGCAACAATAGCTCAATGTACAAACTCTGTGCCTTGATCACTTGATTGGTTGCTATTCACTTGCTCTGGCGGCCTCTATCAATAGACTAAATAGTCATTGCCTCATTCCACTAAGAATGGAAGTTTTAGAATCAAACATTCTGATATCTTCCTTCAGGCCCTTAAAATCTTCCTTTTCATATGTGATTTGATCATCAATCAAACTATGCAAGGCAAATGTCGACATCATGCTATGAGGAATCTTTCTACTGCTCTCGTTACTTAGATATCGCATGTTGACATTTCAAATGCTTCAAATCAAATAAAATAATAATGGATTTTGATTAGTGGGTAGAATCATTTATGTCAACATCCTTTCACATCTTCAATATTGCCTTGCATTTCAAATTTTATATCAAGAATAACTCAAGGATATTATTTTAAGCCTAAGCATTTGATTTCCACGTGATTTTATTTTCCCGGCAAAATCAATATTATTCACTTAGATTATATAGACATATGCATATACGCCGAATATTCTGTCGTATCACTTAGATTAATAATCAATCAAAACTTTTCATCCAAGACTTAAATTGTTTAAGAGCTAAGCTCGTATACTAATCAAACACAAAACTAATTTGATAATTTGGACCAATAAGAATGTTATATATGAAATCAGCTAATAATATAAATATTCAATAAATAACTATTTTATCTATAATTATTCTCCGCATTGTTTTTTATCATCAAAATCATTATGTGACTCCTAGAGTCAACAATTTCCCCCTTTTTTATGATAATAAACAATAACACTAATAGAAAGTGATACTTGTATAAATACCTTAATTCCTGTATATACTTGCCATAAGCACATTCTTCTCCCCATTTGTCATCATTGAAAAGGGATGTGGAATATAAACTAACTATTTAACAGCATAGCTCCCCGTTAATATGATACTTATGAAGTAAAAGACAAGGTTAACCTCAGAAGTTTAAATGCAATAGCATACCATCAAAATCAACCAAGGCACTTGGATATCTTAAAATGACAAGCTAAGGGTTATGAGAGATACAAGTATATGAAAAAAATGACAAATTTGAATAAATTACCTCTCCTCCTAAGGCAATTATATATAGGGCATAGATCAAATAATCAAGAAAAATCTACCTCTTTTGTAAATCATTAATCTAGGGTAACTCACATGGCGTGGGATATACTTGTTGAGCACATAACAGTATTCACGACAACTCATATCAATGGCTACAATCTTGATATGATCGTTTTTGAAAAAAATATTGTAGCCATATAAGGTATATATAATGTGTAGGTGTTGTACCATATTAATTAAGATATTTTTCCTTACGAAAATAGTTAAAGCATATATATAATCTCGTATGTAGGAGAGATGCAATAACATTTTGTTATGCAATAAAATATTAAAAGTCATGACAATACAAAGTCATAATCAAAAGATGGACGTGTACATGGCTTATGAGGTCATAGGTTCATACCAAGATATGTAGGAGCGCACAAAACCGGTTAACCGGAGTTTCAGTTAACCAAAAATCAGTCAACTGATTTTTCAGTTCAGAAAAAATCTTAACCATAATGGAACCAAAAATTTCAATTAACCATTTTTTGGTTAACCGAAAATTCGGGTTTATCTAAAACCCGAACTGTAACCGAATTGAAAAAGTGAGTTCACTGATTTTTCGGTTCAGTTACCAGTTAACCGTTCACAAATAATAAAAAACGTATACTTTCTTACCTAAATTTTCATTTTTGATGCTTAAATTTTTTTATAAAAATTAAACTTTGATTACCATTTCTATATAATAAAAAAAGAACACTTTCTTACCTAAATTTTTTATTTTTTATGTATAAATTTTCCAAAAACAAGATCATTTTTGGTTCGGTTAACCGAACCTACTTTTTTGAAAAGATATGTTCGATTAACTGGTTTTTCGATTCGGTTTTCAGTTTCAGGTTTTTTTGCACACCCCTAAAGGTAATGGGCATAGGTTCTTACATAAAAATATATCAAAAAGGAGCATGAAATCTATTTCCACATAAATATAATTGAAGTATATAATATTAATCTTTCTCATGGGACCATAACATATATAGGGACGTGAAAATATTTTATGTCCCCAATAATATTACCCGAGAAAATAAACATTAGATCTTATATGTTAATAATTTTAAAAATTAAAATAAATGTTATCATCAAAATCTATAATACATATACCAATATGTAAGAAATAAAGTTTCTATATTACTCATGTGTATGATCAAAAGGCATATAAAACTATTAGCCATTAAAAACTATCATCTGTGTCCATTTCATAACTCATTAAGGATCATTCAAGAGGTAAAGTATAATCCAATTCATGTGAAAATCCAATGTAAGTTAAGCCGTATGACTAGTGCCTAAGATCATAAAAATCATGCAACCATGAAGATAACGACATATTAGAGATATACCATCTATATCAATTTCTCTCTCCTCCTTGATAAAGATAATTAGATATATGATGCCAAGTATAGGGGCGAGAGACATGTACCATTAAGAACTCATTATATATCTCCATTAATTTGTGCCAAAACTATTATAACATAGTTTATATTTCAATGGCATATTGGTCGATAAAATTATCAAAACTATGATTAATATGTTGGATGAGATGTACATAAATTGTATGACATGCAGTATCATAATTATATTTCAAATAATATATGCAATTTTATGAACGAAGGTATAAGGTCACAAAAGATATGAAAATATTGACTATTAGGAACATATAGTGTTTCCTCCTTGCAATATCTAGATTGTATTTGATTAAGATGATCCATTCTTTCCTTAAAACATATTAGTGGATCATATATGTAGGAAAGATATTGATAGTGAAGAATGTATTATCTCCTTTTTCTCCTCTTAATAAAGCTTACAATTAATGCATGAAAGCCAATTCATAGAAGGGCTAAGGTGTCATGATATTTCCAATATTACAATGATTACCTACGTACAAGAGTATTCATAATAAATCAACAGTCGCTCTTCCAAAATAATGCATGTGGGTAAAGTACATCAGTTGATGTATGCCAAAATTAATCTCATCACACATCAATGACTAAATAGGTACATAGTAATCGTAAATCACATAGCCGCCATATATATGAATAGCACATACGGTTCATGGAATTTTATAAATAGTTACTAAAGATTTTTGGATGCAATAATAACATGTAATGTGTATTTTCATTTGATGGCATCCTCAAAAAGTAAAAAAATAGATGTTGCAGATAACCATGTTTACAACAGACAAAATGTTTGGGCTCGAATCACATCATGAAGAAAATCTATCACGTTTTGCCTCAATACATTCTCCTTGACATCCCTTTTTATTCCGCATGAAAAAGCTTAGAGGGAAAATAGTGTATTTCTTCTAATAATTTCTACTTGTGGGAATCAATTAATTGCCCTGAAAAGATGTTAACCAAAAGCTAAGTTAGGAAATATCTGGCTAGCAAAATAGTTTTTTTTAATAAATAAAAGCAACAATAAATTGATGTATATATTATTTTGTTGATACAAAAGTACAGCGAGTCATCTTTAGTTTTTTACCTACTAAAAACATACATTTTTATTCTTAAGTAATATCTAGCTCACATTTTTTGTTATATTTGCATTATTAAATCATATATATTTTATGATTAAATTTTATTGTTAAATAATAGGAAGATATGTGAGAAGTTACTTTATTAAATAGAATTAATATTGTATTAAACTTACATCCATTCTACATAGCCTTTTCTTTTTATTTTAAATCTCATGTAGCATCCTATGTTGAATTGAAATATCTCACATAACTATTTACTCCTAGTTGACACCTTATATGGTAAACTTACGTGTCGCTCATACATGAGTTCAATCTAACTTTTAATATATACTAGTTTTTCACCCGTACATTGCACGATGGCTATTACTTCTCAGTTGATAAGTTTCAGTATCTTTTCGCATATGTTGTTTTTGGTGCTATATCATACTGAGTTCCATAGACTTGATGGTAGTACCTTTTTTCTAACTTTATTTAATATGAAGTCACCTTAATTATATGTACTTGAATTTTTGATGTACAGTCTATCTTTTTTAATCCTGTTAGTTAAGAAGTTTTTAGTTATTTTTTATTTTAAGATATTACGAGGTTTGACACTGTGTGGTTTTTTTAAGCTTAAATGATTTTATGAAATAAACATATTGACGGTGGGAGCAAATGAGCGAAGGAAAATCATAGTATTTTCAATAATTTAATGTTGTCTTTCTTAAATTTGGACTTTATTTTTTAAAATGCATCATATGGTAATGTGAAATGTAATTTATAAAAAGTAGTTCTAATATGAAATGTTCAATAACACATCAGATTTGTTATTTTCACTATCTATTAGTCAGAAACTTCCGTTCTCAGATTAAGTAACATGCAAAAGTAACATATATTACACTAAGTTAGGTTTTGATTTTTTATTTGTTTCTAACTACTTATCATCAACGATGTATTGTTAAATGCATGTAATGATTTTTTACATACTTATCATTTAGTGAAAACATGTACGATAATGTTTTTGTATTGATTTATGCTTACCTATAGAGAGACATTTCAATTGTGGACTTCTGGTATATTTCATCTTCCAGGAGTTGCCTGCACAATATTGGAGGAATTTATTAATTGTTATTATTTTAATCTCCGATTATATTTAATTCTAAGAACCGTAATATGTCATGGTGTTTGTAGAATTAGAACTAACATTTTATAGGGATTTACTAACACTAAAAGATGTATAGCGCCAATTTGGTTTTTTTTTTTTTTTTTGGTTGATAATTTGTAGTAGTGGAGTTATTTTGAGTGCATACATACAACCATTGGTAAGTTGTTGGATACTTCTTTGTAGACAATGTTGCTTGCGTATCCTTCTTGGTGTTCATTGTCATGTTTAATGATAAACTTTAAACCCTTTGGTCAAGTCACCCGTGATGCTGCAATTCAATTGTCCATAACTTAATACTGATTTTAGAAGCTAAACTCCTATATATTTCAATGATTGTCCTTGACTTTTATTTATAGTCATTGCATAGCAAATATGAATAGGAAATTTCCTTTTTTTTAATACAAATGGTCACTTTGTCTCAGATGAGTGCAAAATAATTCTAGCAATTGTAACTTTCATCTTAACATTGATCGCAAAAAGAATAAAATTCTTCCGTTTTAGCCAACCAACATTTGTTAGGACTCATTTTTATTTCCTTCCACAGCTAAGAATTATATGGGGGCAGAAATTTTCTTTTTCATCACAGACGTAAATAAGACACTACAAAATTAAGTTCCTATTTATAGGAATTGCAAATTAAGATAAACTTAAAGTAAAATGAGTAGTTGTCGGGATAATGAGGCAATTACTTTCAAAAATAATATATAATATAATAATTAGAAGTGAGCATTAAAATGAAATAATGAGGCATCTAGCAAATGTTATATAATATTAAAGACGGGCATTGAAATGAAATAATAAGATAATTCACCAATAAGAATAAATTAGTAAAAGATTGGTTAGCATATGTGAGACCAAATGTCAAAATTCGTAGGGTCGTGCATGCCATTTAAAACTAATAATCATCACAAAAGGAGCATTTTTTTCCCTAGAAATTCCTATTGGTTTAATTGTATCCATTATGCATGCATTTCATATGTCTATTGAAGATTATTTTAATAGTTTAACGGCACCTTTAATATTATTTAATATTGATCATGGTCCTTCCGACTATTCGATCCATGATTTGAACAAAAATAAATTTGATTAATTATTCTCATGATCAATAAAGCATGGAAAAATTGTTGATAATAGTAACAAAAAGACATATAAGTCTTTGACCATAATCTCATCTCTTTAGTATATAATTATTTATAAAAAACCAACAAAGAAAAATAAAAAAATTTAAAAAAAGAAAAGGAGATTAGTAGCAGATGAAGAAATTTACTGTAATTTGAATTTAGGAAAACTTTTAACTTTTTTGGGGGGGAGGAAGTGGAGTACTACTAATTTATGAAGTCAATCATGATATATTATGGGAATGTAGACAAACTACTCTTATATATTGATTTACCTATTAAATTTAAATTTAAATTTGCTAAATGAACTAATTGTACTATGTGTTTTTTTAGCGCAAAATATAATTTCAAGTGAAATGTAAATTAAATAAATCACTGAAACATTTTTTCTAATACCATGAACGTTAGTTACAAATATGAGAAGAAACTAAACATTGTACCAATTTAAAGTAGTCGTAAGCGAAACCCATAATCACAATCAGATCCTATTGTATTTCATATTATCTAAATCCAGTTATGTGACATGCCTAAGTAATTAAGCTTTACAGTATGCAAAATAAGTAAATCAATCAGCATTCAAGTGTCAACTCATGATATATTCACTCAAAACAAATATATAAAAACTAATGTATTTAGATTTAGATGTCCAATGTATACTTACCCCAAAATAATGTCTAAGTCACTTAAATTTTATTTTCTTGGGTAACATCTAAATCATTTCTTTGCTCTACATTTAAGTTTTTAAGACAAAATTTAATTACTAATTAGTCATAACACATGAGAAAAGTTAACATTAAATTGAATTGAAATTGCATTGATAACCTACATCCATCTTAATTACATAATAGAAGACTTTTATGTTGCTATCCTACATGGCATTCTTATCCCAAGTGGCATCCTAAATGGCATTCTCTGTTGCATACCACGTGCCGCTCATACATGAGTTCAATCCAACTTTTCATATATATATATATATATATATATATATATGATGATATATATGATGAATTGCATTGTCTAGATTAACTGTCCAACTTCCAAACTAGCATTGGTTCCCAAGAGCCCACAAGCTTCATATTGAACATATGAATTTCCTAACTAGGATCGTTTCTGTTTTTGTCAATTTTATAAAGATAAAGGATCCAATCCTTTAACGAAGTTTCAAACTTTTTAAAGTGACTGCAATCTACTCTAAGTCCCAAATTAATTGCTGACTTTTTTGTTTTTGGATAAAGATTTTTTAATCATGAAAATGAATATTATGTTCGATTTAGTAAACATTAATAAATGTATGGTAATATTTTGGAATGAATAAGAATTTCTTTTTCGTTAGTGTGTTGAGACACAAGACATATATTTTTTTCTTTTTTGGGGTAGGCGTGGAATGAAGAAGACCAAGGATAAGCGTATAAAAAAACGAAAGGAAAATAATTAAAGTATTGTAAAAGTGAAGGTAAGAATATGTAACGATAAAATCTCTAATCTCAGTATGCCTTTCAATACAGTTCATACCAAATCGGGTTAATCCATACAGTTTTGAGCATTCATTGGTAAATTTTTTATTCAAAAATCTGGTGTTTGGTAAAGTTCCCTAATGCAAAACCCCTATACTTCACTCAATGTTGTTTGTTGTAAATTTACAGCACCCAAGAGGACACCCTACTCTTTTCTTTTGGTATGTTTCTCCCCTCCCTAATTTAGATTATATGTTGGTTGTAATTTCTTCCACAATTTCAATAGTTATGAAAAATTATTTTATTGAAAATTACCACATGCGTAGGGATTTTCATCAAATATATAAATAGGCAAAATAATATTCAAATATTGAATTTTTCATATTCCTTTCCTTTTGAGGCTTGATATATGAAATATGGTATTAATGTAAAATGTACTATTTTAGTGAAAATCGACATGTATCTAATATGATAGCATAAGCACGACTATAATATAACAACCAGTTGTAAGTGCAATTCAAGAGATGGAAAACAAATTAGAAATTGTACTGTCCGTTTAAAAGGGAAAAAATGCATTGCAAGTTTGTATTTGCAATGCAAACAAGTTGTACAATTTGTATAATAGGGCTAAGTCTATGGACCCAGGCATGTCACATGTACTTTCCTTTTTTTTTAAATCAATTTATTTTTATTGCTACACTTTTTGACTTGCCATTCAATTTCTTTTTCGAGTAGTGTATATTTTCTCTTACTTCCTGTCCGTCTTCTTTAGTATACTTCTCTCTCATCATTTCCACATTTTGACTGTGATTTTGAGGTATTTTGCTTTGACTATTTTTGCTTTAGTTTTGAGAGTGAAAATCGTTGCTTTTGGTGTGGCTTTCTGATATTTGGGTGGATTCTCAAAGCAAATTTCTTATCAATTGTGAGCCTATTTTTTCTCTTTTCTTTAATGATTGTCTTTCTTCAATTTTTAGGGTTTCTTTTATGCATTTTTGTATTGATTTTGCACGCTATTCTTGGAAATGTAACTTTTGCTTTGATTTGCCTACATTTTGCGATTGTTTCGTCCAAAACTTCTCAAATTGTTGAGGTATGTTATGCTTATAATTTGGTTCTCGTTGCTCGTATTATCTTCTCGACTTCAAGATTTTTTCCTTCGATTATTGTTCATTTCAATTTTGATAGTGGATTTTGTTGTTTTTGTTTTGTATTTTTGATAATTTGGTGGATTTTGAGTTGTTGAACATTCTTATGTGTGGAGTTGAACATTTTGTATTATGAATTGAGTAAAGTGTTATATGAAATTCAGCATTCTGTTTTTTAAATTATGCATGCTGATATATGAAGTTGAGCATTATATTTCAACAGACTAAGCATTCTATTTTTGTTGTTTGAAATTCAGAAAATATGCTATTTTGATGTTCTAGAATTTTTTGTCAAACGTACATCTATATAATTTTTTTAATTAGTTTTTGGCATATTTTGGTTTTCTCCTTTTCAGGTTGAAATGTATTTAAGCATTGAACCCAAAGCTAAGTATGTTAAGTTACTAGTGTTGGGCATTCGGATATAAGGAGTAGCATTCAAGTATAGGGTGTTGTGCATTCTAAATTTTAGTATTGAGAATTCAAGTGTCGGAATTGAACATTCAAGTGCATGTTGTTAATTATTTTAAATTTTATTATTGAGTGTTGTGTTCTGAATAATGTTCAAGCTACCTTTACATCTAAAATTCCTTCAACATTTCTCTTGATTTCAGTATTAGTGAGGATTTGATTTATTTCAAGAGAGAGAAGGAGAGGCATGTAAGCTAGTCAATCAATATATGTGACGATGTCTAAAATGGCAGAGGCCATGATCGCAAAATGATAAAACGCTAAAAAGTAGGTTTCAAGAGAGAGGAAGATCTATTGTCAAAGAAATAATATTTTAAATGTTAATTTATGGTGGTTAATCTAGGTGAATTTTCTATCCCATTCTTTGAGCATGGGGGCGTGCTTCACATGGCATGTCCAGGTGTCCATAAACCTGGGAAACTTGGGGTGGGGAGGGGAAGCAAGAAAAACAAAGAATTGAGGAACAACTATATTCTAAGTTAATCTCAAATACTTGAAATAGGAAGGTAGTCAAACTTGTTTCCTCTTTCAATTCACCGACTTACTGCCAAAATATCGAGGTCTACTATGGTCACTCTCCACAGGTCCTAGCCGTTGCTGGTGGTCTCTAATGGCTACTACCGGTCGTGCGTCACCTATTGCCACCTGTGTCATCCTTGTCTTGTCCTTCGTCACCCCCTTTTCTATTCTCTCCTACCCAATGGTTTAAGGGTTCGTTCCAAATGTAATACTCTAAGTATTCTTCATCTTTTCCTAATTTACGTCTCCTATTTTTGCTTTTTTACTTTGTTGCTTTGTTGTTACAACCCCTGAATTCATGGCACGAGTAGCTTTGATTGTGAAGGTGTGGATAGAGTTGGCTAGCAGAGACTTAGCATTGGTAGTCAATTTTGCCCTGCATCATCCCCTTAATCCAGGTATGATTAGTCCTGCAAATTTAGGTCTCTTGACTTACTTTGGTTTTATACTCTATTGAGTTTGTGGTATTAATCTAGCTGTTTGTTTTGGTTATCTAGTTGATTGCTCTGCATTTCTTGTAATGAAGCTAGAGCGGATTTCAACCTATCATGACTTGTCAATCTGAATCATTATTTGCTTATTTTTATGAGAATCAATTTAAAGATCACTTTGTTGATGATGTAATAAGAGCGATCATGGGGATGAAATCTCCACGGCACTTTTGAAATCAAAAGCATTGGAAGCAGGTAGCAAGTTGACTGAGGAACATGCAATTGCTATCAATCTAAATATTGATCCTTGTTGGTTGACATTGAATGAATTCGAATTAGCTAATCGCCAATGTGATTAAATATAAACTCACATAAAAGCCCCATTTAGGAGAGATTTATCACAAATGGCTTTGAAGGAAGAAGCACACCAAGACCTTTTGGTTGCTATCCATTTTGACCACAACAATGACGAGCCAAGAAGGAATTAAGTAAAATAGAGAAATTATGTAACACTCCTTGGGAAAAAGAGTCCTTGAAGAAGCTTGAAATTAGTTGTTGCAACCCCAGGGGGAGCTCATCATGGAAAGATGGACTTGGATCCTCTAAAATTAATCACTAGTGATGCCAAACTTAAACATGGGGAGCCTAATGTGAGCACAAACAATTCAATGGAGACTAAGCAGAGCATTGTTACTATGGATGGTGAGAATTAGAAAGAGTTAAAGAGAAATACTTATGAAAATAATTCGATAACAATCCACAGTCAAATTGTGGATACAATAATTGTGAATAATGAGAGAAAAAGAGAGTCTATAGTAGAGGAACTTGGCGATAAACATTCAAACAAGATATTTCGCCAAACCTCAGCAACACTGAGATATTTAAGGAGATGCGTGAGGACCAAGTTACGAACACAAACAAAGGGAGTAAGAGTGATACATCTAGTAATAGCTCATACATGGATTTTTATGAGGAAAGTATAAAATTTGAATACACATTGACTTCTACGTCCTGCATGGAGGATAATGGCTACTTCACATTCACCAACCCATCCTCACTTAGTATGCCCAAGGTGGCTAGTGTTACCTACTAGCTTTCTAAATAAAATGTGAAAATGAGGCCACTAAAATCACTTTGGCTACCTCAAGCAACCTATGAAAAGATAAGGCAAGGAAATAGGCTTGAATTCTTAGACGAACATTCATTGGTGTACATGATTGTTTGCATTCATCATACTGACTCATCAAGTCGAAAGGACGCATTATGCATGAGGATGCCCAAAGGGATGGGGATCATACAACCAATGCCATCCAATTCACAGCAAAACCCATGATGGGCATAAAAAAGTGAAGCATTGAAGAACCAAGAAACCGCGGCCATAGAAAAAAAAGGAGCATCATATCCAAAACGCAAGAATCAGCAACTACTGACAATGGGTATGAGATTAACTCTTTAGATTCACTTGTGTAGTGCACGGAAGACAACAAAAATGGAGAGACTCGAGCAGTGGTACGTAATCCTCCGAATCACATAGATCAAAATGCGATTATTAGATTTGCATAATTCAGTGCAATTCAGTACTGTTAAATACTTATTTTAAATACCTAGTGATATTCATATATTTAAATATATTTAAGTATGTTTCAATATATTTTAATAATAAGTACTTATAAATAATTCTCATAAGTTGAAAAGAATATGCCCTTGATACACTTATATAACCTTGTTGACAAAAACCAAAAAAAAAAAAAAAAAAAAACAAAGAAAGAAAATGAAGAAATGAAGGCCAGCAGTACCGTGGGCCAAAGATTACAGCATAGCTACTCTGTTTCCCCTAAACTGAAGACACTCTTCAGTGTTCGGTGTTAACCTCTATCTCATCGTCTGATCTGTCCTCCGTCTTCATTTCCAAAACCCTAAACCCTGCTCATCTACCTCTCGAGAAACCCCAAACGTCCCCCTCGAGTAGATCCCTCACATTCTCGCCATTCTCTTGAACCATGGGAAGCAGCCAACAAGCAGTCTCCTTCCTCACGAACCTTGCGAGGGCGGCCTTCGGGTTGGGTGTCGGCGCCGCCGTGCTCAACTCCTCCCTTTACACCGTCGATGGTGGCGAGAAGGCTGTTTTGTTCGACCGTTTTCGCGGTGTTTTGGACCAAACTGTTGGTGAAGGCACCCATTTCCTCATTCCATGGCTTCAGAAGCCCTTCATCTTCGACATTCGCACTCGTCCCCATCAGTTCTCCTCCGTTTCAGGTACTTCTACCAGCCCTTCTGTCACCCGGAAAATCTAATCGGTTGTTGGGTATTAAAATTTGTCTGAATTTCAAATGTTGGTACAAGATTTCTTGTATTTTTTTTGTGGGTACCCGATTTTGAGCTAGTACGATGTGAGATTTTGTGCATTCTTGTGACTTATATTTTCAGGTACCAAGGATCTTCAGATGGTGAATCTAACCCTCCGTGTTCTGTCTCGCCCTGATGAAAGCCGCCTGCCCACAATCTTCCAGCACCTCGGTCTTGAGTACGATGAGAAGGTGCTTCCTTCCATCGGAAATGAAGTTCTGAAGGCTGTTGTTGCTCAGTTCAACGCTGATCAGTTGCTCACTGAGCGTCCCCGTGTTTCTGCTCTCGTCAGGGACAGCTTGGTCAAGAGGTAATTTGTAATGGGTTACTTTATGATTCAGGTTGATCTTTTGTTTTTTTGTTTTGGGAGTTTTAGTGACTTATTTATGTGGATTGGCTGGTCAGTTTCAACGTTGAGATTGTTGTTTGAGATGGAAAACAATTTGATTGAAACATGGGATTTGGACATTTTCTTGGTGTCTTCAATTGCGTTTTTCTTGTGATTGCTCCAAACTTTTGAACTCTGAGCGACTGTTCCTAGTTGGATGTATCTTTTCCTGGAGTTTTGCTGAATTATCCGTGTAGATTGACTGGTGGTTGCAACTTTGGGCTTTGTTTGAAATGAGGAACAATTTGATTGAAAGATGAAATATGGGGTTTATTTTGGACATTTCTTAGTGTTGTATACTGCAGTTTTTGTGTTGTGCCAAAATTTTGATCTCTAAGGGGCTTTAAAAGCTGGAATTGTGAATTCATAATGAGAATACAAGATTTGAGATATCCTTGTTCCTGTGTATTCGTGAGATTGATTCTAAAAAGAAAAATTGTTATTGGGTTCTGATTCCATATAAGGTTGATTTGGAAGTGGGAGTGGAATACGGGAGGTACTAACCAATAAGTACGGATGTGGTGTTTCTTCCTATTTGCCAAATTACTAATAAGTACAAACCCACATACAAACGAGGGGCTGGAAACCACCTTGCCTGTTCACAATGTTAAGATATGTATCATCATTCGCACTCTAACATCATGCCAAATACCCCTATGGGTTTCAGGTTATAATCTGTTCTGAGTACCTACTTTTACTATTCTGGATGTAGTTTGTGGCAAATGGTAAAGGTCGACATGGTATTAGTAGCTTGCATATGTGGATTTACTTAATCAGTTCAATTTTGGGATTTTCCGTTGAAAGGGGTGGTAGTGTGGCTTAGGAAATCTGATGACCCTTCTCTTAGTGTTTATGAAAATGAGATTGTGATATTTCCCTAGCATATGAAATCTATGGTTTAACCTGCTTATTTTTTATTCATGAATATGAAATCTATGGTTAAGCCGGTAATTTATTTGTGACTTCTTGTTTTTTAGGTCCAATTGTGATTTTGAATTTGAAATCTATGGTTTAATCCAGTTATTTACTTATTTATTTATGACAGCTTGCTTTGGATTTGTGAATGGCAGTTTGTGGTGAATGCTTCTGGAATTAATAATTTATAATAGCATTGAATTTAGTTTTCCTTATTTGGAATTGGGCAGCCATTTGGAAATCAAAACATTTAGAGGAAGCACTTGTTTTTTATTTCTAGCGCTGTGAAGTGTTCCAGTGGATATTGTTTCGGAACTTCCAATGGAACATCTCTT
Organism: Carnegiea gigantea; assembly: GCA_029747015.1. Taxonomy (NCBI): domain Eukaryota; kingdom Viridiplantae; phylum Streptophyta; class Magnoliopsida; order Caryophyllales; family Cactaceae; genus Carnegiea; species Carnegiea gigantea. The sequence goes on from JAKOGI010000457.1 coordinate 542,883, forward strand.
TCATTTGCTCCAGAGACCAGATTGGATGTCTGATTTTAAATTATAGATGCAATTTTGAGAACCTGAATTGTTAATATTTGTAGCTAATCTGGTTTCCCTAAGACAACTGACGTTGGCTTATGCAGCTACAACTGTGTTGGATGTGAGGTGCATCTTGGAACTGGAGTATTTTTACTGATGTTGTCTGAAAATTTTATTTATTATGTTCAGGGCTAGGGATTTCAATATCATCTTGGATGATGTTGCAATCACTCACTTGTCATACGGAGCAGAATTCTCAAGGGCTGTGGAGCAGAAACAGGTGGCTCAACAGGAGGCTGAGAGGTCTAAGTATGTGGTGATGAAGGCTGAACAAGAAAGACGGGCAGCAATTATAAGGGCCGAGGGAGAAAGTGAGGCTGCTAAGTTGATTTCAGATGCAACAGCACAGGCTGGAATGGGTCTGATTGAGCTCAGGAAGATTGAAGCCCTAAAGGAGAATGCTGGAACTATGGCAAGGAGTCCCAATGTCATCTATGTTCCTAAAGGGAATCAACTTCTTATGGCCATGAACATGCCAGGAGCACGCTAGGAGCAAGGTGAGTTGGATGCGGATACTTGATGATGCATTTTTGAATTGCTGAGGTTTTCTGTCAGTTTGTCCCAGCAGTTGGTGATTCTGTCTGTCATGTTTTTGACTTATGATGACATGATTTTATTATGATCCTAAGTCTGCATGAATCTAGCTTCTTGCGGTATGACTACTCTTTCAGTAGTACCTTTTCCTCTTTTATCACAAAGCTGTGTAACCCTGTTTGTTGCCTTGTGCATAAGGTCCCCCCCCCCCCCCCCCCAAAACCAATCTGTTACACCTACAGGTACTTTCCTGGAGTTCAGTAAAAGTTTATGCAGTATATAGTTTTCTCTTTCTTATAGGACTCCTGTTGTATACTTTGCAACTGATACCGGTCTAAAATACACACAATACAGAGCAAGAAGATTTAACTGTAATCATAACATTTGTTAAAATTTGTTGCTTTTCAGTTTGATCACATGCTTCGCTGAGGTCATTTAGTTTTCATTACAGGCTTCAGTAGGAGTTCATGGGGTTTCTGGCGATGTTCCTCCTGTTTGTAAAAGGATATCTTGCTGATAAAAATGATCATATTTAATTGCCAAAGTTACCCTAGGTGGGGCTTGCCTCCAAAAAGCATTGACTAAAGGTTCTTAAGTGGGATTTTTCCATTCTGACTTTTTTGGTTGCGAATGTGCTATTGCATGGCTGATTTTACTTTCCCTGGGGGTCATTTTCATGATTTCATCTTCTTGTATATAATTCAGTTGATGCATATTAGTTATACACATAGCTTGATATAATTGAATGTTCGATCAATACCCATTTATGTTTTTTCTATTATTGTTGTTCTCCTTTGTGTTTTATGATAACAGTTGTTATTACTTTAAATTTTGGCTGTATGTTGTATGTGGTGGTGATTACACTGGCACTTGAGAAGTTCATTATGTAATGTAGTTAAGTATTTGTATTAGAAAGTATTTAAGTCAAATGGCTCTAACATGTACCACCATTTCTATAAAAATGTAGTTGACACTTTACTACCTTGGGATATGGCCATCGAGTACTATGACATATCACGGGATGAATAACTTCAGAGTAAGTACTAAAAATTATGTAGTGATGCCCACAAATAGGATACTTTTCTAGTTTTACTATCTTTTGTTGATTTTTAAAGAAATTATGTAGTAATGATGGTTTGTGTATCTTTCAATGACTATAACTGTGCTATTATTACTATAGAAACCTAGTTGAAGTTGTCATTGACACTATATATAATTCTCAAAATATTTGAGAATACAAAAAAATATAGTTAAATACAAAAAAAATACCTTATTTCGGATTCAAAAATAATTTCTAGAATGTCAAAAAGTAAAAACTTTCAGAATTAATTATCAAGAAAGTAACTAAATTATTCATCCTCAGATATGTGAGGGTATTAAACTATTATTTTCACAAATTTTTGTACTACTTTAGTCGGTGGCCATACCTCAAGGTATTTAAGTGTTAATCACTCTGAATTATAGTACTGTTTGCAGGCAATTTTATGATGCTTGGACCACATTATCATAATTGTTTCTTCCAATGTGATATTCAAGTTCTTTGATGGCTGTCAAAAACATGAGACTTGAACCTATCTGTTTAGATATGGACTACACAAACAAAATATAGATTCATGGCTTTCTTATTATCTATTTTAACCTCTGTCAGTCTGTCTTTATTTGGTCGATTTTCATGTCGATTGGAGCAAAGGTACAGAGTGATATGTAAGTCGTCGTCTGAGCTCGTTGATCTTATGATTCTAGGAAATGGAGGGTCTCCATTGAGCCCAGTAAGTTGAATTTGCACCTCAACAATAAGCATGTGTGGATGTTTACTCTCCTTCGGAGGTCATGTTCGTCATTGCTGTGTCAATGAAAATGGGGACGCAAACTCGAGGGAAATGAATTCGTTTTGCCTGCATCGTTCGCCACATATGTTGCACAATTCTTTCAGTAGTCTTAGTTTCTGTTTTTCATTCATATATTATACAAGGAATGACATGGTTTCGTTGATTGAAATATGAGGATTAACATAATCCTGAAGTTTTCTTATTGTTTTCTTTTTCTTGATTTATGCAGGCTTGGGGTCTTCAGAAGGTCCGATTTTCTTGGCAAGTTGAGATTCTATATTCTGGTTTTAGCTGGTTGGAATACCTGGAAATTGTCGATTACTGTATCTGAGAACTTGTGATCAGGAATTTGGTTCAAAACTTCAGGGGTCTTTTTTGCTAGACTTTTGGGAATCACATGTTGGATGGGATGGTTGGTATCGTTCGGTAAAGAGTTAATAAATAGTTCATTCAACAAAAAGGTTCAGTTGGAGTAAACCAATTTTTGTGGCCCATCGAACTGCTAATTTCTGTGTTCCAAGGACAAAACATTTTTTGGAATTTGGAATGGTAGTTCGCAAGAGCTCTTTGCTTAAAAGTCTCTTTTAGAAAAGGGCTGAAAAGAGTAGCGTTTTCCACCAATTGATTGTTGTGTAGACCAAAGGTGAATCTACCAAGACAGTAAATTATGGCTCATGCTATTGGAGAATTAGTCACAGAGGTCAGATTGATGAGAATGTCAGGAGCTACTCAATCTTTCCATTTAGGCTGATTATGATTTCAATTGCTTTAAATTATGTTCTATGCACATCTCAGTCTTGCCTCTCTTTTTCCTTTTTTTTCCCCAAGGGGGGGGGGGGGGGTTGGTAGACAATGATTTGAGTCTCCGCTATCATTAAAGTGTTTTGGTGTAGGATAAAATCATAGCATAAGTCTGCTATTTTCTTTGTTTGGTCATGTCCAAGAGGGTAGCAAAACTAATTACATGTGTTTGGTAGTTTTGTTAATTAAAATTGATACATCTAATAAATGATTTTGCAGAGCTGATACCTAAGGATGTCAATTCCGGTGGTGGACGAAAGTGACATCGCTTTTGTTTTATTATGCGGTTTTACTAAAATGTCCTTTTTAGTTTACGATAGTGTCTTTTGTTGTTGTTGTTGTTGTTATATTCTTCTTCCTCCCATTTATTTGAGATTCGTTTATATTCCTATCTGGTTAATATCACACAGTGTATTTGAATGTTAATTCCAATAAATTAATATTGTCTTTTATTAAATTTATAATTATGGGATGAACATTTTTGAGAAGGCTAGAGAGAAAACTTAACCTGTATTTATAATAATTTAGAAGATTTTGTCTTATATTTTTTGGCGTAAGGTCAAAAGATCTTAAAAAGTCCTATGCTTGATCTTGCATATAATATTTTAGATTGGGTAGATTAAAAGTTTGTCTTGCTAAGTATCTCCTTCTCGATTTAATTTTGAATTTGATTGTAATTTATTTCTTGAAAAACTCATGATTAAATTGAGCAAAATAATTTAATAAGTTGGTCGGCGCTAAATAATTTAGTTGGCAGATACTAAATAATTTAATTGGTAGGTTTCAAATCATTTCATAAAATAGTTAAGTATGGACAATTTAGTTGGTAGCTAAGGCTTTGATACCATTTGTATAAGGGTCTGATAATTTTTTGTAGAAAAATGTTTAAAACTCTTTGATGAGAGAACATATTTGAACGAAGATTGGATAACACTGTTTCAATTTTTTCATAAATGGTACTCCCAAAGTATTAAATCAAATTATCAACAAATAAAATCTAGAATTTATACCTTCCTCTTTCTCAGAGTCTCTTCTGGAGATATGTTGTTCTTCAGTCTGCGGCCATACCCTTCCTCTCTACAGGCCTTACTGGACTTACTTCGACTTACAAACTATTTCTCTCATTTCAAGAATTTTGAAAGAATAGAAGTATATATTCGAGAAATTTCCAAAGATAATTATTTTATTACTTGGCTTCCCAGAAAAACGGAAATTAGAACATGATAGAGAGCAGATAACTCTTTGGGTGATATATTCTTTGCCCAAATGCCCCTCCCTCTCTCCGTAGAGATTTCATGTTTTTATAGAACTTAAAGGGAGTGCATACATAAGTGCTTACATCATCATAGTATTAAAATACAATGTTGATAAACTCAGACTCACAGTTATGATGGAGAGTGGAGACATGCTGGCATGCTGCAAACTTGTAATAATGCATGGTCCCGCAGTCTTTATTTTCGTGTCTTCTTTGTAGAACTTATGAACAATAACCTGTCGTGATAAGATAAAGGTCATAAATTTGATGCAGTATGAGAGATAAGGTCTTGCTATGATGGTGACAGTTGTCGGCAATTATTGGTAGTTTGTTTGATCGTGTCGGCAAAATTTTGGCCTTACATCTGACTTGATGTTGGCAATATCTTGGCCATTCGTAGTAGAACTTGCTTTTCTTCTTCTTTTTTTACTAGTAAGGAGAATTTACTTCTGATTATTAGAGATCCTTGAAAATTTTCTGGTTCAAGTTGGAAGAGAAATTTCAATAGTTCATCGTCATAAGTTCCTTTCTTTATCCCTTCTTTAGTTATTAAGATATAATCAGCTCCTCTAAGCACACTTGTAAGTTCAGAGGTCTGTCTGCTTGATATTTGACTGCAAGAGCTCCACTAGTTCTTCTATAGTTTATCCAAGACTAATTAAATCTGAGAGGGTCAAATTTTTTGGAGGCTTTAATATTAAGTTGAAAGTGTTCTGAGATATATCCAATTTAGATAATACTGATTTTAGGGTATAGTATGCCAGTTTCTTCACCTTTTTCTAGTGGTATAGTATGGAATTTAACAAAGATAGGTCCTTGTTTGAAGAATTTTAGGACTTGAATTATTTCAGATGAGAAATTGGAAAGTTCTGTGAGTTTTGGATCGGGATAAATTAGATCAAGGTATCTAAATTCATAACCTTGATAGATAGTTTTAGGATTTACGCATGTGCAGGCTGTAAGTCTCATAAACAGAGATTTTCCTCCACTGCAAAAAAATTTGTGGAGTTTCATAAAGTTTTCAGTAAACAAATTGAGTTGTTTGTAATATCCTGCAATGAAAGGGTCATAGAGATATCAAAAGGAACAAACGTTTTGGTTTGAACAGTTGAGTTTATAGTTCTTTTTTATAGTAGTTTCGCCTCTAGTTCCAGCATTTTCTTCTCTTTTTCGAGAAATGGAGGGCTTGAACTAAACTCTATAGTTTGAGAAGTGGGGCGAAGTTTGTGCCTTTGCTGGACTGGTAGTTGATATAGTTTATAAAGTTGAAGAAATAGGTTTGAGAGAGCTAATAGATTTTAGCATCTTTGCTACAACAGCTCTTCCTTGTCCTAGATCTTTCTTCATATCTCCGATGATGTTGGCAGTTCCGGCAGAGAGTTCATTAATTTCTATTCGAAGATTATCAACTAGAGCTTGAACACCAGTTTCGAGTTGCTCAAGTCCTGCTGAGACAGTTTCAAGATCTTTATTGAAGTCGATGACAATGTCTTCCAGTTCCTTAAGCTTGTCTGGAGTCCTTATTATTGAGATATTCTGATTCTTTTATAAAATAATCTGCAAGAAAATTATTATTTCATGCAACATGCTCATAAGCGGCGTTAAATTGAGACAAGAAAGTTTACCATCTATGAAGTTTGCGCATATGAGGGCCATTGTAAAAGATTTGTTTAACAAATGTAGTTGCTGCTTTAATATCAGTTAACACTTTAAATGATTTAGTTAGAAGAAATAATCTCCATCTTTTGATTCCTCTAATTATTGCTAATATTTCTTTTTCCATAGTGTTTTAGTTTTCTTTTGTTGGGAAAAACGTTCCACTATGATGTCCACATATTTCGTTGAGATTAATTTTTAATATAGTTGACCATACTTTGTCAGAAGCGTCTGTTTGCATTATTAAGTTATCTTTTGGTTCTAGTAATCTTAGCTAGGATAGATTTTTGCATTCCTTTTTACGATTTTTGACAATTTGAGTGTGATGATCACTCCATCCTTTGGTATTATTTTTTCTTAATAGGCTTTGTAGGTCTTTCTTTTTCCTTGCTAAGTCAGGTATGTACGAGCTAGCATAATTCAATAATCCTAAAAATCTTTGGATCTGTTTATTGTTCTTAATTCATCTGGGTATTCTATAATTTTTCTTGAAATATGAGTTTGCAAAGAAATACCATTTGATCCTTGTTCGAATCCTAAAAATTCAATTTTTTCTTGTTCAATAGTAGCTTTCTTTTCGCCGAGACATATACCTTCTCATATAGCAGTTTCCGCAAAAAGTTTTAAGTGTTCTCTATGTTTTTCTATGGTTTTAGAGCTAATTAAAACATCATCAACATAAACAACTAGAAATGAATTAAGATGTTTAAAAGCATCATCCATTCTTCTTTGAAATATCCTAGGTGCGATTTTTAGTCAAAATGACATTACAATACATTCGTAGAATCCTTGTGGAGTACTAAATCTTGTATACTTGATGCTATCTTCTTCCATTTTTATTTGCCAAAATCCAAATTTACAGCTGAATTTCGAATAATATTTTCTATTTTTAACTAGGTTAATTAAAACTTCTTTATTTGGTAAAAAGTAATTGTCAGTCTTCATAAATTGATTGAGTTGTTTGTAATTAATAACCATTCTAGCTTTATTTCTTCGTTTTTCTGCATCATTCATTACCATAAAGGCTGGAGATGAGTAACTTCCTTTTGCTGGCTTATTAGTCCTTTTTTTAATAACTCATTGATCTGCATAGAAAATTATTTTATGTCTTTTGGTGTGTAAATCATAGGTTTTTCTTTAATATATACTTATTGAGTTAATTCTATTTTTGCTCAAGGACGTTCAGGTTTTTAGAATTGTAAAGGACTGAATAGATTTGTTTTAACTTATCAAGCAAGTCTTCTTTCTTAATTATGTTTACTTTGAAACTTGGGTTTTGTATTTGTGTTGAGAATGTGATTTGTTCATATCTCTATCTATCACGCTTCGTGCGTACTCTCTAAGGGTATTTTAGAGTAGGAATTTTAAGAGTATGTCAACATTTTGTAGTAAGATATATGTATAGGGAGTCTGTGTAAATTTAGCAAATTATTTAAGGAAATTATTTCCTAATATGATATCATATTCTGAGTTGTATTGTAATACTAAAGGAATATTAAGGATTTTATTTTCTAATATGATGGACACATTATTTTGTACAAGTTCTGAATAAGTAGTGTTAGGGTGAACACCTTTAATTTTAATTCTTTAATCAAATGGGAGTTTTTCCCATTTTGGCAATAGAAAGTCCTGAAAAAAGGTTACTTTTGATCCAGTGTCTATCAGGGCTGTAGTTGTAATATCTAATTCATGTAAGGATAGGAATGTAAAGGTCTTTCATATTCTATCAAGGATTATTATATTTTTGCTTATCAACTAAGGTGATTTGGGTCGGTTTAATTTCATAAGTTGTAAATTGGTCTAGGAAATTCATTCCTAATAAGACGTGATAAAATTCGTTATTAATGGAATAATCAATGTAACAATCACATTCTAATAGAAATGAATTATGAGTTTTCTTCATAATTTTAGATTTTTGATTAAGAGTAGATCTTCTACCATCATATGTAACAAAATTATATTCAGTGGCAGAAATAACTGGAATAAGTAAGGGCGTACAATGACATTGAGATGCTCCTGTGTCAATTAAGATTTTGTTTTCTATCCATGTTTGTCCATTAAAATATTCTAACTTTACTTTGTAAGTTTTATTATTAGTATTTGCCATTGTTATGCTTTTAGGTTGGAATCTAGGTATTCTTGTCATACTAAAGCTCCTTAGTAAAGTTGGTTGATTGACTATTCTCATTCCTTTTTTTGTATAAGAAAGTCTAGGTGCTTTATAGATACTTGATGCTTCATCTTCTTTTACTAATTGAAAGTCTGTTAACGCAAGTAACCTTGCTTCTTGTATTGGTGGTGAAATAATGGTGCTTACTATAGAGAAGATTCGGTTTACAGTTATTTTTCCTATTTGTTGTACTTCTTTTATAGGGAAATTGATGTTAAAGAAAATGTATCATCCTTTGTAATAAAAGGATAATGCATTCCTGGTTGTAATCCTATCTGTGAAAAATTTAAGTTGTAATTAAGAGTATCTTCAATACTTTTACTCCGCAAAGTAATTGAGTAATTTGGATAGCATTCAAAGTTAATTTTTTATAAATCAAGTTTTCTTGTAAGGTTTCGAGATAACTATTTTGAACCTTTTTTACTCTTTAATCATCTAGTGGTAAAATGATGGTTGAATTATATTAATACCTTCTTTAAAACATGCTTTTACAGCGATTTGTATTCCTTGTAAATGCATATATTTAATTAAGTTTCGATCCTTTGAAGGAATTTTATTTAAGAATTTCATTAAGAATTTCTCAGTTGAGGAGGGACTTCCTCTGCAAATATTAAAAACTTCAAGGACTAAAGTGCAAAACTAATAAAATTTTTAATGAAAAAATGTTTAAAGAAAAAATGAATATATTAGACAAAATTTTAGAATATATTAGACCCAAGATATAATTGAGAAATTCTTAAATGAAATTCCTTCAACGGATCAAGACTTAATTAAATATGTGCAGTTACAAGGAGTACAAATCGCTGTAAAAGCATGTTTTAACGATGGTGTTAATTCACCCATCATTTAATTTTATCACTACATGATCAAAGATTTAAAAATGTTCAAAATAGTCATCTCGGAAGTTTATAAGGAAACTTGATTTATAAAAAAGTAATCTTTGAGTGCTATCCAAATTACTCAATTACTTTGCAGAGTAAAAATATTGAAGATACTCTTAGTTTACAATTTAAACTTTTAACAAATATAGGATTACAATCAAGAAATGAGGCATTATATTTTTATTGCATAGGATTATACATTTTCTCTAACACCAATTTCCCAATAGAAGAAGTACAACAAATAGGAAAAATAACTGTAGACCCAATCTTCTCAACAGTAACCACCATTATTTCACCACCAATGCAAGAAGCAAGATTACCTACTTTAAAAGACTTTCAATTAATAGAACAAGGTGAAGCATCAAGTAGTTATGAAGCATCTAGACTTTCTTATACAGAAAAAGAAATGAGAATAGCCAATCAACCAACTTTACCAAGGAGCTTTAGCATGACAAGAATAGCTACATTCCAACCTCAAAGCGTAACAATGGCAAATACTAATAATAAAAGTTACAAAGTAAAGATAGAATATTTTAATGGACAAACATGGATAGAAAATAAAATCTTAATTGACATAGGAGCATATCAATGTCATTGTATACCCTTACCTATTCCAGTTATTTATGCCACTGAATATAATTTTCTTACGTATGATGGTAGAAGATCTACTCTTAATCAAAAATCTAAAATTATGATGAAAATCCCTACTTCATTTCTACTAGAATGTGATTGTCACATTGATCATTCCATTGATAACGAATTTTATCACATCTTATTAGGAATGAATTTCCTAGACCAATTTAGAACTTATGAAACTAAACCGAGCCAAATCAGCTTAGTTGATAAGCAAAATATAATGATCCTTAATAGAATATGAAAGAACTTTACATTCATATCTTCACATATATTGTTGTAAAACTAAAAGATTTAGATATTACAACTACAATTCTAATAGACACTGGATCAGAAATAACCTTTTTTCAGGACTTTCTGTTACCAAAATGAGAAAAACTCCCATCTGATAAAAAACAATTAAAACTAAAGGTGTTCACCAGACCACTACTTATTAAGAACTTGTACAAAGTAAGGTGTCCATCATATTAGGAAATAAGATATTTAATATTCCTTTAGTATTATAATACAACTCAGGATATGATATCCTATTAGGAAATGATTTCCTTAAACAATTTGCTAAATTTACACAAAATCCATATACGATATATCTTACTACAAAATGTGGACATACTCTTAAAATTCCCACTCTAAAACACACTTACAGAGTACATGCAAAGCGTGGTGGACAGGGATATGAACAAATTACACTCTCAATACAAATACAAAACCCAAGTTTCAAAGTAAACATAATTAAGAAAGAAGACTTACTTAGTAAGTTAAAACAAATCTATTCAAAAAATCGTTTACAATTCTGGAAACCTAAACATCCTTGAGCAAAAATCGAATTAACTCAAGAAGTATATATTAAAGAAAAACCTATGCTTTGCACACCAGAAGACATAAAATAATTTTCTATATTAATCAACGAGTTATTAGAAAATGGACTAATAAGACCAGTAAAAGGAAGTTACTCATCTCTAACCTTCATGGTAATGAATGAAGCAGAAAAATGAAGAAATAAAGCTAGAATGGTTAAGTAATTACAAAAAATTCAATCAATTTACAAAGACTGACAATTCCTTTTAACCAAATAAAGAAGTTTTAATTAACCTAGTTAAAAATAGAGAATATTTTTCGAAATTCAACTGTAAATTTGGATTTTGGCAAATAAAAATAGAAGAAGATAGTATTAAGTATACAGGATTTAGTACTCCACAAGGATTCTACAAATGGATTGTAATGCCATTTGAACTAAAAACACACCTAGAATATTTCAAAGAAGAATGGATGGTGTTTTCAAACATCTGAATTCATTTCTAGTTGTAAATGTTGATGATATTTTAATGAGCTCTAAAACCATAGAAGAACATAGAGAACACTTAAAATTTTTTGCAGAAACTGCTATACGAGAAGGTATATGTCTTAGCGAAAAGAAAGCTACTACTGAACAGGAGCAAAAAGAAACCTACTACTGAACAAGAAAAAATTGAATTTTTAGGATTCGAACTAGGATCAAATGGTATTTCTTTACAGACTCATATTTCCAGAAAAATTACAGAATAGACAGATGAATTAAGAACTAAAAAACAGATCCAAGAATTTTTAGGATTATTAAATTATGCTAGCCCGTACCTACCTGACTTAACAAGAAAAAAGAAAAACCTACAAAGCCTATTAAGAAAAAATAATATTAAAGGATAGAGTGATCATCACAATCAAATTGTCAAAAAACTTAAAGAGGAATGCAAAAATCTACCGCAACTAAGATTACCAGAACTAGAAGATAACTTAATAATGCAAACAGACGCTTCTAATAAAGTATGGTAAGCTGTATTAAAAACTGATCTCAACGAAATATGTTATATTGTAGCGGAATGTTTTCCCCAACAGAAGAAAACTACAACACTGAAAAAGAAATATTAGCAATAATTAAAGGAATAAAAAAATGTAGATTATTTCTTCTAACTAAACCATTTGAAGTGTTAAATGATAATAATGCGGCAACTATATTTGTTAAACAAATCTTAGACAGTAGCCCTTATATGCACAAACTTCACAGATGGCAAACTTTCTTGTCTCAATTTAACGGCGTTCGTGAGCATGTTGCAGGAACTAATAATTTTCTTGCAGATTATCTTACAAGAGAATCAGAATATCTTAACAATGATGACTCCAGACAAGCTTAAGGAACTGGAAGATATTATCATCGACTTCAATGAATATCTTGAAACTGTCTCAGCAGAACTTGAGCAACTTGAAACTGGTGTTCAAGCTATAGTTGATGATCTTCGAATAGAAATTAATGAACTCTCTATATGAATTGCCGACATCATTGGAGATATGAAGAAAGATCCAGAACAAGGAAGAACTGCTGTAGTATAGCTGCTAAAATCTATTAGCTCTCTCAAACCTATTTCTTCAACTTTATCAACTATATGAAATACTTATCCAGCGAAGCCACAAACTTCGCCAACAACTCAAACTACAGAGTCTAGTTCAAGCTCCATTTTTCAAAGAAGAGAGAAAATGCTAGAACTAAAGGGGAAACTACTATCAAAAAGAACTATAAACCTAACTGCTCAAATTAAAAAGTTTGTTCCTTTTGATATCTGTGACTCTTTTATTGCAGGATATTATAAGGCAACTCAATTTGTTTACTGGAAACTTTATGAAGCTCTACAAATTTTTCACAGTGGAGGAAAATCTCTATTTACGAGACTTATAGCCTGCATAGGTGCACATCCTAAAACTATCTACAAATGTTATGAATTTGGATACCTTGATCTAGTTTATCCTGATCCAAAACTAACAGAACTTTCCAATTTTTCATCTGAAATAATTCAAGTTCTCAAATCCTTCAAACAAGGACATATTTTTGTTAAATTTTATACTTTACCATTAGAAAAAGATGAAGAAACCGGCATACTATACCCTAAAATTAGTATCATCCAAGTTGGATATATCTCAGAACATTTACAACTTAATATTGAAGCCTCGAAAAAATTTGACCCTATCAGATTTAATGAGTCCTTGATAAACTATAGAAGAATTAGTGGAGCCCTTGCAGTCAAATATCAAGGAGGCAAATTATATGCCTCTGGACTTAAAAGTGTGCTTAGAAGAGTTGATTATATTTTAATAACTAAAGAAGGGATGAAGGAAGGAACTTATGATGATGAACAATTGAAATTTCTATTCTAGCTTGAACCAGAAAATTTTCAAGGATCTCCAGTAGTCAGAAGTGAATTCTTCGAACTAGTCAAAAAAGAAGAAGAAAAGCAAGCTCTACTATGAACGGTCAAGAATTTGCTAACATCAAGCCAGATGTAAGGCCAAAATTCTATCGACACTATTAAACAAACTAGTAATAATTGTTGACAACTGTCACCATCATTGCTAGACCTTATCTCTCATACTGCATCAAATTTATGACCTTTATCTTACCAAGATAGGCTATTGTCCACAAGTATTACAAAGAAGACACGAAAATAAAGACTACAGGACCATGCATTATTACAAGTTTGCAGCACGCCATCATGTCTCCACTCTCCATCATGGCCATCAACTGTGACTCTGAGCTTATTAACATTGTATTTTAATGCTATGATGATGTAAGCGCTTATGTAAGCACTTCCCTTAAGTTCTATAAAAAGATGTAATTTCTACGGAGATAAAGGGACATTTGGGTGAAGAGTAGATCACCCAAAGAGTTATTTGCTCTCTATCACATTCTATTTCACTTTTCTGGGAAACCGAATAATAAAAATAATTATCTTTAAAAATCTCTCGAATCTATATCTCTATTCATTCAAAATTCTTGAAAGGAGAGAAATAATTTGTAAGTCGAAGTAAGTCCAGCAAGGCCCATGGAGAGGAAGAACATGGCGGCAGACTAAAGAACGACATATCTCCAGAAGATACTCTGAGAAAGAAGAAGGTATAAATTCTTGATGTTGCTTGTTGATAATTTGATTTATTACTTTAAGAGTACTATTTCTGAAAAAATTGAAACAGTATTATCTATTCTTTTTTCAAATATGTTCTCTCATCAAAGAGCTTTATACTTTTTTCTACAAAAAGTTACCAGACCCTTGTACTAATGGTATTAGAGCCTTAGTTACCAACTAAATTTTCCAGATTTAACTATTTTGTGAAATGATTTAGAACCTACCAACTAAATTACTTGGTATCTACCAACTAAATTATTTAGCGCCGGCCGACTTATTAAACTATTTAACTGAATCTAATCATGAGTTTTTCAAGAAATAAACTACAATCAAATTCAAAATTAAATTGAGAAGGAGATTACTTAGCAGGACAAAGTTTTAATCTATCAAATCTAAAATATTATACGCAAGATCAAGTATGGGACTTTTTAAGATCTTTTGACCTTACCCCAAGAAATATAGAACAAACTCTTCTGAATCATTATAAGTCCAGGTTAAATTTTCTCTCTAACCTCTCAGAGAGTGTTTATCCTATAACTATAAATTTAATAAAAGACAATATTGCTTTATTAGAATTAACATTCAAATACACTGTATGGTATCAATCAAATAAGACTATAAATGAATTTCAAATAACTTATTACATAGATGAAGAAGAATAATAAAAAATAAAATATTTGAAGAAAAAATAAATTAAAGAATATTATATTTAAACCAAAGGACATTATCGTAAACTTAAAAAGAACATTTCAGTAAAATTGCATAATAAAACAAAAATGATATCGCTATCGTCAACCTGAATTGATACGCAAGCTGATATTTTAAATGGTACATAATAAATATAAAATTGCGTTTAAAAATAAATCAAATAAACACTAAAAGAATATACATGAATAAACAAACGATGACCATCAAAAGACAATTAGTTAATGAAATACTAGTAGTTTTATAAATTAATCAAAGAATACATGTAATTTTGTAAATTAAAAGAATTAACGGATGACCATCAAAAAACAATTAATCAATGAAATACTGTAGTTTTATAAATTGAAAGTTACTCTCACATAGTAATCCATTTCTACCGAAACGTTTAATGTTGTTACAAACTCAAATATGCAAAGAGAACAAGCTAATAACTAATTACCAAATGTGAAGATATGCGGCTCGTTCATTCCTTTTTATTTATTTTAGGTCATTGAGTCTTCATCAATAGGAGTTAAACTATTATTAACGCATTAGGATTAGAGCTCTCGTAGCATAATCATGTTGACTCTCTCCATTAATAAGAGTCTAACTCGGAATCTAACAGTGAACATTTCCGCATGGGGAGGTGAAATGCTACCAAACACCAGTTTCTGCCATCCTGGTCTCTTCGTATCTATGAATAGCCAGTGTGGGCAGCCACTGGCCTGTGATCTTTGCTGATTTTAATTGGGTCCGCACATCAAATCTGCAACATTCTGGGTCGCTTCCTCCAATACAAAGCAACAAAATACGGCTAGAGAATTTCTTGGTGGAGTTTAGGCATTTTGTCTCCTTTAACATGAAAATGTTCTTTTTCAAGTGTCCCAATTTGATGTAGACAATACGGCCAGAGAATTTCTTGGTCGAATTTGGGCATTTTGCCTCTCTTTCTCCAAGAGTTGTCATATTCTTCTTCATGTCCCCCCCCCCCCCAGTTACACTATAACTAGAATAGATGTTGAGATTGAACCTTGATTAGAATAGGTGTTGAGTTACAGAAGTTAAAAGGAGATAGTATGATGATAGTAATTTAAGTATTTAAGCACTAACAGAGAGATAAGACATCTCATATAGGTTCACACTGATCTAGAATGCTCATGGCTTATGAGACCTGGCAACAATGCAATCATCTTAGAATTCATCACATTTATCGGAAACCAATTTGGTTAGTCGATCAAGTCAATTAGGGTTTATCTTTTTTGTTGGTAAATAGTATTTATCAACCCTTCTCAAAATTTCTCATTTGTTCCCAATCTTTGTCAAATCTTTAGTATTCATTTAAAAATTTCTCAATTTTTCTCAATCCTTGCCAATCTCTTTCATCCCTTTTGATCTTTACTAATCTTTACCATTTTTTTCCATTTATTTCACTCATTAAAAAATAATAACAACTTTTCTCGATCATTCCCAGCTCTTATCAATCCTTACTAATCCTCACAACCCCCCCCCCCCAATTCTTACCAATCCCTCTCAACTCTTACAAATAATTCCCAAACATACCCTTTTCCCAACCAAAAACACAGACCCTTGATTTTCACATGTTGCACTTAAGAGTTTTTGCCCACGGCCCTTGCTTGAAGACCAGGTAAGAAACCCGTAGCAAATTTGCGTGGGACAAATGGATAAACCACGCATTATTATCATCCATATTACTGGATGAGATTGAAACCTGTAACCTCTCCTGTTACAAGCTATGTGGGGTGAATTTTCTCTTCCTTGAGGACAAAGGGAGAATGCATATTTCCCAGCTTCGCATTAGTTCCCTATAGTTCCCTGAAAGGAGGGCAATTGCCACTGGCAGAAGGGAATAAATGCCCCAGCCAACTAAGGCAGAAATTTCAGTTCCTTTATTGGTATGCAAAAATGAATATAATGTTCAAAAACATACGCAGAACAAAATAATTGAATCATTTACTCTCAATTCCTCACAGCTTTTACCAACATTCCAAATCACACTAACGGTTCAACTGAACATCCAGATAACTGACATTTCTTCGCACAGCAGAACAATGGAGAACTTATAAAAATGGGATCTGTGACAGATCTTCCCTTCGTGAACACCTAAATAAACTCAATGTAGCCAACAATGGAATCCGGTGTTCCTAAGATGTAACTCTGTCTAGAATTTCTAGGTGTCGGAAAGGGCTATGAGCTGATCAACCACACTTGGATCTGCAAGAGTGCTTGTGTCGCCAAGCTCATCCAGTTGCCTTGCGGCAATCTTCCTCAAGACTCTCCTCATGATCTTTCCGCTCCTTGTTTTAGGAAGCCCAGGTGCCCAGTGAATCTTGTCAGGGGCTGCAAATGCTCCAATCTGAAATTTTTACAAGAGCATGTGACATGCAATTAATGGACAACTACACTTTCCATGGCAGCAAGGTCAAAAAGTGAGATGAACTAATTTATATAAACAGGGAAAGTTTGCTCTTAGTCGAAGATAATCCTGGAGTCTGGTCTCAAGTTACTTTAATCATACAATCCTGACAGGTCAACCGAACTCCTTCAGAAGTTCTGCTATTCAGAAAGTGGGATTGCTCAAATCACAATAGCAGCTTGACTAAGCCCTGAGCAATGGTTGAGAAAGCTACAGCAAGAGAAAGTTCATTTTGAATCTGCCAAACTGACAAAACACCTGGTATGATAATGACATTACACGCCTCCAACATAATTGTCCTGCTTTCTGTTTGGGGTATCCTATCTGTTGCTCCCCTGGGATTGCATCATTTTACCCCACTTAATCCTACGTTATTGTGGCTTAGACATATCTATGCCAATGTTGCACACGACTGTTTTGCATATCCATGTCAATTTGTTCAGTATTCAACACTTGACGTCAATGAAGAGCCTCAGATCATAAACTCTCATACTAAGCCATTTCTCATCCACTTTCCAAAATATTCTCATCTTTATTTACTCTCTAATATTTGTCCAAAGAATGGATAAGGAGAGTAGATATGTTTCAGGGTCCAAAGAGCAACAACAACAAGAAAATTACAAGGATAGTGACGAAACTTTAATGCCTGCAAAAACTATCTCATCCCACATTCCAAAAGGTCAAGCGAGGAAATTGTGCCTTAGGTGAAATATGAAAAAAGTGACAAACTGACCTGACTGCGTACAGTTTGGATGAGACTTTTACGAAGTTCTTGACTGTAAGGAACACCATCCACTAAAGTAACAAATGCATATATGCCCTGCCCTTTAACCTGGAAGACGACAAGAAAATTGCCAAGGATATAGGATTGGAACATTTAAGCAATCATAACGAAGACAAGAAAAAAAAAAACAGTACCTCATGCTCAACACCAACCACAGCAGCCTCGGCACACTGGGGATGTGAAGCTAGGGCAGATTCCACCTCAGCTGTACCAATACGGTGACCGCTAAAAAGGAAGGAGAAGCACAACAGTGAGTTCCGAAGTCAAACAGCATGAAAACATGACGATATGAGTGCTTTTGGCTAAATAAAACAATACTTCATGAATAAAATACAGTGTGACAACCATATTCCGTACTGTTGAAGATACCTGACATTGATAACATCATCCACTCTTCCTGTTAGCCAGTAGTAGCCATCTTTGTCCCTGTGACACATATGTAGCTGTCACACCAGGCGGAAAGGGATATAAGGGCATGGGAATGGCCAAAGATATGTAGTCAAGCAAGAAGCCACTGCCATCAATACTAATTAAAAACGGATTTTTGAAAAAGACTTGGAACAAAAATTATCTCGCTCTTCCCTCAAAAAGCAAAATTTTATTGCTTTTAGACAGAGTTCCCTAAAATTTCCACCTCACCTGCTACATCCATCGCCGGTAAAATAATATCCTGGGAATGGCTTGAAATATGTGGTCTCGTATCTTTCATGATCACCATATAAAGTACGGAAGGCTGAAGGCCATGAATGTTTTATACACAGGTATCCGCTACACTCACCTTCAAGCTCGTTTCCGTTTTCATCCACAATGACAGGCTGCGATAAGAACAATGCAAATTGAGAACGACCAGAAGCAGAGCAAATGATCAGAGGCAGACAGGTAACCAAAGCAGTCAGACATGGATTCTGGAGGCATAACCTGAACTCCAAAGAAAGGAAAGGTGGCAGAACCTGGTTTTTGGGGCCAGGCACCCGGTAATGGAGTTATCTGCAAGATGACATGGATCATCAATGGAGGTTCACTGGAAGTCAACATGCAGATTTACTTTTCTTAAATGGCCTAATTGATGGAAAGAGATAATTGTAGCAAGGTGCCGTGAAAATATTTACCATAAAGCCTCCAGTTTCAGTCTGCCACCAAGTGTCGGATATAGGACACCGAGATTCCCCAACGACATTGAAGAACCACCTGCAATGAAGAAACATTCCAATATAAATACAAGTTATTTGATAAAGCAGAGTGCCTTAAGAGAGAAAAAGGTAAAAGTTCATGACCTCCATGCACTGGGATTGATAGGCTCGCCCACACTTCCCAGAACCCTCAAGGATTTGCGTGAATAACGTGTAACATACTACATAGAAAAACAGATCAAAAAAAGGTGCCACAAAGTTCAATGCTTGTAAATCTCTATGACAGTAAACTATGTGAAAAAAGAGAAGCCCAACATATACTGCAACATTCATTCTTTATTGTTTAGAAAGGAGTTCGTAATGAATACAAGAGCTTTTCAAAAGCAACGGCTGAGAACGCTCAAAGATTGCCAACAAATGTCAAATACATTGCACTCCAGCAGGGGAATGGGCATGTGGGAAGCAAACACGAGAAAAAAGTGCAATTGGGTTTTCAGGACAAAGTATGGACTGATCTTTGCCCTGTAAAATTTGGGGAACCTCTTACCTCATCACCCTCACGCATGAGAGCTCTGACAAGTGTAGGGGCGGTGTAGAATATAGTCACTTTGTACTTATCAACAATGTCCCAGCAGCGCCCAGCATCTGGATAACTTGGGGCCTAAAAGACAATCACAAAGAATTGTTCCAGTGATCAGCTATTCAGATACTACAGACTGTAAACATTGATTACATAGTTACATTATTCCAGCCACCATTAAAGATGATATTGAATATCTCCAGAAATTTTCTTTGAACACATCAATTGAAGACTTTTTGATTCCCATTATGCTACATAAGTACATAACCAAAGGTATTCTACAGCATTTTTGGAGTTCCTTTAGAAGGACTACTAAATAATTTGGCCAAACAGCTAGGGATGGCAAATGTTCAACGTATTGAATCCTCAATCCAAGCACATTAGACCCATGATATATCTACATGGGCCTAGACCTTATCTTCTACAGATCGAATGGGCCTTAAAGATCTAGATCTGAACAGATCTAGTTTGGTCTAGATTGTCTAATTTTTGGACCCAAACCTGACCCATGGGCCAGACAAGATTTTTAGTTTTTTTTTTTTTTTTTTTTTTTTACATCCCACCATATTAACGTGGGGGCTCCTAAACACTTGGTTTTCATGCAACTGCTGCTGTGTGACTATCCTGTGGCTCTCACTCATAATAATGTACACAGACCCAAGAAACCCTCTCTTTTTCTCTCTCACACCCTCCCCTCATGTATACACACATTTGCACGCATCCACACATGCAGACATGTACATTTGTCAAGTCAATAAGTCACTTTCAGCAAATGTGGTTCCCAAAGGGGAAAGGAAAAAGGGAAGGACAAGTGATGGGGTTTTGAACCCCCTTGTGGACAGGGAGTGCTCAACTGCTTGACCAAGAGTGCGTCCACACTCAACAAATCAGTTGATTATGCATGTCTTGCAAACTTTAGATTTCCAAGATGTAAGCATTTGACAACTACAGAATAAATTTACAGAGTCTGTACTAGGGGTGGCAATTTGCCGAAATCCAGACTAGGCGACAAATTCCTATTTTGTTTTATTAGTGTAATTTACTGTAATGCCCTTTTCTTTTTTTCTTTATTTAATTTTTTTTTCTTGTTTTTAATTCCAATTGCTCTTCTTCATACGTGTAATATGTTATTTAAGATTCATTTATATTCCTGTTAGGCTGATACCATATAGTATATTCGAAAGTTAATGCTAGTAAAGCAATATTATCTTTTATTAAATTTATAGTTATAGGGTGAACACTTTCAGGTAGAGTTGAAAGATAAGTTAACCTGATCTTATAGTGATTTAACAAGTTTTGTCTTATACTTCTAGGTGCTAGATCGAAAGATCTTAAAAAATCTCATGCTTGGTCTTGTGTATAATATTTTAAATTATGTAGATTAAAACTTTGTCCGACTAAATAATCTCCTTTTTGATTTAATTTTGAATTTGATTGTAACTTATTTCTTAGATAACTCATGTTCAAGTTAAAACTAATTTTGAGTTAAAAGTGAAAGGTTTGAGTGTGCTCTAAATAATTTAATTGGCAGGTACCAAATAATTTAGTGAGTGGGTAGGCTCTAATACTATTAATACAAGAGTCTAGTAATTTTTTGTAGAAAAAAGTTTAAAACTATTTGACGAGAGAATATTAATGAACGAAGAATAGATAACACTGTTTCAATTAGCATTATAAAATGGTACTCCCAAAGTAATAAATCACACTATCAACAAAAAATTTCAAGAAGTTATACCTTCCTTCTCGTCAATTCTCTTCTAAAAATATGTCGTTCTTCAATCTGCAAACTATTTCTCTCCTTTTAGAAACTTAGAAGAATGAAGATAAAGATTTAAGAAATTTTTGAAGATAATTATTTTTATTACTTGGTTCCCCAAAAAAGGGAAATTAGAACATTCCAACAAGCAGATAGCTCTCTGGGTGATCTATGCTTCGCCCAAATGCCTCTGCCTTTCCTCGTAGAGATTACATCTTTATATAGAGCCTCTAAAGGAAATGCTTACATAAGCGATTACATCATGCTACAGCTAGCATAGTACAATTATTGTTGTAGAGATAAGATAGTACATCTATGAGTCAAAAAGTTACAATAATTCAGATTCTTAGAAATAAGGTTGTGAGTATCGGCAAGATCTGAGCCTTACATTTGGCCTTTTACTAGTAAAATCTGTCATTTATAGTCGTGCTTGTTTTTCTTCTTCTTTTCTGAATAGTTCAGGGAATTTAGTTTTAACAGCTGTCGATCCTTGGAAGTTTCCTAACTCAAGTGTGAGAAGAAACTTCAAGAGCTCATCATTGTAGATTCCCTCTTTCATTCCTTCTTTAGTTAAAATAATATAGTTAACTCATCTATACAAACTTCGGATCTAAAAGAACACAGTCGATCACCTTAGCATTTGACAGCAAAGGCTCCACTAGTTCTTTTATAGTTAATCCAAGATTCATTGAACCTGAAAGGTTCAAATTTTCTGATAGCTTCAATATTAAGTTCAGACCGCTCAGGAATGTAGCCAACTTGAACTAAGCTGCTTTCAGGGTATAGAAAGCCAATTTTTTCATCTTTCTCCGGTGGATTAGTATGAAATTTTACGAATATAAGTCCTTGGTTGAAAGTCTTGAGAGTTTGAACTATCTCTGATAGAAATTTGACCATTTCAGTTAATTTTGAATTTGGGTAAAGTAAATCAAGATATCTAAACTGATAAAGTTGATAGTTTATATTTGGATCTGATCCCGAGCAAGCAGTGAGTCTCACAAAGAAGGATTTTCCTCCATTGTGGAAAATTTGTGGTAGTTTTTGTAGTTTCCAGTAAGCTAATTCAGTTATCTTTCGATAGTCTGAGAAAAAAGGATCATAGATATCAAAAGTAGCAAACTTTTTAGCTTGACCAAACGTCATTGACTTTAATGAGCATCTACAGACTGTTTCATTGGGACTAGAACAACTTGAAACCGGGCTTCAAGTTATAGTTGATAATGTATAGAAATTGATGAACTCGCCACAGGAACTAACAGCATCATTGGTGATATGAAGAAGGATCTAGAACAAAGGAGAACTGTGATAGCAGCGATGCTAAAATCAATTAGCTCTCTAAAATCATCCTTTTCAACTATACCAACTACATCAATCATTAGTCCAACAATCTTTGCAAACTATTAAATCTGAAGAGCATAGTTCAAGCACCCCTTGTCTTGAAAAAGAGAAAGAGATGCAAGAACTAAATGGCAAACTATTATTAAAAAAAACTATAATCCAAACTAGTTAAGCTAAAAAGTGTGTTACTTTTGATGTCCGTAATCCTTTTTTCTCAGACTATCGAAAGACAACTGGATTAGTTTACTAGAAACTACAAGAACTACCACAAACGTTTGACAGCAGAGGAAAATCCTTATTTATGAAACTCACTTCTTGCTCGGGATCAGATCCAAGCGTAAACTACCAACTTTATGATATCTTGATTTACTTTACCTAGATTCAAAATTAACTGAAATGGCTAAATTTCTATCAGAGATCGTTCAAACTCTCACGACTTTCAACCAAGGACCTATATTTGTAAAATTTTATACTATTCCGCTGGAAAAAGACAAAGAAACTGGCTTTCTATACCCTGAAATTAGCTCAATTCAAGTTGGCTACATTTCTAAACGGTTCGAACTTAACATTGAAGCTATCAGAAAATTTGAACCCTTTAGGTTCAATGAATCTTGGATTAACTACAGAAGAACTAGGGGAGCCTTTGCTGTCAAATGCCAAGGTGATTGATTGTATTCTTCTAGACTCCAAAGTCTATATAGAGGAGTTAACTATATTATTTTAACCAAAGAATGAATGAATGAGGGAATCTACAATGATGAGCTCTTAAAGTTTCTTCTCACACTTGCGCCAGAAAACTTCCAAGGATCGACAGCTGTTAAAACTAAATTCGTTGAACTATTCAGAAAAAAAGAAGAAAAACAAGCACGGCTACAAATGGCACATATTTTATCACTAGAAGGTTAAGTGTAAGGCTCAAATCTTGCCGACACTCACAACCTTATCTCTAAGAATCTGAATTATTGTAATTTTTTAACTCATAGCTGTACTACCTTATCTCTACAGCAAAATTGTACTATACTAGCTTTAACATGATGTAAGTACTTATTTAAGCATTTCTTTTAGAGGCTCTATATAAAGATGTAATTTCTATGAGGAAAGGCAGAGCTATTTGGGCAAAGCATAGATGACCCAGAGAGCTATTTGCTTGTTGTAATGTTCTAA
Source organism: Carnegiea gigantea (assembly GCA_029747015.1). NCBI lineage: Eukaryota > Viridiplantae > Streptophyta > Magnoliopsida > Caryophyllales > Cactaceae > Carnegiea > Carnegiea gigantea. Next base: position 566,522 of record JAKOGI010000457.1, read on the forward strand.
TTTCCATTTTCTGGTAAACCAAGTAATAAAAATAATTATCTTCAAAATTTTTTTGAATCATTATCTTCATTCTTCTAAGTTCCTAAAAGGAGAGAAATAGTTTGTAAATCGAAGTAAGTCCTGTAAGACCCGTTGAGAGGAAGGGCGTGACGGCAGACGGAAGAGCGACATATTTTTAGAAGAGAATTGACGAGAAGGAAGAGTACCATTTAAATGCTAATTGAAACTGTATTATCTATTCTTCGTTCATTAATGTTCTTTCGTCAAATAGTTTTAAACCTTTTTCTACAAAAAGTTACCAGACTCTTGTATTAATAGTATCATAACCTAACAACTAAATTAGTCAGAGCCTACCCACTCACTAAATTATTCAGTTTCTGCCAATTAAATTATTTAGTGCATACCCTGACCTTAGAACAAACATTTCACTTTTAACTCAAAATTATTTTTAACTTAAACATGAGTTATCTAAGAAATAAGCTACAATCAAACTCAAAAATTAAATCAAGAAGGAGATTATTTAGCTGTACAAAGTTTTAATCTACCTAATTTAAAACATTATACACAAGACCAAGTATAGGATTTCTTAAGATCTTTCGATCTAACACCTAGAAATATAAGACAAAAGTTGCTAAATCATTATAAGACCAGGTTAGCTTACCTTTCAACTCTACCTGAAAATGTTCACTCCATAACTATAAATTGAATAAAAAATAATATTGCTTTACTAGAATTAACTTTCGAATATATTTTATGTTATCAGCCTAAGAGGAATATAAATGAATCTTAAATAACATATTACGCGGATGAAGAACAGCAATAGGAATTAAAAATAAGAAAAAAGAAATTAAATAAGGAACAAAAGAAAAAGAGAAAAGGGCATTGCAGTAAATTACGCTAATAAAACAAAATAGGAATTTACCGCCCTTGTCCGGATTTCGACAAATTGCCAACCCTAGTCTCTACCGTGCAAAGTTGATCAGGTTATGAAGTGAAATCTAAAATAATAATAATAATAATAATAATAATAATAATAATAATAATAAAAAAAGTCAAAGAGCCCCATAGGAGACTTATACAAGTTAAACCCAAAGAATCTGGAAATGGGTCCAGCTTTCACAGCCTCAAAGGTGTGGACTGTGAACTGTCCGAAGACAAAAATTTAGATCCGACCGGCTCTGAGAGGGACTCAACTCAAACTCAAGCCAGTTCCATCCCCTCTTAAATATGATCTCTTAAAGTGTAGTCTAATTCAGAGCAACGGACCAAATATACAACCATTAAATGTTCTACATAGAAGGTAGTTGGGACCCCCAAAAAAAAAAAAAAAAACAAAGGCTTGAGTATAGGCGGCACCTCTCTCGAATGTGGTTGGTAGTTGGCACTGTACCCAGGGTGGCTTTGTGCACAACCCTTCCATGTGCTGCACTTGTTGCGAAATTTTCAAAACAAACAATTCATCTAATTACCAGCAAGATGATCTAGATAGAACAATTTTACAACGACTTCACAAAAATCATCTGATTCACTAAGTGAATCTAATATATCCTCATAACATTCAAGTGCAATCTCGATCTCTATGTGCATCAAGTGAATCTATAACATCTCAACAAGTGTCACTTTTTGTACATACATGACTATGGTCAAGAGGCCTTACCATGGTTCCAAGAGGCCTCTCAATTTTCGGTCAGATGCCATTAGCTGTACGCCTAAGTTTGGTTTATAGGCCCTATTCTTTTTTGCGACAGTGAGCATTTAGGGTGTGGTTTGCATCTCCTTGCAGCTCCCTACATCATTAACGAAATTCTTACAGCTTCTTACAATTTCTTACACCTTCTTACATTTCCTTACATCATCTTCCATCTTCTTATATATTTCTTCTAACATTCAAGTTGTTGTTTAACTTTTTCTCACATTTATAGAAATACGTATATGTTTTTTTATATATTACCCAAATGAAACATCTATATGTATGTTTATGGACATAATATTTCTATAAACTTAAAAATGAAATTTAACGACGTGAATTATATTTGAATTTTGCGAGGTGAATCATATACAGCATTATAGAGAAAATAAGTTAACATGATTTTAAAATTATAGTTCAAAAATTGTATTGATGTTTGAGTTTCGATGTGAATCATATATGAAAATAATCAAACTATAGGTGACAAAAGCATTTTAGCTATTTTCTTTCAAAGTTTATCTACGACAATTTGGTTACTATCATCATAAAATTAATATGGGGTGATCCGTCCACATTTGCATCCCTTACTGAAATTGCTACGCCTTTTTGATGCAAAATAATAAAACTGTTATTTTCAAATTTGTTTATAGGTAGGCAAAACTAATCTTAATTAAAAAAACCACATCAAGTGTTTAGCATATTTGGTTCTATAAATTTGCGGGCTTAAATTTATTTTATTGGTATTAATTGACTTATTTAAAGGTTTATTTTTATTAATTATGTTATTTCAATATTATTTCTTCTCATCCAAAACAATAATTGTAAAAAAACTTTGCTTGTATTGTGTTAAAAAATAATTTGTTTAGTAATGGTATAAAATTAATTTCATAAATGTTACTGACATATTACACGCAATTCACTTTCATGCAATAATTTATTTTGCAAATCATACATTACAGACAAATAATTATGCATATATATATCTGAAATATATTTATACAACTTTTTAATAATTCAATAACTGCTTACATCAATTCTTACAGCAATTTGCAACTCCTTACAACTTTTTACATCATTTTACTTCGTCTATCTTGTTTACAATATTTATAGCCTTATAACTTCTTTTAGCTCCTTACATTTTCTTACAGCTTACAGTTGCATCTTATCGCGAAAAAGAACAGACCCAAATTATGATTAAGATAGACAAAAAATCAAGTGAAGTGCACATGGGTTAGGCAGCCCAGAAACTTTATTTTGCATTTCAACAAGGATGTGGACACTTGTATCATTGGAAATCCCATGCACACACTGATTGATTGAATGACTTGAAATGCTCTTACTGGATTGATTACATGGCCAAGTGCCAAATAGGGTATAAGCCTTAAAACTAAAGATACAATTACGGGCCTACTCTTTTTCGCAATAAGATGTAGCTGTAAGAAAATATAAGGAGTTGTAAGAAGTTGTAAGGAGTTATAAGAAGTGTAAAGAAGCTGTAAGGAGTTGCAAGGAATTTTCAAAATTGTAAAGTTGTAAGAAGTTGTAAGGAGATGTGAGAAGTTATAAGGATAAATACAAGCAATTGTTAAATTATTAAACAGTTTTATAAATATAATTTGTATGCATAATTATTGTTCTTTAATGTATGATTTGCGAGATAGATTATTTCATGAAAGTAAATTATATTTAATCTATTTCATGAAAGTAAATTACATGTAATATGTTAGCAACATTTATGACATTAATTTTATCCTATCACTAAACAAATTTTTTTTAACAATATATCAAAAAATAATTTTTTTATAATTATCGTTTTGATGAGAAGAAATAATATTGAAATAACATAATTAATGCAAACAAACCTTTAAACAAGTTAATAAAATAACAATAAGATAAATTCAAGCTCACAAATTTATAGAACATGTTTCTACAGTTGAGGTGTTTTTTTGTATTAACATTAGTTTCACCACCCTATAAACAAATTTTAAAAAATAACAATTTTTCTCAACAAAATTGAATATAACCCTTAAAATTGAATATTTTTTATCATAATGCTTCAAATGAGACTAAAGCAATAGCTTAAGACAATCGCTACTCATTGTATTCTCCACAATTTTATCATTTTGCATAAAAAAGGCATAAAAATCTCAGCAATGAACCCAAGTGTTAATGTGCCACCAAATCTTTAATTGCACGATGATAGCAACCAAATTGCCATGCATAAACTCAACGATGAAATAGTTAAAATCCTTTCATCACTTACAGTTTGGCAATTTCATATATGATTTACGTTGAAACTCAAACACGAACGCAATTTTCGTATTATTATCTCAAAAACATAACTTATTTTCTCCATAGTGTTGTATATGATTCACATCGAAACTAAGATATAATTATGTCATTAAGTTTTGGTTTTATATTTATAGAAATATTTATATTCATAAAATATACACCGGTTTTTCATACTAGTAATATATATAAAAAATATAAATATTTATAGAAATCTGAGAAAAAAATAAATGACAAATTAAATGTTACAAAATATATATAAAGAGATATAAGAAAATGTAAGAAGATATTAGAAGATGTAAGAAAATGTAAGTTGTAGGAGTTTTATTAAAAGCGTAAAGAGCTGTAAGATGTAAGGAGATGTAAGTTGCAGTCTAAATGCTCACTATCACAAAAAAGAACAGGGCTGACATCAATGATTTTTACCCAGTGGTGAAGCTGATGAATCTTCGAGTGAGGACTTCGTGGGTGAAATATTAATCCATCCAGTATTAAAACATTCTGAACTCTGAAGTGCGATGATCCTAGTATAAGGAGATCTAGTGGTCAACTAGAAAGCACACAGAGTGTCTGCTATAATACTCTTTAAGGATGGAGATTCGGAGAATAATGGCATCAAAAGTTACTCATTGTATACACAAAGGTATAGTCGTTACTTCCACCAATTATCTGCAGAAAAATCTTCTATTTTTTCAATTGTGCGAAATGGTGGGAATATCTGGGATATAGTAAATAAGTCAGGACAAGAGATCTGCCTGGATTAAGCACTAGGAAGACTAGGAAAAATCCTTCTAAACAGACTAGAAGAAACGAAGGTAATTACCCCTTCAAAGACGAGACAGCTAGCTCCATTGAGCAAAGGTCCATAAGTGACATAGCTATGTCCAGTAATCCACCCACAATCAGCAGTACACCTAAGTCGAGCACAAAAAGAAGTCACTTGTGACCATATGCAAACAATCCCAGGTGTCCCAGGGAAACTAAGACAAAAACACAAACAAAAACTGATCTAAATATCATAACAAAATGATGATCATGATGCAATTATGAGGATAGTAATGAACATAGAAGGATGAATTTTCTTGAATCTTACCAGTATACATCAGAGGGCTTATAGTCAAATGCATACTTAAATGTCGTTGCAGTATATACCATGTATCCCCCAGTTGTATGCAGCACACCCTAGAAGTTATTGCATTGGAAGAATTTGTGAAATGCACAAAATCAAGATGCATACAAGGTTTCAAGCAACTGAACTTTGGTGATATGACGATGATAATCCTTGATACCTTAGGTTTTCCAGTGCTTCCACTAGTATAAAGCAGAAAAAGAGGATCTTCTGCATCAACCCATTCAACGTCACAAGTAGTGGGGTACTTAGGAACCACATCCTGCAAAATAGTGGTTTAGTTATAACTAATATGAATTCTTCCTATACAGGATATAACATTTGAAGAATAACCAAAAGAAATGACATGAACAAAACTAAATGCCACAAGAAAATTTCTACAAATATAAAGGAACCCCATCGGACCAGAAATTAGAACAACTACCTCTTCCTATGTCACAAAATATCAACCAACACAGAAACTAACCTACCTGCCACCAAATATCTCTTCTTTCCTTCCAATTAGTGTCCTCTCTCTTCATGACTGAGTGGTTTTCATATGTTAGACATATATCTGGGCAAACAATGAGAATCCTTACTTAAGTCAATACACTTGTACGAATTCAAGAAAAGTTTTGAGACAACTAAGATCCAATCGAAGCTGACACGGATAAGAGACAAATAGATAAAATATCCACATGACCACAATAGTTGACCAAAGTAGTTTCATAATGAAGTTTTTTGTTACAAATATTCTCAATTCACAAGACTCGAACCCTAGATCTTACTTAAAGGGAATAAGTGCCAAATCACTTGAACCAACCTGTGTTAGTTTTTTGTGATGTGAGAGATTTCCCTCTTATTGGACCAATAATAGCTCGACTCCAGTAAAATGGAGGATCCAAGACCCAAAAAAAAAAAAAAAATTGAAGTTTTTTGTATGCTAAGGGAAGCAAGACATACCATGTGTTTCTGATAATCATACCAATTTCAGGTTACGAAATGGAAAACCCAAAATGCCACAAGTTAGGTGACAGTATCTTTTCTTATATAATCCATGATGTTCAGCAGCCATATTATTTCCCTTTCAGTGATGCCACAACTGTAAAATGCCTTAATGGAGATCAGAATCTCAGTGAACATTTTGTCTGTATGACAAATTTCCATTTGTCTACTTGCCTGCTGAACTCAATCATACAAAGAGCAAGCAAAGTGGTTGCTATGACGACCCATGAGTAGAAGCGTAACCCGCTGCACTCATTTTGCTCTTGCCACATACTATAACTTAATAGTGGACATACCTTCTTAACTTAACAGACAACATTGATATTATCTCTTCTTCTCTTGGGATCATTGAGCTATTGACATCTAGCACATCTAGACAGTGCCAGATCTAAATTCAGCATAACCCTAAAGAACACTGATGATGTTTGGGCAGCCTAAAGCTAGAAGTAGGACTGGATCAATAAGCAGACAAAACAGTGAGGAGAGAATTTATCCATGTACCTACGGAAACCCCGTTCTTAGCTGATTCAATAAGAGCAGCATCCACTATGTCTTTCAGTCCAATAACTTTTGCTCCTCTGCGGACAGCATTGCACGTCAGGATGACCTTTGGTTTGCAATCCAGGATTCTTTGAGCAAGGGACTCGGCAGAGAAACCAGCAAAGACCACCTAAATAAAATAAAGTTATCATTAATTAAGAATTTAAACCTGCAGATTTTGTCAAGTAAAGCATATTAAACAAAGGAAAGTTATGCCATACGGAGTGCATAGCACCAATTCGAGCACAAGCAAGCATTGCCATTGGCAAATCCATGAGCATGGGCAGATAAATAACAACCGCATCACCCTTCTTAACACCAACATCTTTCAAGTAATTTGCAAGCTGTAGACAAGATATATTTCACCCAGATTACAAGCCATCCACCAATATCCAAGCTCAGGTAGAACTTCTGGTCTACTGTCCAAATCCAATTAGATCCAAGCTAAATGAAAGAAGAAGTGCTCCCAGTTACCTGGCAAACTTTCTCCAGAAGTTGGCTATAAGTTAAACTGCCATCAAAACCAGGGTCATTCCCTTCCCAATACAACGCGATCTTATCCCCATTACCTATTTGAACATTTCTATCCAAGCAATTGTAGCAAATGTTGGTGATCCCCCCTTTAAACCACTGTAAAACAACAAAGAACACAAAATTAAAATTGAATCAAGCAGAAAAGAAAAGAAAGGATTCGATCCCATTAGCGTTTGAGATAATTCAAGTTTCAGTCTTTAACAAATCAATGAGCAGCTATGGCCAAAACTGAAGCGCTCACCTCAATATTAACAGCACCCTTTCCCACGTCTAGATTCTCAGACACAACTGGCCCCTCCCATTGTTGTTTCCAGTGAAATTGGGAAGCAATTTCCGACCAAAACCCTGCTGGATCTTCCACTGACCTCTTATACATCTCCAAGTACTACGTCCCAAAATACAGAAAATTAAAAAAAATCATCAAAATCAAATTTTGATGACTACCCATCAATTACTTCCATCAAAAAACCAAAACAAAAAAAAATTTCTAGATTTATCAGAGATCAATGGGGAGAGAGAACCTTGGAAGGGTTGGGAACAAGGGCTTGACGGGAGAAGTCGTCACTGGGAAAAACGAGGTCATCTTCCTCACTAGCAATAGCCTCCCCAAGGATCACAGCATTCAAATGAGGTATATTTACGGCACCGGAAGGCAGAATTTTCATGGATTCCACATGCCGAAGATGATTCCTCGTCGTGAAACTCTTCATTTTCCGGTGAACGGCGGCGAAATCTCGACGACCCTTTTCGCGAAATCTAGAATAAATTCGACCCGGATCCCCAACCCGGGCAGAACAGCACTGATTCCTGACAATTGGGTTTGAATGATGGTTACTGCCACTGCAACTGGTATATATATGTGTGCTTCTATCAATACCAGTACCAGTCCAGTTCGACGGAGAGTAGAGAGAAAGCATCATTTTTCAGAACGGCTCGGCAATTCGGATTTGGGGGCTGGTTTCGCCTTTTTTTTTTTTTTCCTTTTTGGTTTTTCACATGGCTTAAAATCATTTTCAGATATAGGCTGTGGACCAACAGATGGCCGATCAAATGGAAAATGAATTCCAGTTCTCCGCCATACGTCAAGTTGTAAAAGGCTGTTGGGCTCTACTTTCATATAGATGCATGTATAAAAAGCAAGTTCATGGTTGGTAAGTCAAGTGTCAACTTTTTGTTGGCCATTTACATACAATAAAATGCACATGAAAACTGAAAAGATCTTTAACAACATGAAATTTTAATGCAAAATCAAAATATATTGGTGCTGTTAATGCAAATCAAAACATCTTCTTAATTAATATGCCATTACTGATGCATGTCCTAACCATTAAATGCAGACAAATGACATAGACGGGACCACCACTGGGACCACAACTCGGCTGACCAACAGATTTCTTGGCTGACCAATGCCTAAGCTATCACCACTGTCGAAAGACAGCTCTATGCACTTAATGGTAGTAACTGCATGGAACAGTATATAAAGGAAGGCGACAACAGTCAATTTGGCCTTGATACCTATACATGACCCACCATCTCCTACTTCTTTAGAAATAGGAGCTGCGATTAATGTTCTAACAAAAATGGATTTTTCCATTGACAGGTCAATTCTCAAAGAAGATTATTACTCTAACCAGAATGCTTCTCTTAGAGTGTGGTTTGAACAAATCAATAGAGTTCTCAAAGAATATATAAAGAAAGAATGGATCAAAGACATGGAACGTCTTAAGGTTAATTTTTCTTTCTTTATGTGGTTCCCTATATTTGGTTCAAAACAAGGCATACAAGACGTTACAAACAGCTTAGCATTAATGTTCAAACAAATCTCCTCAAAACGTGGCATTTTTTGAATGGAAATAGTATTTCTTCCATTCATCCTCCAACAGAAGACATCCAAATTCACCTCAAAGGTGAAACCTTTCTGACTACACCTTTGCGCAAAGGCCAGGAGGAGAATGATACTGTCAAACTTGAAGACCTCAAAAAGGTCCTTTAACAAGCCAACTATACAAATACCATCCTCAATACAATTGCTGAGCAATTGAATCATGTTTCAGTAAGGATCGAAGAAACCTATAAGGTAGCAAAAGATCTGATTCCTAAAACTATTCCTAGCTATGCTGATAACATTTCTCACCCATTCTTCAAAATAGATAGTATTCCAAAAAAGAATGAGGAATCCTTCCTTAATGCCTCTTCTAGTATCAATAGCCATTTTCTCAAAATCATCTCAGATCAGATCAAGGAGCTTGATACCTCCTTGAAAGGCAAAACCTTAACCTATCTAGACAAAACTTGCCAAACCCAGATGTCAGACACTTCTTCTTCTGAAGCAGAGGAGGATAATGCCCAAAGTAGCAGTAGCGAAGATGTCCTCAATGTTATTGAAGAAGCTTTTAAGGATGCTTCACCTCCTGCTGTTAACAAAATCAAAAATTGGAATTAGGGTAGTACAAGAAACTATTACCCAAGACCAACTCCTCATACTGATCTTCAGTATGAGGAAAGAGGAAGTCTTATGACCTCTCACTTCAGCGGATATGCTATCTACCAATAGAATATAGATGAAAAATCAGAACATGAGATCCTATCAACCCTCCAAGAAATGACCATGGCAATATCTGCCTACAAAACCAAAGGACATTCAGGAGCACAGGCTACTACTGCTTTAGCAATTGGATTTGCAGAACAATTGAATAATTTGTAGGATAATTTCCTTGACGCTGAAACGAGGGTTAGAATCCTTAACCATGCCTACAAAAGGATAGATGAAAAAGGAAAAGAAGTTGATGAAGAAGATGGACCAGAAATGCTCATACGCACCATCACCCTTCATTTCGTCGGAAACCCAAAAGAAGAACAAGCTTCCTCCAAAACAATCCTTCTCAACCCTAGATGTCCAACCTTAATTGACTATAGGTGGTATAAGGATGTCTTTCTTACAAATGTTCTTAAAAGAGAAGATGAAACCCAAGATTTCTGGAAATAAAGATTTATTGCTAGATTACCAAAACTCTTCCGAGAATGTATCCTCAATAAATTACACCAGAATTTTAGGACCAATGGCATTCCATTTAGTTTACTTACCTTTGGACAAATCTTTGGTATTGTTAAAACTAGAGGATTAAATCTCTGCCATGAGATCAAACTTTAGTCCAAATACGGATTAGAAAGGACACAATCTCAAAAGGAGATGGGAACCTTCTGTGAAGCATTTAACATTACCAAAATTGAAGCACCCTCTATACCCCACAAAAGAGTCCAAAAGAAAAAGGCCTAAACAGACAATAAGAGACCTTTTAGGCCCCCTAAGCCTTTTAAGAAAAAAAGAAATTCCAAGACCTGTCCCTAAGAAGCAGCAGCCCAAGAAAAAGAGAAAAACCATAGTCTGCTACAAATGTAGTAAAATAGGTCACAAAGCCTTTCAATGCAAAACAGAGCAAAAGATTAATGAGTTATTTTCTGGAGAACCAGAACTCCAAAAGAAACTCCTTGCTCTTCTGACAAAAGATGCGTCAGGATTGGAAGAAGAATATTATTCAGACTCTTGTGAAGACTTTGAGTATGAATCTTCTCCAATTCTGTCCCTAAATGTTATCACTACAAATCCAAAAAGAATTCCTTCTATATCTTATTAGACAAATTCTAGATATCGGTACAAAAAAGGAATACCTTGAGAAACTTAAAGGTATTATCCTTAAAGAAGAAGAAGAGTCTTTCAAGTTCAATCCTGAGACTTCTTCCATTTCCAAAATCTTTGAAAGATACCCAGTTTTAAATCCCTACCAACAAATCACTTCCAAAGATCTTCAAGCTGAGGTAAATGAACTTAAAGGACAAGTTTGTCTTCTCAAACCTAAAGTCTTTGGTCTCAAGACAAAAGATCTAGAAATAGAGACTAAACTCTCTATTCTAGAATCACAAAGAACCAGTACCTCTACTGCTCTTGAGCCTTCTCTTGACATTTTAGGAATCCCATAAACTGAGCTTCCGGACAGTCAATTCCTTCACACCATTTCCCATGTTACCTTTCAAAAATGGTATTCAATTGTCAAACTAGTAGTCAACAACTTCTCTATTAATGCAGTAGCTCTCATTGACAGTGGAGCTGATCAAAACTTTATTAAAGGAGGAATCATTCCTATAAAGTACTATGAGTGTACTAAGGAACATTTGGCTAGTGCTAATGGAGAAACATTAAGCATTAGGTATAAGGTAAACAAAGGTTATATTCAAAATGATGGTTACTGTTTCAAAATATTTTCTTAATTATTGATAATATTACAAATGATGTTATTTTAGGTACACCATTTTTAACTCAAATTTATCATTTTTATGTTAATGAATCCGGTGGTCATACAAAGATTATGGGAAAATAAATTTCTTTTAATTTCCTTCCTACCACTTAACAAAGAGAAGTGACTAGTGTACAATCATATTCTATTTTTAAACAAATAAATGTTTTACGACCTAAACAAAATCGAATATGTCATCTTCAAGACAAAATTTCTTATCTTCAAATTGAAGAACAATTACAAAACTCTTCTATACGACAAAAGATTTTAGACTTAGAACAAGTTGTCAAACGAAAGATATGCTCGGTTCTTCCTAATGCATTTTGTGAAAGAAAGAAGCATATTATTTCCTTAACATATGAAAAAGATTTTGATGAAAGAAATATTCCTACAAAAGCTAGACCCACTCAAAAGAATTTTAAACTTCTTGAGCATTGCAAAAAGGAAATTCAAAATCTTTTAGACAAATAGTTTATACGACCTTCCAAGTCTCCACGGAGTTGTGTAGCATTTTATGGTAATAACGCAGTTGAAAAGGCACGAGGAGTTCCAAGGCTAGTTATTAACTACAAACCTCTCAACAAAGTTTTTCAATGGATTAGATATTGTATTCCAAACAAAAGAAATCTGTTAAACAGGTTGTACAATGCAAAAGTTTTTTCAAAGTTTGATATGAAGTCAGGTTTCTGGAAGGTTCAAATCACTGATCCTGATAGATACAAAACTATATTTATAGTTCCATTTGGACATTATGAATGGAACATTATGCCATTTGGATTAAAGAATGCTCCTTCTGAATTTCAGAATATCATGAATGACATCTTTAATCCTTACACTTCATTTGTTATTGTTTACATTAATGATGTTTTAGTTTTCTCAAGTACAATTGATCAACATTTCACGCATTTGCAAACTTTTATGCATGTTATTGAGAAAAATGGGCTAGTAGTGTCTGCGTCAAAAATGGTTTTATTTCAGACAAAAATTAGATTTCTTGGTCATGACATTTATTAAGGCACCAGTAAACCCATCATGAGATGATTAGTATTTGCTGATAAATTTCCTGATGAGATTAAAGATAAACAATTACAAAGATTTCTTGGGTGTCTTAATTATGTTTCGGATTTCTTTCCAAATTTACAACAATTGTGTGCACCTCTGTGCAAAATACTTAGAAAGAACCTAGTTCCTTGGACTAAAGAGCATACAAAAACAGTTAGATAAGTCAAACAAAGAGTCAAATCACTTCCATGTTTGGAGATACCAAATCCATTTGCTTCTATGATAGTTGAAATAGATGCATCTGACATAGGCTACGGTGGCATTCTAAAACAAAAATTAGAGTCACATCCCACTGAGCAATTAGTTAGGTTCCATTCAGGTCTTTGGCTTGGCTCACAACAAAATTATTTTACTATAAAAAAGGAAATATTATCTGTAGTAATTTGTATTTCAAAATTTTAAGATGATTTACTTTACAAAAAATTCTTACTTCGAATATATTGCAAATCAGCAAAAGAAATTTTACAAACGAATACTAAGAATCTGGTTTCAAAACAAATATTTGCCAGATGGCAAGCTTATTCTAAGATTCACGGTGAATAACAAAGACAATTGCTTAGTTAAACAAAATCTCCTCTCCTCACAAATTACAAATTACCCCCATGAACCTCTTTCTTTTTATCTCCGTGACCATAAGCTCCACTATACCTTGTTTTCTGGACCTAGATACAATGAATATGCAATTTTCATTGACTACCAAGAATGGAATGTATCTGCAGAAATACCATTTTACCACCACCTCAAAATTGTTAAAGCTTATCAAGCACTTGTGCAGGATGTCATCCAGTACTCATCATTATGCCCACTGGATACATTGAAACAGTAAGATATTTCCACAAATGATTTGAATATTGGACAGCCTTTGATCCACATATTTTCTAATTTGTCTCAAAAATCTTCCCTAATCTTCATATTTGCCCTTTTGACTAAAGTAATTCTCATATTCTTATACCTCTTCGGTATTCTATATAATTTGACACTTCTTGTCTTAGTCATACAAAAGATGGACTACAGTGTAAATGTCTACAAGAATTTTCTCAATATCAGTAGACAAATCAAATGGTGGAATGAATTCAAAATGAAGTTATGCAGCAAAGAAAATGTTGAATTTTTCTGCCAGACAAAAACAATGAAGTTCACATTGCACAATTTGCATACATCTGAAAAGAAAAAGGAGATTGCCATAGGGCCGTCTAAACTAGTCAAAAGAGAAAGTCCATCATTATCAACAAAAGCTCGATCCAATGGACTCACACAAAAGGAACGCAAAATTTTAGAATTACTCAAAGATGATCTAGCCATGAGACAAGTTTTCTTCAAAAGATACTTGACAAAAAAGACAATGATTCAGGAGATGAGACTGCAAGTTCTACTGGCTCCTCCACAAAACCCAATCCATCCAATCTATAAGATTCACAAGATCCTTATGACATATGACAAAACAAAAAATAAAAAATAGACAAGAGCCCACAAAGGTCTTGACCTTTAGCAAAAGTAAGGGTCATTATTTTAACAAAATCTTTTCTTTTGCAGGAAAAAAAAAGTGTCGACAAAATGTCATTTTCCACAGTACTCGACAAACTACTATTCACAAACAGTATTGAGCACAAATGTCAAAAGGTCTACAGTCAAGTGATAAGGATGACAAAACTTTCGGTTCCTTATTGACAATTATGGCAGACAAAAGGAATCCACTTTTACAAAAGCAAGCATCAATAATTCTTCCCTCAGCTATATAAGGAGATGAATTCATTTGCAGAAGGCAGAGTGATTTTCTGAGAGCAAATTTACTGTGAGTTTTCTCTTGTATTTACTCTCACCTTCCAAAATCTGTTCTCAATCTCGCTCCTGCAAATTTAGATACTTTGCAATATTTTTCATCTACAAATATCTGCAAATTTCCAGCTACAAGTCCTGTAAGTACTATCTATACAAATTTTATTACCTTCAATAAAGTTACAACTTTATGTTCATTTTACGAGTTTGCTGTGATCCTGCTCCCTTGGATACCAGGGGAGAAGGATCGTAGCAAAACTCATAAAATGAACATTCCTTTTGTGTAAGTTCTTTGGATCGAGCTTTTGTTGATGATGATGGACTTTCTCTTTTGACTGATTTAGACGACCCTGTGGAAATCTCCTTCTTCTTTTCAAATGTATGCAACTGTGCCATCTGAACTTCATTGTTTTTATCTTGCAAAAAAAATTCGACATTTTCTTTGCCGCATAACTTAGTTTTGTAATCGTTCCACCATTTGACTTGTCTACTGATATTGAGAAATTCTTGTAGAAATTTACACCATAGTCCATTTTTTATGTGACTAAGGCAAGAGGTGTCAAATTGTAGAGAATGTTGAAGAGGCATAAGAATATGAGAATTACTTCGGTCAAAAGGGCAAATATGAAGATCAGGGAAGATTTTTGAGACAAATTGGAAAATGTGTGGTTCAAAGGCTGTCTAATATTCAAATCGTTTGTGGAAATATATGACTGTTTCAATGTATCCAGTGGGCATAATGATGAGTACTGGATGATTGTTAACATCCTGAACAAGTGCTTGATAAGCTTGAACAATTTTGAGGTAGTGGTAAAATGGTATTTCTGCAGATACATACCATTTTGGGTAGTCAATGAAAATTGCATATTCATTGTATCTAGGTCCAGAAAATGAGGTATAGTAGAGCTCATGGTCATGAAGATATAAAAGAAGAGGTTCATAAGGGTAATTTGTAATTTGTTAGGAGAGGAGATTTTGTTCAACAGAGCAACTGTCTTTGTTATTCATCGTGAATCCTACAATAATGAACATTTGTCACTCTTTCCTTGCAAAAATTCTCTAGTGAGAAAGTCTGGAAGAGCATTGTTTTTTTTTTTTTCCCCTTTGATAAATTCAACGTCAAAATCAAAAGCAGAAAGAATTGGTTGCCATCTGGCAATTATTTGTTTTGAAACCAGATTCTTAACCTCTTTTTGTAAAATTTCTTTTGCTGATTTACAATCTATTTGAAGTAAGAACTTTTTATAAAAGAAATCATCTTGAAATTTTAAAATACAAAGTACTATATATAATATCTTCTTTTTGATAGTAGAATAATTTTGTTGTGGACCAAGTCAAAGACCTAAATGGAACCCAACTAATTGCTCATTAGGCTGTGACTCTAATTTTTATTTCAGAATGCCACTGCAGCCTATATCAGATGCATTTGTTTCAACTATTATAGATGTAAATGGATTTGGTATGCCTAAATATGGAAGAGACTTGACTCTTTCTTTGACTTGTATAACTATTTTTGTATGCTCTTCAGTCCAAGAGACTGGGTTCTTTCTAAGTCTTTTGTACAGAGGTGCACACAATTATCGTAAATTTGGAAACAAATCCGAAACATAATTGAGACACCCAAGAAATTTTTGCAATTGTTTCTTATCTTTATCTCATCAGGAAATTTATCAGCAAATGCTAATGATCTCATGATGGGTTTAATGGTGCCTTGATAATTGTCATGACCAAAAAATCTAATTTTTGTCTGAAATAAAAACATTTTTGATGTAGACACTACTAACCCATTTTTCTCAATAACATGTATAAAAGTTTGCAAATGCTTGAAATGTTGATCAATTGTATTTGAGGAAACTAAAACATCATCAATGTAGACAATGATAAATGAAGTGTGAAGATTAAAGATGTCATTCATGATATTCTGAAATTCAAAAGAAGCATTCGTTAATCTAAATGGCATAACGTTCCCTTCATAATGTCCAAATGGAATAGCAAATGTAGTTTTGTATCTATCAGGCTCAGCGATCTGAACTTGGCAGAAACCTGACTTCGTATCTTTTGCATTGTATAAGCTTTTGCATTGCACAATCTTTTTAACAGATCTCTTTTGTTTGGAATGTGATATCTAATCCATTGAAGAACTTTGTTGAGAGGTTTGTAGTTAATAACTAGCCTTGGAATTCCTCGTTCTCTTTTAAGCTGCATTATTAACATAAAATGTTGCACAACTCCAAGGAGACTTGGAAGGTCGTATAAGCTTTTTGTCTAAAAGATTTTGAATTTTTTTTTGCAATGCTCGAGAAGTTCAAAATTCATTTGAGTAGGTTTAGCTTTTGTAGAAATATTTCTTTCCTCAAAATCTTTTGCATATGGTAAGGAAATAATATGCTTGTTTCTTTCCTAAAATGCATTAGGAAGATCCGAGCATATCTTTCATCTGATAACTTGCTCTAATTCTAAAATCTTTTGTTGTATAGAAGGGTTTTGTAATTATTCTTCAATTCGAAGATAAGAAATTTCTTCTTGAAGATGACATATTTGATTTTGTTTAGTTCATAAAACATTTATTTGTTTAAAAATAGAAGATGATTGTAAACTAGTCAGTTCTCTTTATCGAGCAGTAGAAAGGAAATTAAAAGAAATTTGTTTTCCCATAATCTTTGTGTGAACACCGGATTCATCAAAATAAAAAGGATAAATTTGAGTTAAAAATGGTGCAGCTAAAATAACATCATTTGTAATATTATCAACTATTAAGAAAACAATTTTGAAACAGTAACCATCATTTTGAATATAACCTTTGTTTAGCTCATACCTAATGCTTAATGGTTCTCCATTAACACTAGCCAAATGTTCCTTAGTTCACTCATAGCACTCTGTAGGAATGATTCCTCCTTTAATATAGTTTTGATCAGCTCCACTGTCAATGAGAGCTACTGCATTAATAGAGAAGTCATTGACTACCAGTTTGATAATTGAATACCATTTTTGAAAGGTAACTTGGGAAATGGTGCGAATGAATTTATTATCTAGAATCTTTGTTTTTGGGATTCCTAAAATGTCAAGAGAAGGCTCAAGGGCAGTACAGATGCTGGCTCTTTGTGATTCTAGAATAGCGAGTTTAGTCTCTATTTCTAGATCTTTTGTCTTGAGACCAAAGACTTCATATTTGAGAAGATGAACTTGTCCTTTAAGTTCATTTACCTCAGCTTGAAGATATTTGGTAGTGATTTGTTGGTAGGGATTTGAAACAGGGTATCTTTCAAAGATTTTGGAAATGGAAGAAGTCTCAGGATTGAACTTGGAAGTCTCTTCTTTTTCTTCAAGGATAATACCTTTAAGTTTCTCCCGGCATTCCTTTTGTGTACCGATGTCTGGAATTTGTCCGATAAGATCTAAAAGGAATTCTTTTTGGGATTTGTTAGCAATAACATTGAGGGACAGAATTGGAGAAGATTCATACTCAGACTCCTCACTAGAGCCTGAATAATATTCTTCTTCTAATCCTGAAGCATCTTTTGTCAGAAGAGCAAGGAGTTTCTTTTGGAGTTCTGGTTCTCCAGAAAACAACTCATTAACCTTTTGCTCTATTTTGCATTGGAAGGATTTGTTACCTATTTTGCCACATTTGTAGTAGGCTATGATTTTTCTCTTTTTGTTGGGCTGCTTCTTCTTAGGGGTAGGTTTTTAAATTTCTTTTTCCTTAAAAGGCTTAGGGGGCCTAGAAGGTCGCCAATTGTTTGTTTGGGCTTTTTTCTATTAGACTCTTTTGCGGGCTGTAGCGGGTGCTTCAATTTTGGTAATGCCAAATTCTTCATAGAAGGTTCCTATCTCCTGTCAAGATTGTGTCCTTTCTGATTCGTATTTGGGCTGAAGTTTGATCTCATTGCAGAGATTTAATTATTCAGTTTTGATCATGCCAAAGATTTGTCCAAAGGTAAGTAAACTAAATGGAATGTCATTGGTCCCAAAATTGTGGTGTAACTTATTGAGGATACGTTCTCCAAAGAGTTTTGGTAATCTAGCAATAAACCTTTCTTTCCACAAATCTTGGCTTCCATCTTCTCTTTTAAGAACATTTGTAAGAAAGACATTCTTATACCACCTATAGTCAGTTAAGGTTAGACATCTAAGGTTGATAAAGATTGTTTCGGAGGAAGCTTCTTCTTCTTTTGGGTTTCCTACGAAATGAAGCGTGATGGTGTGTATGAACATTTCTAGCTCATCTTCTCCATCAACTTCTTTTCCTTGTTCATCTATCCTTTTGTAGGTACAGTTAAGGATTTTTACCCTCGTTTCAATGTCAAGGAAATGATCTCATCAATTCTTCAATTTTCCTGCAAATCCAATTGCTAAAGCGGTAGCAGCCTATGCTCCTAAACGTCTTTTGGTTTTGTAGGCAGATATTGCCTTGGTCATTTCTTGGAAGGTAGATAGGATATCATGTTCTGATTTTCCATCTATGTTCGATTGGTAGATAGCATCTTTGCTGAAGTGAGAGGTCATAAGACTTCCTCTTTCCTCATACTGAAGATCAGCGGGTGTTGGTCTTGGGTAATAGTTTCTTATACTATCCTAATTCCAAATTTTAATTTTGTTAACAGCAGGAGGTGAAGAATCCTTAAAAGCTTCTTTAATAACATTGAGGACATCTTCGCTACTGCTATTTTGGGCATCATCCTCCTCTTCTTCTTCAAAAGAAGTGCCTGACATCTGGGTTTGACAACGTTTGTCTCGATAGCTTAAGGTTTTGCCTTTCAAGGAGGTATTAAGCTCCTTGATCTGATCTGAGATGATTTTAAGAAAATGGCTATTGGTACTAGAAGAGGCATTAAGGAAGGATTCCTCATTCTTTTTTGGAATACTATCCATTTTGAAGAATGGGTGAGAAATGTTATCAGCATGGCTAAGAATTATTTTGGGAATCAAAGCTTTTGCTACCTTATGGTTTCTTTGATCCTTGCTAAAACATGATTCAATTGTTCAGCAATTGTATTGAGGATGGTGTTTGTATAGTTGGCTTGTTAATGGACCTTTTTGAGGTCATCAAGTTTGACAATATTATTTCCCTCTCGGCCTTTGCGAAAAGGCGTAGCCAGAATAGGTTCAGCTCTGAGGTGAATTTGGATATCTTCTTTTGGAGGATGAATGGAAGAAACACTATTTCCATTCAAAAAATGCCAAGTTTTAAGGAGATTTGTTTGAACATTAATGCTAGGCAGTTTGTAAACATGTTGCATGCCTTGTTTTGAGCCAAATGTAGGGAACCACATAAAGAAAGGAAAATTGACCTTAAGACGTTCCATATCTTTGATCCATTCTTTCTTTATATGTTATTTGAGAACTCTATTGATTTGTTCAAACCACACTCTAAGAGAGGTATTCTGCTTAAAGCAATAGTCTTCTTTGAGAATTGACCAATCAATAGAAAAATTCATTTTTGTAAGAACATTAATCGCAGCTCTTATTCCTGGAGAAGTAGGAGATGGAGGGTCATGTATAGATCTAAGGACTGGAGCTCTAAACCTATATCTTTGTGAATGGTCTAATGGTTCAGATCTAGAAGGAAATTCAGAGAAGGATCTTTGGAAGTTTAAGGGACCGAGAATCGAAGTATTTTCTTTGATAGATAAAGATCGAAATTTTAGAATAACTCTGCCATTAGGTTCTTCTATAATTTTATTAATATCTCTTCTTTCCATTTGTGCAGATGATTGAGGTTCTTGAAGCTCAATCTCATCTAGAAGAGTTATCTCATCCCATTTGAGAAGTTTTGGAGTGAAGACTATTGGTTTGTAGTCTTTGATTTGTAATAAAACTGTTTCCTGAGAATTTGAAGGAAGAGGGTTAAGAAATCTTGCATTCAAATTTGTAGACATAAGTTTCAAATAAACTGTAAATATGACATCGAAGTTTTTGAAATCAAGAAATTCATCACCTTGAATGTGGACATCTAGCTTCAAGGCTTCTATTGTTATAGGACATGTAAGATTAACTGTAAAGTCAGGATAACAATTAAAAATATAGGTCCTTTGCAAACATTTGTTTGTATGACTGCTAAGAGTGAAGACTTATATTTCCTAAGTCTTTCGTCTCTTAGAGCCATGTAAATGGGAGCATTAATTCCTTTTTTTAAAAGAGGCTTAATGGCAACTTGAATTAGACCAATATGCATAAATCTGTAATTCGCTTTTAAATGCCTCTCAATCGAATTTTTGTTTAATCATAGTAATAGTTTGTAAACCACTTTGTAAACTTATGACTTCTTCATCAGTTTTGATTGAGTATGCTTTGATAAAATCAAAGGTACCAATTTTGTAGATTGTATCAACCTTTACTCTAGGTATGTTCCAATTGGCATAATTGTCAGGGGTAGGTGCCCTATATGTGGGACCTATTCTATGTTCATTTGAGTTAACTATGTCCTTATGACTACTATCCAAGTTAAAACACAATAGTCTTCTCAATCTAAATGTCATTTCTGATGCATGTTCTAACCTTTAAATGTAGATAGATGATATAGACGGGACCACATCGAGACCACCACTCGGTTGACCAATGGATTTCTTGGCTGACCAACACCTAAGCTATCACCATAGTCAAAGGATAGCTCTATGCGCTTAATGGTAGGAACTGCATGTAACAGTATCTAAATGAAGGCAATTGCAACAAACTCTAAAATGAACATAAACTTGTAACTTTATTAAAGGTAGTAAAAT